>OX411550.1:11142156-11449656 GCA_948146395.1 Fragum whitleyi
ATTACCACGTGACCCCATCAACATTCCTGCAGTTTGATATCGCCATGGGATGTGACTCTCTGTACGACACGCTGTATGGAGTCATGCTGGAATATTCCAATGATATGGGTAAACACTGGTCCCCCGTTGTACAGAAATGTGCCCCACCTGACTTTGAGTGTGGTGGGTACCATCTGGAGAGTGATTACATGTCAGATCAACATCAGAACTGGACAAGAATTTCCCTCTATCTGCCACCAGGGGCTGTGTAAGTAACTTGCCTTCTTTGACACTTTCCAGTATTCAAGATTTCTCAGAAGTTTATTTCTTGATATTTTCTTTGCTAAGCCAGTAAAGTATACAAGTCACTGTTTGATAGGTTAAAACCTGTCTTGGATCAGCCTTTTTATGCCCCCGATAGGGAGGCATAATAAATTTGACTTGTCCGTCCGTCCGTCTGTCCGTCCGTCCGTCCGTCCGTCCGTCCGTCCGTCATTCCGTCCAAAAACTTTAACATTGGCCATAACTTCCTTATTACTATCAAAGCGGTGTCGGGGGCATTGTCATCTTACAGTGACAGCTCTTGTTTTCAGAATGTTTGCAAATTATACCCTACTTGCATGTGCACTTTCGTACTAAGTGGGGAATAATTCACAAACAGTTTTCACAGTTTTGTCATCCACAATGTAGGCCAGGGCACTTTTTATACAGATGATGTCATAACACTCTCACTTATATTTGTCTCTTTGATTGTATTAAAGACATGAATCATGTTTGAAAAACTATGAAATTTTAGTTCACATGAGAAAAAAAAGTGCTCATGCGAACTATCATGATTACCCTGTGTAGGACATCTGGCCGTTGTTAGTCGTCCAGCATCCGAGGTCTGCCAACAATTTCTTTAAATGGCATCTTCTTCTTAACTACTGGGCCAATCAATGTACACCAAGTTTTCTAGGACTGTTCCTTATGTGGTCTTCTTCCAAAATAGCTAAAAGATTAAAATGGGTGGAAAGTTCTGGTTGACAAGGCATTCAAAGTTGAACTTTAATGGAAATCTGTAGAATTCTTTTTCTTATGAACCAGGAGCCCCACAGCCTTGAAACTTGGCATGGACCCATCATCTCATAGACCTTAATTAAAAAAATTTGGCTCACTACTTTAATATTTGGTATTTATTATCAGTTAATTAAGTTCATGTAATTAACTTTAATAATGACTGTTTGGCCATCAGGTGCAGAACAACAAAGGGAGGGGGTAGTACTGTGATGTCAATTTGGAAATTCTTAGGGAGGAATATAGGTTGCAGAGTCTATGTACTGATCTTTAAATTTTCTTCTTCCTTTATATTTGGCAGTGATCATAAGGTCAAAGGCCTTAATCAAAATAACTAAAATTACAACTGTTTGGCCACCAGGGGCAGTGCACAAGGGGGTGGAGGACAGGGCTCAAAACTATTAAGATATATTCAAACTTCTTCTTCTAAACCATGGGCCTGGCCCGTTTGACTAAACATCTTACGATAACTTTTTGCGTTCAGTTCAGAAATTCTTTAAAACTCGCCTTTAGAGCCATAAGGCCGATAGCCTGTATATTTGGCTGTTCATAGATCTTTATTACAATAGCTATAATCTCTAGAGCAAGGGAGGAAGGGCCATCCTTCCACTTTTGAAGAGAATAAAGAAGGATTATTTCAAATGTTATCACCTGAACTAATAATTGATTCTGTGTGTGGCATTTCCAACAATTTTATGTGTGCCTGATGGACAGATGTTGAGAAGTCTGGACAATCACACAGCTTATTTAACACTTTCCTGTTTTACAAAATTTTGGACCTGTCCAAATTCAAAGGTTTTGCAGACGAAAATTAAAAGTGGATTTAATTTGAAAAATAACCATTCAGTAGGGTAGAAAATAGTGTGGAAAAAGAAGAAATTGCTTGTCAGAAGCAATTTCTTCTTTTTTCACAATGTTTTCTCAATCATAAAATCACAGGCACGTAAAAAGCAGGGATTAAACAGCAAAGGGTTAAATTGTTTTTGGATTGTAAGCAGAAACTAAAAAGGTTCATTACCCAAACTATGATATAAATTCCAACAATATTTGGTAGGAAGAATTTCTATCTACAAAGAGATTAAAGTTGTCGAATTTTTTGAAATTTGTCAAGTTTCTTTTTCTTTGGTTGCATAAACAATCTAGGTTAGGAGCCATTTTCTCAGGTGAGCAACCCAAGACCAACAACCCTCTTGCATTGTTTAGTGAGCAGCGACAGCTTTTCTTGAAAATGTATATAGCTTTTGTTGATATGTCAATCAAATAAGAATTTATCTTTCGCTGAAACAATAAAAAAAATCTCTTTCATTCTGTTTAAAGAATATGAAGAAGTCTTTAGTCTAATAGTAAAATATGGATAGAATAAATATGCTAATGTTGTGTATTATTCAGATCCCCTGCTACTCGGTTCAGATGGAAGCAGCACAGTAAGACACCTAGCAGTAATGTTTGGGCTCTAGACAATGTATATCTGGGTGATGGGTGTCCCTGGTTATGTTCTGGACATGGTTATTGTGATAAGGGGACTTGTGTGTAAGTTGATTTTTTCCTTCGTCGCGATGGAAGCAACACAGTAAGACACCCAGTAGTAATGTTTGGGCTCTAGACAATGTAAATCTGGGTGATGGGTGTCCCTGGTTATGTTCTGGACATGGTTATTGTGATAAGGGGACTTGTGTGTAAGTTGATTTTTAGCTCCACTGGCTGAAAGCCACTGGGGCTATTGTCATGGCATTGTGTCCGTCGTGCGTCCGTGCGTCAGGTCGTTAAATTTTTCTTTAAAAATCTTCTCCTCAGAAACTACTGGATGGATTTCAACCAAACTTCACAGGAATGATCCTTGGGTGACCTTCTTTCAAAGTTGTTCAAGAAATTTTGATCCAATAAAAAACATGGATTTAATGGGCGTGGCTAATTTCCAAATATGGTAAAAAGTGATATTTCTCAGGTTCTAATTGATGGATACCAATCAAATTTTACATGAATGATTCTTGGGTGACCCTTTATCAGTCTACCAAAAATTATTGTGATCGGAGGAAAAATATGTATTTTATGGGTGAAGGTCATTTCTCTATATGTTATATAGTGGAAACTTTGCAAATCATGTTCTCAGAATCTAACCTATAGATATCAACCAAATTTTACATGAATGATTCTTGGGTGACCCTTAATCAGTCTACCAAAAATTATTGTGATCAGATGAAAAATATGTATTTTATGGGCGGAGGTCATTTCTCTAAATGTTATATATTGGAAACTTTGAAAATCATTTTCTCAGAATCTAACTGATAGATATCAACCAAATTTTACATGAATGATCCTTGGATGACCCTTTATCAGTCTACCAAAATTTATTGTGATCGGATGAAAAACATGTATTTTTTTGGGCGGAGGTCATTTCTCTATATGTTATATAGCGGAAACTTTGCAAATCATGTTCTCAGAATGTAATTGATGGATATCAATCAAACTTCATTAGTTTGAGCCTTGGGTGATCCATTATCATTCAGCCAAAAATTATTGTGATTTGAAGAAAAATATGTCTTTTATGGGCGGAGGTCATTTCTCTATACGTTATAATATTGGAAACTTTGAAATCATTTCAACATCAGTAGAAGCCAAAATATCTAAAAATCTAGTCAAAACTTAGATTTGCTATTACAAGAAATTCAAGCCTGTGGAGCAACACAAGCCATTCATGGCTTTGTAGTTTTCTTCGTTGTGATGGAAGCAGCACAGTAAGCCACCTAGCAGTAATGTTTGGGCTCTAGACAATGTATATCTGGGTGATGGGTGTCCCTGGTTATGTTCTGGACATGGATATTGTGATAAGGGGACTTGTGTTAGTTCTTTTTATACACCGCCAAAGGTGGTTGTATATAGAGAATAATATGTTAATGTCTTAAAATATCAATGTTATCTGGTCGAGGTTGGGAGAATTTATCATGACGAGGCTTTGCCGAGGCATGATAATTTTTCACAGCCGAGATCAGATAACATTGATATTTTAAGACATTTACATGTTATTCTGTTTATCATGCAATCATTTTTCAGCGCTTTGATATAATAAACCCTTAAAATCAAAGAAATTCTGGTGAAAGTGTATGCAAATTGTTTCTAAAAATAGACCACCTGATATCATGTTATGTTATCAGACAGGCGATATCAGGTCAATACAGACTTAATTGCATGATAAATTAGTATCATCTCTGTTCATCCAATTATCATAAACTTAACTCCTCCTTCAATTACGGACAGATTGGCATACAACATTCACAGAATGTTCCTCATCATGTGACCATGCCAACAAAGTTGCAATTTTGTGAAAGGATGCTCTGTCATGGAAAAGGGGACATTTGTATAAGAATTATTCTGTAATGCTGTATATAAAACTCGTACAATCTGGTTTATGTTGAAAGACCTTTTCATTAGCTTGACAATGTGTATCTAGCAGATGGTTGTCCCTGGTTATGTTCTCGACTTGGTCATTGTGACAAGGGGGCTAATGTGTAAGTTCTTGCTGCTGCATGCTGCACATATTTCATTTGTCTTTCACCAATTAGAAATTCGAATGAGATAATAACGAGTAATGTTTCGGCCTAGGTAGATTTTACTTGCAGTAAAGAGAGGAGAAAGCATTTTTAAAGAAAATATTTTATAGGAATCCTTATTTCAAACTGTGAGAGATTTTTTTGTATGACAATGACTTCAAGTGTGATTCTTTGGGTTATTTCTAAAAAAGGCCAAGTTAATAATGGTTTTATTTTCATCCAAAAGTTTTCTGATTTCAGATGTGATGATGGCTATGAAGGAGAGTATTGTGTCCCATCTAGTCCTTTACCCATGATGCTACGTGATGACTTTAACCGTGAGAAACCAAAGAACGACAACTGGTTGGAAATATATGGTGCTACCTTGTCATCCCTATGTGACAAACTTGTCAGTGAAAATGCACTTACCTTTTGTGATGTAAGTTTATATTTGTGACCCGTCACTCAAAAAGCGACCATTTTGGTAGAACGTAAACTGTCGAACCCAGTCAGACTGTGCGGGTTGCGCAGGCTGACTAGGATCCACACTTTTCTGATTTTCTGAAGCTAGAAGGTTTAATCTACCTTCCAGTGAAAGAATTTTTGAAATTCAACCTCTGGTTGACCTCTACTTGAACAAATCTCTTTTTCGCGATTTCATTTCACAGAGTTCCGAGATGGTCCCTTTTCGCGTGACGGGTCACATTTTTTTAGTTGTTCTGGGAAAACGTTCAAATCATGTGCAAAATGACTTTTATATCTTTATGATTCAAAAATGTTATTTTCATTTCTTACAATTAGATATCATCAAGCAAAAAGAAAAAAGTACACTACTTTTGAACAGTTTTTCTAAAGAACTACTTCATAAGCAAACATTCAAGGTATATATATTTTTTTTCAAGGAAGCACAAAACCAAATGGAATGCTTCAATTTGAATGAAGAATACTAAAAATCAAATTATAATAGGTTAAGTAAATTATATAGACTTAAAAATTCAGGATTATTCAAGGATGGCTGTTACACAAGAACTGACTAACCACTACAGGATCATTCAAGGATGGCTGTTACACTAGACATTGATTTATTTCTTCAGGATCATCTAAGGATGGCTGTTACCAGAGACCTTGATACAACAATGTTGAACACAATAGAGTTTTACTTTAGATATGGTTGTAATGGTAAAGAGCTTGAATGGCCCAGACGAGAGAGTGTCTTACTGCAGTATTCCAATAATGGGGGGATTACGTGGAACTTAGTGAAAGAGCTTCATTATAGGAATGAAACTGGACCCAGGTAAATGAAAGTTGTCGCTTTTACCTATTTCTTTACTATCCAGAGTATATCTCCTCCATTTTTGTTGCCACTGTTTTGATATTTATTCACAATTTAGCCTGTAATGTTAACTTTTGTTTGTGAATCGTTCAGGACTCAACATTAGCTGCTGAATTACTGAACCTTGTACTTGTGAACTTTACATTACTGTTATTTTATGGAGCATTAACATACCTTCTATATTATCTCCCTTGAACTATTAAATTCAATTTGATCAAATTTATGTTATCATGTTGCAAATAAATCATGCGCCGATAGCAATTATACTGGTAAAAAGCTCTGGTAGAACAAAGCCTTGGTTGGGGGTTTTAGTCCGCTTTCCGACAGTTCTAGTTGTTTCTGGTCTCTACCTCAAGAACAAAGTTACCTAGATTCACAAAACCTCATACAATTGTTGCTATTGTTGTTCTTTCTATAGATTCTTCAGTTTGGAGTTACCAGTCAGGGCTCGACATAACTCTACAAGATTCAGGTTTTGGCAGCCAGCAAATGGAGGTAACTTTTCATCTTTGTCTTTAGTCAGGTGCTGTACCTTTTAATGTCAAACAGGAATGCTTGATAGATGTTTAAACAATAAATGTATTAGATCCCGAACTTTATTGAAAATTTTAAAGGAAAAATGTATGCAAAATGAACAGAACAATTGATCGAAGTTCTTGACTACTTAAGTATGACTTTGTACTTTTCAGTGTTACAAACTCTAATGGTAAATATTGAGATTAAGCTTGAAATATTAGCTCTTCTTGCTATAATTTTGTGCCAGTCAAACAGCTTTCTTTGAATAAAAGATAACGTATTTATTTTGTGGGGTCAGTGAAAGATTATTGAAAGTTCTAAAATATTCATGGACACTTGCAATAATTTTGTGCAGACCCATTTATTAGAAAGTGTATGTGAATCAATATGTTAATCTTAAACACTTGCCTGTTTTACAAAATTTTGGACCTGTCCAAATTCAAAGGTTTTGCAGACGAAATTTTAAAGTGGATTTAATTTGAAAAATAACCATTCAGTAGGGTAGAAAATAATGTGGAAAAAGAAGAAATTGCTTGTCAGAAGCAATTTCTTCTTTTTTCACATTGTTTTCTCAATCATAAAATCAAAGGCACGTAAAAAGCAGGGATTAAACAGCAAAGGGTTAACTAAAAAAAAATCGTTATAGCATGATCTATTATGCTATAAGATGACCTTTTCAACTTTATGATTAAGATGATGCCTTGGTTAAGAATAATATGTGATCATGGCCTGAGATTATATACCTGTCCTCATTCTCTAGAATGTACTCAAACTTTGGCTATGAATTTAAGTAGTATTTCTGCTGACATACTAATATTGATGTATGAAAGTAAGTGCTTATATTACTAAATTGTTATTACTAGCTTGGCTGTTTTCTGAGAAAATTAAAGGCATTACTATAGCCCTGGCAATGTCATTGTTGTTGTTGTTGCCATCGTTCTGCAAAAAACTTTGACATTTAGTGAAATCTCTGGTTATACTTAAGGCATTCACTTGAAACTTTGTACACATTTTCAGTATTAACAGAATAACCAATATTATCAAGGGGATTAGCTCATGATGCATTTTGTGCTTATAATACCCCCTTTTCTACTTGGATTTTTATACCCCCACCCATGAAGTAGAGGGGGGTAAATTGGTCTCACCATGTCTGTCTGTCTGTCCAACTGCCTGTCCATCTGTCCGTCCAGGGACCGTTTCGTTTCCAGACTCTAACTTGAGAACCAAGAGACCTAGAATCATGAAACTTCATACAAATGCTGCTAATGACCCAAGGAAGTGCCCTATTATTTAAGGGTTTCATAGGTCAAAGGTCAAGGTCACAGTCAGCCTTTGTTCAATTTTCACTTCAAGAAACTTAACTTGAAAACCATGCCAGTCACAATTATGAAACTTCATGCAAAAGCTGCTTATGACCTTAAAGGAAGTGTCCTATTGTTTTGGGGTCACATAGGTCAAAGGTCGAGGTCACAGTCAATTTTTTGTTAGTTCTTTTTGCATCCAGACACTAACTTTAGCACAAATATTTGGACAAAGCCCTGGTGGGGGGTATCAGACTGCTTTGCAACAGCTCTAGTTTATCCACAATCCAGCACCAAACAGCTGATTGTAGGCACCCATAGGCAGTGCTCTCGTTAACATTTACTGTGCAAATAAGATTAAGATGAAATTGAAAACTTGAAATTCTCAGTTGAGTCCAAAAATTTTTTATTCATCTCAGACCCATATGATATTTCTATTTTTATAGGAAAGATGAGGTCCACATGGGCGGTGGATAACTTATTCATTGGTCGTATGACCATGAACCCTCATTCAATGAAAGATGATTTTGACTCAGGAACTCAATCAGACTCCTGGCTCTTTGTGAATGATGGTAAAATTGGAACATTTTGTGAGAGAAATATCAGGTAAATTGATTATTGGATTGTCTTGCCTTATTGCAAGCACAAAAATTCAAAAAAGGTGATATGGCTTGTATAAAACTTATAACTGTCAAAATAAAACTGAACGTAGCTTGATTTTTCTTCTCATACAAAGTTCAAATTGTATTAAGGGTCATATCATAAATTCAATGGATTTTTAAAAACTTCAGTATTCTGTACAAACTCTAAAATATTAACCTTAAGTCTTCATTCATAGCATCACTCGGCCATTTCCATAACCTGCAATAGACCTTGGATGTATATAAGGCGAATGGTTATATAACAAAATTGTGCATTTTGTAAGGTGGATACAGTGTAAGAATCAAAGTACTGAAAGTACTGATAAGTTGGAATGCGTTCGAGAGGCGGTGACCTCAAGCTACTAGCGAAGCTGACGCCTCCCGCCCATCACAGGTGATCACATAATACGTCTCGTCTTTTGACGGGCGTATATAAATCAATGTTTTTCAACAACGAGAGACGCTTAAACCACTGAATCGCTATACAGGCCTGAATCTGATGGAAGAAAAATTATACCAAGAGGGACAGAATGGCCCTAAACCGCTCACCTGAATTCGATTGGTCCAGTGGATCTTATCCAAGAAACTTTCTGGCAAAGATTCATTCAAACTTGCATAATTGTTGAAGAGGAGACATTCCAATTATAAGCAGTCATAATAGACCCTGCCAACCCATTCATTACAGAGGAGACTTAAAATTAGACCTACCCTGGCACGCCCATATTTATGGGCTAATGAAAATTTTGCCAACAATGTTGGAGAAGGTCATCAAAGGAACATTCTTGCAAAATTTCATTGAAATCTGCCCAGTGGTTCAGGAGGAGATGTCGTTCAAAGATTTTGGGCTCAAAATAAACCCCGTCCTGCCATACCAATATTTATTGGCCAATTAGAATATAGCGTCAATTTCGAAAAGGGTCATCCAGGGAACATTCTATCAAAATTTCATTGAAATTTGCCCAGCGGTTTAGGAGAAGAAGAAGTTTTAAGAAGGGTGACGACTCACGACGGACGACGGAGTCAGGGAGATCCTAAAGCTCCCCTTGAGCACGTTGTGGTAAGGTTAGCTAAAAAGGAAGAAAATGATACGGAACAGTTTTTATATTATTTTTCAATAAACTTCTGCTTCATTTGAGTTATCAATTACATTTTAAATTAGAAGTGTCGCAAATGATTTTTCATGATGAAAAGCTATTTTCGCAGGGAAGTCTTTTACTTCATGAGTTGGAATCTCAAGACAATTTTTGGACGAAGTTCAATTGTGATTTCGACCTATGTGACTCCACTATTGGGCACTTTCTTGGGTCATTGACAACTTTTGTGTCAAGTTCTATGATTCGGGTCAATTGGTTGTACACTTAGAGTTGAAACTGTTAACTGTTAAAATTTACTGATGCCCGTGACATCTATGACCCCGAAACAATGGCGCATTTCTTTGGGTCATGGGCAATATTTGTGTAAAGTTTCGTTAGTGTAGGTCAATTGCTTCTCCGTTTATCTAGCGGAAAGCAAAAGGTCAATGGACTGAGAGACAGACATGATGAAATCAATATAATTATGCTCCTCTTCTTCTGAGTTGGGGGTAAAGTTAATAACATCGTGAAATTGAAAGGTGAACGATTTTGGAATGATTTAAGCATGATGTTGAATGAGTGAGCGGAGCGAGTTTTAAGTGAAATTTAAGGGAGGGAATCCAATGTCGCTCATTTTGTTCAGGATGAACAAAATTAGCGATATATAAAACCTTTATAAAATATGCATAAAAGTTCAATCAATAGCTTTCTATTTCGCCAAGAACCAATCAGACGCTGTAAATTTCATTAATGTTAGTGAAATCGCGATTTGGTTCTTGCTTAATTCATTTTGAATGTACATGTTGATCTTATTTTTCTTATAACTTTGAGTGTTTTTTGAATGGTTTGAGTGAGTGTTTGGAATGAATGAATGAATGGAGCACTGAGTGAGCGATTAAGAATGTTTTCTATTGAGATGAATGTCAATTTCACGATGTAATTAACTGTATGATGGTGCTCTTAAACATGTTGATGTGTAAGAATGTGAAGAAAGCAAGTTGAACTAGATGGTTTGTTTCAAATAGCAAATTGTCTTGGTGTTGGAATTCAAATGGGCAAAGATATTCATAATTCAATTAAAGATGTGGTGGTAAGGGTTTTATTGGATGAGTATTGAGTTTTTACAATAAAACTTTCATGTAGATAACTGCAATATGACGGAAAACAAACGACAATATGTTGCAAAAATATATATTAACTTTAAAAGTGTATCATCACTTTAAAAAAGGTATTTATTTCGTAGCTTAGACAGAAATTTACAATATAACACCTTGTCAAAAGTTAAATGTGTAATAAGGTCGTTCAGAAAGAGAAACTATACCTTTAAAAGAAGCTATAACATAATTCTACGAAAAACAGGTCGCGACCTTACTAAATAAGCAGATCACGTGATTGGTCTGTGCTATTGCCACAATACTGAGAAAACAGACCGCGACATTACCAAATAAGCAGATCACGTGATTGGCTAGTGCTGATTGACAATTGCTGACCTAATTGGACTTGATTTATCACATGATTTCCAAATATAGTAATGCAAACATGTGATACTAATATATTCGTACGCAACTTTCAATAAATGTCGTTTAAAACATAAATTAGCGTGTTAATAATAAACACGAAGTGATAGTTGTGTAATTGTACAGCATTATTACTTTTTGATGAAATAAACTGTATGTCTTTGTCAAGTTGAGATATACAAAATAGGCCGAAGTGTATTCACATCCTGTTCACGTGATATGTGTTCTCAAGAAACCCGAAATGAAATTATCTTGTGTTCATTTTGCGGTTTTGTTAAATCTAAGTTGGAATTGCTCCGCATTCCAACTTAAAAACTAGCACGGAAACAACCAGCTCTATCCTAAAAATTTTTATTTGTAGCAGTAAATAACGGCTGAAAAAACTTAATTTTTGAGAATGATTCGTCATTCTCAAAAATTGAGATTTTTCAGCTGTTATTTAAGAATCTAAAGATTTTTATGTAAGGATACGATGGTTTCACGTCAGTGACTTAAGCGAGTAGCATTGGCGACGTTGAATGTTTTCACTCAAAGTTTTGAGGGCAACACCATTTTAACTGACGTGATGGAAATTTTCCAAGGTTTTCCTTGTAAATTTTCAAAAAAAGTCTGTCTATGTACATCGAAGGTTGATCGTGACATTGGCCGATCGGTGTTCCAAATGCTAAAGTCTTGTGTTTCAAAGCTTCAGTGATATAGAGAAATCATCTTGTCCTTCCTTCATTAATTATTCTATTATTTTGATACAGAAATGACAGCCAGGGTGCAGGCCTATCAGCTGTAGTATTCAGAAATGGCTTGGGTACAGGTGAACATTCCATCGTGACAAGAGATTTGGATGTTGGACCCATGTCTATACTGCAGTTTGATGTAAGTTTTGTGTGAAATTTTCATCTTAACATGTTTACAAATCATGATATTTAATTAATTGCAATCCAATAAAATAAAGAACTCTGACTAGTTTAAATCACATTACATGGGGAAATCCATTGCACTTTATTTCTGTATAAAATGCAATAGGCCTTTTGGGAAACCCCCGACCTTCGATCTGCAAGTCCTGTGTTGTAGGAACTCGAATTAACCTAGTTCCCGTTTATCAACGCAAACTTACTATTTAGTCTATTATGAATTATGATTTTTTCAAAAGAAATTACAATTATAAACATACAGTTCTGATTCTCTGCCGATGTATACTTAGAGAACAGCTAGTCGACGAAGACCATCAAGCAACCCTCTCAACTAAGACCACGCATGCTGTTTTCATTTAATAATACAGACTAACTTGGCAGAAACAAGTTTTTTGTCATAAATACCTCTACGAATTTCAAAGTTGCCGTTTATTTGCTTATCATTTGTTTTACTTTGTGACATTTCACTTCGATAGTGAGATAAAAAAATACACGATCTAAAAATAGATTGTGTAATCTATACATGCAAAAAGTAGACTTGAAGCTTTAATATTTTGCCAAGTATTTTAATAAATTCTTGGATCTAGAGAATTGCAATTATAAGGGACGAGTATGGGCGTTATTTTCCATGTGCTAAGGCAATTGCACATTATACCCCAATAAACGCAGTGAAAAAGACACTGATCCCTATAATGATGTGAGCTCTGAAAACTTTCTATTTTCATCTAAAAGATGAATGAAAACTTATTTTAGTATCGAGCTTTTTGAGTTCTATAACTCTAAAGCAATTTAATTTTTGATTATCTAACTTCTTTTAAGTAACACCATCAATGTCTTATTACTTTTTGGTACCTATGTAAAGGACAGGATTTTTTCCCCACACCATTTCTTTTCCCAAATTTGAAAATCATTCCACTAACCACCATCTTATTCTATAAAATATATGAATGTAGCAAAGCCTATTCAAGTTAAATACTCATAATTAGCGTCAAAATGGATCTCATTGAAATGCTTCCACAAATAACAAGAACAAAATCATCTGACAAGATAACTTGATTCTACAACAAAACTCACCAAGACATTTAACATTTTCGAATTACTTTAAGCTTTTTCAAGAAAGGGGGCTCATATTTTGAATGCTGATGGATGTAAATAAATGCATCCACATATATCAAAACAAGTGGCTGAGTGGTATAGATTCTTGATTTCTGACCTGAATGGATCATTTTATAGACAAAAAAATTAATAGCAAACCCCATTCAGACTTGCTGTAATTGGGTATCATTTGGTTTAAGCAACTGCCTCTCTTTCATGGACTTGACCATTTGTCTCCCACCAATAGGTTGGTAAACATAGACCTTTGTGGGATAGTAGCTGGAGGCCAGGAAAAGATGTAATGGTAGTACTTGTGTGAGAAATACCAAGAATCCATTATTAGGAGCTCAAGCCTCCACGATATAACTGACAGATTGTTAAGAGAGGAGTTAAACCCATTCAAACAAAACAAAAAAATGATTTTTGTTTGATTCCATTAGTTTCAGTTCAATGGATATAACTTACTGAGATAAAATTTTAAGCTTGTGCTACTTTCAGATCAATGTTGGTTGTGCTTGTATATATCTTACTGAGATAAAACATTAAGCTTGGTCTGCTTTCAGATCAATGTTGGTTGTGCTTCCCTGTCCACACACAAATACCCAGTACAGTTACAATACTCCGCTGATGGGGGTAAAACATGGCAGCTGGTTGTACCGAATTGTGCAGAGGTGTCAACTGCTGTTTGTTATGATAGTGTGTTACCAGCATCTATATATTACGGTGGTACCTCAAAGTACTGGAGGAGGGTTGTTATACCCCTAGATAATCTCCATGTTTGTGGGTATGTACTAAGGCTATATTTTGTCTAGACTAGAATCATAGATATTTAGCTTCACTGGCTGTCATGGGGCTGTGTCCGTCATGGGTCCGTCCGAGTGTCTGTCCATGCATCCAATTTTTGATCCAATGAAAAACAAGGCTCTAATGGGCTTGGCTTATTTTCATTTATGGTAATATGTGACTTTTCTCAGATTCTAATAGATGTATATCAACCATATTTCACTGGAATTTTCCTTGAGTGATCCTTTATCAATGTACAAAAAATTATTATGATCAGGTGAAAAATATGTCTTGTATGGGTGGAGGTCATTTCTCTATTTGTTATATAGTGGAAACTTTGAATATCATTTTCTTAGAATCAAACTGTTGAACAAATTACACTTTAATGATCCTTGTGTGAAACTTTACCAGACTGTTTAAAATTATTGTGATTGGATGAAAAATATGTATTTAACAGGGTCAATTTTCTTTTCATGCATGCAAGTTATTCATTGATCATGAATTTTTCTTTGCAGAAATATTTCAGCGTGTGACACTTGAAAATAATCATTTACTTGAAATAGACAATCATTCATTAAGCCACTTAAATTCTCGTTTAATCAGTTCAGTAGATTCAGGCCTTTGGAGCAAATCAGCTGCTCAAGCAGCTCTAGATACTCTATTGAAAGGTTCAAGAAATTTTTAAATCGTTTCTCCTGGAACGATAGAAAATAATAAAGGTTTTAGTTACTGTACATCTAAATATTTACACAATGTAGTGTAGGATTAGCAGATATAAGTGTAATCATTCAAAATATCACAATTTAAACTATATCTGTTCTTTGAATTAACTTAATTTTCAGCCAAAAATGAACACCGAGTCCAATCGATGATTTCAGTTATTTGTTTGTCAAGCAAATGTTTGTAAAAAGGTACCAAGTGGATAATAAAAATGCCTCTGTTATATGGTTTTGGTCCCCCTTGTTATGTTACCATTAATTGGTTTTTAAAACTAGTCAGCATGTACAGGCTTTCTAAGCTTTGAATTGATTTGTTTTGCAAGTTTGCAAGTAAAATACAGTTATTAGTCCCCCACCGGTTACCGGTTGGGGGACTATAGGTTTGCTCGATTCCGTCTGTCCGTCCGTCCGTCTGTCTGTCTGTCCGTCCGTCCGTCCGTCCGTCTGTCCGTCCGTCCGTCCGTCACACTTTTGTCCGGGCTATATCTTCTAAACCATATGTGCTAGAAACTTCAAACTTGGTACACTTATAGATCTCATTGAGGAGAAGTGTCATGTTAAAGAAACGTTACTCTGCCATGCCCACTTTTTGAGTTATTGCCCTTTGTTGATTTTAGCCTTACATTCTTGTCCAGAACATATCTCCTTAACTATGTGTGCTAGCAACTTCAAACTTTCTACACTTATAGATCTCATTGAGGAGAAGTGTCATGTTCAAGAACAGTTACTCTGCCACGCCCACTTTTTGAGTTATTGCCCTTTGTTGATTTTAGCCTTAAATTCTTGTCCTGATCATATCTCATAAACTATAAGTGCTAGCAACTCCAAACTTTGTACACTCATAGATCTCATTGAGGAGAAGTGTCATGTTCAAGAACCGTTACTCTGCCACGCCCACTTTTTGAGTAATTGCCCTTTGTTGCTTTTAGCCTTAAATTCTTGTCCGGATCATATCTCATAAACTATAAGTGCTAGCAACTCCAAACTTTGTACACTTATAGATCTCATTGAGGACAAGTGTCATGTTCAAGAACTGTTATTCTGCCACACCCACTTTCTGAGTTATTGCCCGTTGTTGTTTTACCCTTACAATTTTGTCCAGATTATATCTCCTAAACCATAAGTGCTAGCAACTTCAAACTTTGTACACTGATAGATCTTATCGAGGACAAGTGTCATGTACAAGAACTGTTACTCTGTCATGTCCACTTTTTGAGTTATTGCCCTTTGTTGTTTTCAGTTTTACATTCTTTTCCTGATCATATCTCCTAAACTATAAGTGCTAGCAACTTTAAACTTTGTACACCTATAGATCTCATTGAGGACAAGTGTCATGTACAAGAACTGTTACTCTGCCACACCCACTTTTTGAGTTATTGCCCTTTGTTGTTTTTACCTTTATATTTTTGTCCGGAACATATCTTCTAAACCATAAGTGCTAGAAACTGCAAACTTGCTACACTTATAGATATCATTGAGGATTTGCCCTTTGTTGTTTGGATGATTATGTGTGTATTCACATATAATTGGGTTTATGTTGATTATGATAAGGCTGCTTCTTATCACTCGTGAGTCATTCTGAATATTGCACTATAACTTTTTCTCCCTTTAGAGCCTCTCAACTGATTTATATGCATATTAGTATATATTGTTGATATATTCCCTTGAGCTCTTCTAATCTATCACGTATTTAGTACATGTAGGATGCTGCAGTCCAATTAGGAAGATGCGTACTCAAAATCACGTGACTTCTTTGTCTGAGTGCAGCATCATTTCGACGTGGCACTTTAGTATCAATTAAGTTCTGAATATAGCATCACGCTAATATATCACTTCGTTATTCTTTGTTCTCAAACGTTTGCGGGACTTTTATTAAATTTGTGTTTAAAATCTGGACTTATAAAGTGTGGGAGTTTAATCCGTCTAGCATTCGGATTATTCCAAAAGGACCGAAAATCTTTATCAACCTATTTTACAGAACTTTCTTTGTTCTCGCTGGACTTTCCTTTGTTCAAAACAACTACCGGGACTTATTCTCGCAATTTTTTGCTTTGGGAAGTGACTTTCATAGATTTAGTTTAGATCAATAATTATTAATTTTAACGACTTGCTAACGGCATATTCCTCGAACATTTGCCTGCTAAATTTCCATTTAAAATCGACATAATTCTCCATCGAATTTAAAATCGGAGTGGTATATCACTATCTAACATTTTAATCGTCAATTCAAACGATGGCTTCCAGACGTAACCGCTCTACGAACGACAGTTCAAGCAGACGGGCCGTTATTAATCCTGACCAGGAGGATTCCTCGAGGGCTCAACCCTACGACAAATGGGACCGGGACAATCCCGCTAACTGGACCATCCGAGATTTTAAAGAGCGCTTATGGAAAGATTTGGGAATACGTGCTCCTACCAAAAACGTCTCGAAATCATTCTTGAGGCAATTGTACGAAGAAAACAGAGGATCTACTTTGTCCACTCGCCTCAATGAATCAACGGGAGAAGTCGGGACTATTTCCACAAGAGCTAGTATTCCTGCGCCAGTGACCGAACAGCGTTTCCCTGATCCTGATCAGAACGACAACAACTCAGACGGCTACAACAACAACAACACAAACAATACCAACGAAAGTTCCCTGTTTTCGGCTCTCAGCAATGTTACTCAGTGCTTCGCATCGCTGCAATCAACTGTATCACAGCTTATTTCACCGAGGTTGGAATCGACGGAGCCATTTAGTCTCGGGAGTTGGTACAGACGAGATTCTACGAACATAGTTCATGGATTTCATGACTCGACGAATATGACAGGAATTAGAGCAGACTCGATCTCGACAGTAGACATAGTTTCTCCGACTCTACAAAAACAAATTATTGAAGGTAGGGACATTAACTTAGCTTCTCTTCTCATCCCAAACTTTGACTGCCCCCAGAATCATACTTTAGTTGCAAATAATTTTGAGTTAAATGTTCTGGGGAGACCTGACCCAAGACTTTCCAGACAGCTGACACTACCAGAATTCATTCGTGCCTTTGGTAAATATAAAAGGGTCATGTGTACCGCCTTCCCTGACAGAAAAGAGGAGCTAGACCACTACCAAGAGGACATTATAGAAATAGCCAATTTCTATGGTAGCAAATTTTATGACTATCATAAAATGTTCAGTGCAAAGGCTGCCGCTATTCTGCGTGAAAAGCACATCAAAGTAGACTGGGGACAGCGTGATAGAGATTTGTTAGCCTTAGTAAGTGCTGGTGTAGAAATCCGAGCATGTCAGTTATGTAACATGATTGACCATCAGACTCAATTTTGCCCATTACAGCGGGGGGAAAAGACCTCAAATGAACGTTTCAAAGCCCAAGAAAGAGTTGACAGACAGGGACGATCTCGACATTACTGGGAAGGAAAGGAAATTTGTAATAATTTCAATGGACAACAAGGGTGTTTCAGAAACCAATGTCCCCTGAAACATGTTTGTATAAAATGTAAGGCCACTGCTCATGGTTTACATTTGTGCCAATCTAAGAAAAGACAGCTGGTAGGTAACAATGACCAACTTTCATCGACTAACAGTCAAACACAAAATAAAACTAAATGACAGAGCTCGAATCAGTGGAGCTTGGGGGGTAAAACTTATGAATGGAAGGCCACTACACCAATAAATGTTTCTGTATTTGAACAAGAATTGTCAACTCACCCTGACAGAGAATTTGTTAAATATTTATGCCAAGGCCTTCAGGAAGGGTTTGACACAAAAGTAACTAAGAGTGACCTACCTACATTAGAATGCAAAAATAATCAATCAGCTCGTTGAAATCCAGATGTTATTTATCGACTTATTCAAAAAGAATGTGAAAAGGGTTTTATGTATGGTCCTTTCAAACGTTTGCCCTTCGAGCACTATAGAGTAAGCCCCTTAGGACTAGTAATAGGTAAATACTCTAATAAAGAGCGTCTTATACTTGATTTATCTGCCCCTCACAATGACCAAAGTGTTAGTGTTAATGACTTGATTGACAAAGAATCATGTGCCATGACATACGTTAAAATTGACGACGCAATTAAAGTGATCTTAGACCTTGGCCAAGGGGCTTGGATGTGCAAATTTGATATAGCTGATGCTTTTAAAATATGCCCCATTAAACCTAGTCAGTGGCCCTTGTTTTGTGTTAAATGGGATAATTCATACTACTTCTGGACACGACTTAGTTTTGGGTGCAGATCGAGCCCTAAAATATTTGACAGTGTTTCTCAAGCTATTTGTTTTATTGCTCAACAAAATTACGGTATTCAACACATACTGCACCTGCTAGACGACTTTATTACAATTGACAACCCTGACCATATTGGAGAACGTAACATGGCTATCATGAGAATGATCTTCAAAAAACTAAATGTTCCATTATCGGAACAGAAGACAATTGGTCCCACAAATTGCCTGGAGTATCTTGGGGTGATACTTGATTCTAAGCGCATGGAAGCCAGGCTTCCTCAGGACAAAATAGGACGCATTTGTGAATTCATTAAAATTCTGTTAACAAAAAATTCCTGTACAAAAAGACAGTTACTACAATTATTGGGACACCTTAATTTTGCTACAAGAGTAATACTTCCAGGACGTTCATTTGTTTCATATTTAATACACTTATCAACAACAGTAGAACGCTTTCATGATACTGTTTACCTAGATGATGAGTGTAGAACAGACTTATATTTTTGGCTTAAATTCTTAGAACAATGGAATGGAATAACTCTCTTTTACAATAATGAGTCAGTCTACAGTGACGAGTTAGAATTATTCACTGATGCATCAGCCACATTAGGATTTGGAGGCTATTTTCAGGGAAAGTGGTTCTCCTGTGAGTGGCCTAAAGAACTCCCCATTGTCAAGGGCAAAATGTTGTCCATCGCATACAAGGAATTGTATCCGATAGTGGTAGCTGCAGTACTCTGGGGAAAACATTGGGCAAAGAAGCGAATAGTGTTTCGTTGTGATAATCAAGCTACTGTTGCCATCTTGAATAAAGGACGTTCTAAGTGCCTCTACATTATGCAGCTAATGAGGAGATTAACTTTGTGCGCCTGCACTTTTAACTTTACTTTCAAAAGTGTTTTTATAAATGGATATCTAAACAATATTAGTGATTCCCTTTCCCGTTTACAGATTTCACGATTCAGACGGCTAGCTCCACAAGCAGAAAGAGAACCAACTCGATGCCCAAACCATTCCAATGTAATCTGGAATTAGAACAAACTGTAAATGACCTATGGACTGCTAGTCTAGGCAAGAAAACCAAATCATCTTACAATACTGGATTTACACACTTTAAACGTTTCCTTCTCTTACATGGTTTTCAGGGTGACAAACACTACCTACCTTCTATCACAGAAAATATATTGGTTTATTTTGTAGCTTACTGTTTTAAATCCTTAAAACTAAAACATTCTACTATTAAACTCTATCTTTGTGGGATAAGATTTGCCTACCTTCAAGGGAACAGACCCTCTCCGCTTGATAATTTACAACAAAATCCATTGCCCCGACTGGAATTAATTCTGAGGGCAATTAAAAAATCACAGCATCTTGAAACTAGAACACGTCTGCCTATAACTATAGAAATTCTTCACAGAATTATCTCAAATCTGAATAAAAGTATGTTTTCTGTCAACATGAGAGCATTGATGAAATGTGCCTGTATTACAGCATATTTTGGTTTCCTACGCTGTGGAGAATTTACAGTATTGAACAAAAAGGAATTCGATCCAAACCGCAATTTATGCATAGGAGATATAAATATATTTCCTACCTTTTGTACATTACACCTTAAAGAGTCTAAGACTGATCCCTTCAGGAAAGGCATATCTATACAACTTCATTGTACTAATTCAGAATTATGTCCACATTTTGCATTAAAAACTTATCTCCAGTGGAGGCAGCAATTCAAAATCACATCTAGTGCTGTAGAGCCTCTATTCATTTGTGATGATTTTACTCCTCTTGATAGAGCCACATTTATTTCAAATTTAAAGACTGTTTTAATGATCTGTGGTTATAATCCGGACCACTATAACGGTCATTCATTTCGAATAGGAGCAGCCACTAGCGCTGGTGAGAAAGGAATTGAAGACCATATGATCAAAACCCTAGGTCGCTGGAGTTCCGATAGTTATTGTCGATATATCTGTACATCTAATGTCAGCATACAGCAAGCCCAATATAAATTGGGAAATATGATAAAATGTTGAACCTTGGTTTTGTGCTGGGGGACAATTAAGGTATGTTGCCTTATTTGTCTACATTGGCATCAGATCATGGTCTGTAATTTTAACCTTGTGGGATTTACAAAATTTCAAAATTCTTTCCGATCAAGAGGTTGAAAGCACCAGAGCAACCATGATGTGTTGTGGGCACTTATTTCATATAAATGTTAACTAAATGCTAAGAGACAAGTTAGGCGATGTAGACTGGGATCGGGCAGCACATATTATGTGCAGATTGATCTTTGTTTATGCTTCCTAACATAGCAGGATACTTCCTATACTTGAAGATACACATTATAATACACATTTATAATATTTCGATACAAGTATATAGAATGATACATTTAGATTTAGATAATTTCTAGTTTATTACCATGCTAGTAATGTGGAGCACTCTGCTGGTAATGTAGCCTACTGAGAGCTTGATAGACATCACCTGCATTCATGTTTGATTTTAAATCTTGACTTCATCCAGTTGTCTCAACAATTAAGTACTTGGGTTAATATGATTCCATTTTATAGTGTTTTCAATTTTAACTGTTGCCTTGATCAATAATCACACTCTTTCACAAGTAACAAAATATTTAGCATTGTAAAGAAAATTCAAACTATTGACTGAATGAGATTATCTGGGGATTGCTGACATATTTGCTTTAATAGTACCACATTATGTGGAGAATGTTCTTGGTATGGTTTGAAGTTTACATTAAGCTTCAACGACTAGACTTGGAACATGCTTCAATACCTCCTGTGTGTTTGTATGGTATAGGGGTTGTGTAATTTTATTGATTGATATATATATATATATATATATATATTTTTTCTTTTGTTATTTTATTTCCCTTTGGGGTCAACTCAGTCAATCATGTATTGCCTGACTTTCCAATTTTTGGGCAATTTTCTTATTTATCTGAAAAAAGAAGACAATTTTAGCAAACAATTCATCAGCTTCATCAACCGACCCCTTTTTAGCCACTCTTTGGCTAAATCAGACGGCATACTGCTGTCCCCTGCATTTCTAAAGAACATCCCTGTTCTCCCTTTTCTGAGTGTTACTTCCATGTTGGTAGATGAGGGAGGCTGCAAAGCCCCCTCATCAACAAACATCTAACAGCCACTCTTTGGCTAGTGACAGCACATTGCTGTCCCCTGCATTTCCATAGAACATCCCTGTTTCTGAGTGTTTATTCTTAGTTGGTATATAAGGAGGAAATCCTTCCCCCTCATATCAACCAACCTCTGTAAGCCACTCTTTGGCTTTTGATGGCACAGCCATCCCCTGCATCTTCATAGAACATCCCTGTTCTGAATGTTTTTTCTCCTTTGATAGATGAGAAAAGGGGGCTGTGCCCAATTTCCATCTACCAACCTCTATAACCGTTCTTCGGTTTTTGATGGCATCACGCCATCCCCTGCTACTTAGAACATCCCTGTTCTCACAAATATTTGTTGGTTGATGGAGAGATCTTGAGCTAAAACTTTAAAAGTGTTTGAGTTAGATCTGAAAGAGTTGACTCCCTAGGGCCAAAATGTTATATTAAATTGTTTTGTATATAAAGATTGTTTTATGAAATATTATGTAACATATACTCTATTGATAGATATATATATATATAATGGCTTCCGAAGATTTTGTGTTATTTTAATTCTTCGCAGACGATCATGTATAAGTTTGTCTGTTGACCTGATATTGACCTCTGCTGTATAGATGAACTAAATTAAATAGGTTGCACTCAGAATTGCATATGCTTTTGTAGGAACATAATGCTACCGAAATCAGATGTAAAAAATATTGCTACTGAATGAATGCTTTTGAGTTAAAGGTATTCAAACAACTCCCTAAAGGTCAATCTCAGGTCAAAACGGAAAAAACTATACGCCATCAATCCCAGCAACCACAAGATCTCCGACTATTATAATGATCAACATAAATGGATGATTATGTGTGTATTCACATATAATTGGGTTTATGTTGATTATGATAAGGCTGCTTCTTATCACTCGTGAGTCATTCTGAATATTGCACTATAACTTTTTCTCCCTTTAGAGCCTCTCAACTGATTTATATGCATATTAGTATATATTGTTGATATATTCCCTTGAGCTCTTCTAATCTATCACGTATTTAGTACATGTAGGATGCTGCAGTCCAATTAGGAAGATGCGTACTCAAAATCACGTGACTTCTTTGTCTGAGTGCAGCATCATTTCGACGTGGCACTTTAGTATCAATTAAGTTCTGAATATAGCATCACGCTAACCACCACCATCCCCTCCACTCACCTACATTATTCCACATTTGAGTAGCAAATCTGATGCCCTTTACCATAAACTATTTGAAATTTGTGTCTAAAAATATGTCATGCAAAAAAGGGGTTTAATGTTTGTTACCTGTATGTTAGCTGTATAAGATAACACCTTATTTGAGTCCATGCAATCTGACCACAGAGCATATCTACAAAAGTATAATAGCTATCAACTTGAAATTTTATTGGTGGATAGATCTTATGAAGGACAAGTGCAGTGCACAAGAACTACAACTCTTGCTTGCATAATTTTGGAATTATTGTCCTTTGTTATTTTTGATACTTTGGTTATGTCTGGAGCATATCTCCTAAAGTATAATAGCTATCAACTTGAAACTTTAAGGGTGGATAGATCTCATAGAGGAGAAGTGCTATGCATAAGAACTACAACTCTTGCTTGCATAATTTTGGAATTATTGCCCTTTGTTATTTTTGATACTTAGGTTATGTCTGGAGCATATCTCCTAAAGTATAATAGCTATCAACTTGAAACTTTATGGGTGGATAGATCTCATAGAGGAGAAGTGCTATGCATAAGAACTACAATTCTTGCTTGCATAATTTTGGAATTATTGCCCTTTGTTATTTTTGATACTTAGGTTATGGCTGGAGCATATCTCCTAAAGTATTATAGCTATCAACTTGAAACTTTATGGGTGGATAGATCTCATGGAGAAGAAGTGCAGTGCTTAAGAACTATAACTCTTGCTTGCATTATTTTGGAGTTATTGCCCTTTGTTATTTTTGATACTTAGATTTTATAGGAGGTAAATCTCTGAAAGTACAAAAGAAACCTTAATCTATTTGGCTTCAATTTACTATCAAGCTTTTGTGGCCGGGGATGGCCATGTCCACAATGGCTCTTGTTTTTAGCTCTACTGGCTGTAAGCCACTGGGACTATTGTCATGGCGTTGTGTCCGTCATGCGTCCGTCCATCCGTCTGTGTGTGCGTGCGTGCATTCGGTCGTAAACTTTTTTTTAAAAGTCTTCTCCTCAGAAACTAGTGGATGGATTTCAACCAAACTTCACAGGAATCATCCTTGGGTAACCCACTTTCAAAGTTGTTCAAGAAATTTTGATCCAATGAAAAACATGGATTTAATGGGCCTGGCTAATTTCAAAATATGGTAAAAAGTGAGTTTTCTCAGATTCTAATCAATGGATACCAATCAAATTTTACATGAATTATCCTTGAGTGACCCTGTATCAGTCTACAAAAAATCATTGTGACCGGATGGAAAATATGCATTTTATGGGCGGAGGTCAATTCTCTATATGTTATATAGTGGAAACTTTGAAAATCATTTCCTCAGAATGTGACCGGGGATTATCAACCAAATTTCACTGGAATGATCCTTGAGTGACCCTTTATCAGTCTACAAAAATCATTGTGATCGAATGTCAAATATGCATTTTATGGACGGAGATCAATTCTCTATATGTTACATAGTGGAAACTTTAAAAATCATTTTCTCAGAATGTTATCGATGGATATCAACCAAATTTCACTAGAATAATCCTTGAGTGACCCTTTATCAGTCTACAAAAAATCATTGTGATTTGGATGGAATATGCATTTTATGGACGGAGGTCATTTCTCTATATGATATATAGTTGAAACTTTGAAAATCATTTTCTCAGAATGTTACTGATGGATATCAACCAAATTTCACTGGAATGATCCTTGAGTGATCCTTTATCAGTCTACAAAACATCATTGTGATCGGATGAAAAATATGCATTTTATGGGCAGAGGTTATTTCTCTATATGTTATATAGTGGAAACTTTGAAAATCATTTCCTCAGAATGTTACTGATGGATATCAACCAAATTTCACTGGAATGATCCTTGAGTGACCCTTTATCAGTCTACAAAAATCATTGTGATCGAATGTCAAATATGCATTTTATGGGCAGAGGTTATTTCTCTATATGTTATATAGTGGAAACTTTGAAAATAATTTCCTCAGAATCTAATTTTTGAATATCAACCAAATTTCACTGGTATGATCCTTCAGTGACCCTTTATCAGTGTACCAAAAATTATTTTGATTGGATGAAAAATGTGCACTTTATGGGCGGATTTCATTCCTCAATATGTTAAATAGTGGAATTTATGAAAATCATTTTCTCAGAGTGTAACTGGTGGAATCATTTTCAACATTAAAAGAACCTCAAATAGCTAAAAGTCTAGTCAAAACATTTATTTGCTTTCACAAGAATTTCATGCCTGTGGAGCGACTCAAGCCATTCATGGCTTTCTAGTTGTGACAATGCCTTATTCGAGGAGCATAATCTGTCTCTGATGGCTCTTGTCTTTAATCAGCACTGTATCTTTTTGATGTTAGGCTTTCCTATGATTCACTATCGGAATGAAGCATTTCAGGCTTAGGATGCAATACAGTTTTTTTTCTGTTTTTTTTTTATGTAAATTTGAATTTGAAAAATGAGTTTCCTTACAGATCCTTGCGTTTCCGCTGGTACCAAGGTTTTATTCCTGAAGATGATTTCGGACCAGAGTGGGCCATTGATAATGTATTTATTGGTATGGCTTGTATGGAATACTGTAGAGGGCAAGGTAATACTCTTTTTATAGGCCCGTCTAAAGACAGGCTTTTAGACAGTTGGTATCATGTGAATTATCTGTGTCGTCAGTGGGTCCAGGGTTGGGCAACATCCATTTCTTTGTTAGGGAGCATAAATCTGTCACCTTATGTTCAATCTACTTGGCAGTTATGTTCCTCTCATGGATAAGGAGTGCACTGCAAAAGGTTCACAACTCTAGCTAGCTTAAGTTTAAGACATGGATGGTTATTTCAGACCCTTTAAATGATGGTAGGAAGTGCCCTATTTTATTGAGGTACAAAGGTCAAGGTAAGAAAAGAATTTAGTCAAAAATAGTGCCTCTATTCTTACTAGAGAACTAATTGACCTAGAATCACAAAACTGTACACAAAATTTTCCAATAACTCAAAGAAGTGCCCTGTTGTTTTGGGGTCATAAAGGTCAAGATCACAATTTGAACTTTGTCAAAAATCCTTTTCCAGACTCTATATCAAGAAGTTATTGACCCTCCTGCACTGATTGTTTCTTACATAGAGGGGTTGAGTGGAGGGGAGGGGGAGGGGTGTATAGTCAGCTTTGTGACATTTCTTGTTTATATAATTGTGAGATCAAACATGTTGAACTTACACAAAATGTTCTTTTTGAAAAGAGGTTCATTGGAAGTTTACCACATATGATGGTTTGACTGTAAGCCCTTCCCTGTTTTTCAAAATTTTAGACTGTTCCATACTGAAAGAGGTTGCGGACGGCGGTAAAAATGTTGATAGAAAACCATTATGAAAAAAAATATTTTGTCAAAAGAAAAAAGTGTTTGTCTTAAGCAATTTCTTCATTTTCAGCAATATTTTCTGAAGATAACTATCACAGGTCTGTGATGTACACGAACTGTACAGGAAAGATTTAAACAAAGTCTATGGCTCTATTTAGTATCATGCTTTTTTAGCTCACCTGAGCACATCGTGCTCAGGTGAGCTCTTGTGATCATTGAATGTCGGTCTTGTGGTGTGCGTTGTGCATCGTCATGCGTCAATAATTTAAGTGTTTACACTCTAGAGGCCACAAATATGATGGAATCTTCATGAAACTTGGTCAGAATGTTGGTCAGGTTGCAAGGATGAACCCTATCAAAAATGGGAAGGATCCATGCCAAATCACGAGAATAGGGGCCTTATGACCAATTTTCTTGTTTACACTCTAGAGACCACAAATATGATCCAATCTTCATAAAAACTTAGTCAGAATGTTGGTAGGGTCACAAGAATGAACCCTATCGAAAATTGGAAGGATCCATGCCAAATCACGGGAAAAGGGGCCTTTTAACCAATTTTCTTGTTTACACTCTAGAGACCACAAATATGGCCCAATCTTCATGAAACTTGGTCTGAATGTTGACCAGGTCACAAGGATGAGTCCTATTGAAAATGGGAAGGATCCATGCCAAATCACGGGAAAAGGAGCCTTATTGACAATTTTCTTGCTTACTCTCTAGAGGTCGCAAATATGGCCCAATCTTCACGAAACTTAGTCAGAATGTAAGCCATTAGTCACAAGGATGATCCCTTTTGTAAATCCGAAGGATCCATGCCATATCACAGGAAAAGGGGCCTTAATGATATTTTTCTTGTTAACACTTTAGAGGTCGTAAATATGGCCCAATCTTTATGAAACTTGGTCAGAATGATTGGCAAGTCACAAGGATGAACCCTATCGAAAATGGAAAGGATCCATACTATATCAAGGGAAAAGGGGCCTTAATGATAATTTTCTTCTAAATGCTCTAGAAGCCACAAATATGGCCCAATCATCATGAAACTTGGTCATAATTTTGGCCAGGTCACAAGGATAAAACCTATTGAAAATGGGAAGGATCCATGCCAAATCACGGGAAAAGGAGCCTTATTGACAATTTTCTTGCTTACTCACTAGAGGTCGCAAATATGGCCCAATCTTCACGAAACTTAGTCAGAATGTAAGCCATTAGTCACAAGGATGATCCCTTTTGTAAATCCGAAGGATCCATGCCATATCACAGGAAAAGGGGCCTTAATGATATTTTTCTTGTTAACACTTTAGAGGTCGTAAATATGGCCCAATCTTTATGAAACTTGGTCAGAATGATTGGCAAGTCACAAGGATGAACCCTATCGAAAATGGAAAGGATCCATACTATATCAAGGGAAAAGGGGCCTTAATGATAATTTTCTTCTAAATGCTCTAGAAGCCACAAATATGGCCCAATCATCATGAAACTTGGTCATAATTTTGGCCAGGTCACAAGGATAAAACCTATTGAAAATGGGAAGGATCCATGCCATATCATGGGAAAAGGGGCCTTAAAGACAATTTTATTGTTTACTTGCTAGAGGCCACAAATATGGCCCAATCTTCATGAAACTTGGTCAGAATATTGGTCAGATCATAAGGATGAACCCTATTGAAAATGGGAAAGATCCATGTTTTATCACAGGAAAAGGGGTCTTAATGATAATTTTCTTGTTGTAACTCTAGAGGCTACAAATTTGGTCTAAACTTCATGAAACTTGGTTTTTTGTAGAAATTATCTCAAAGAGATTCAGGGGAGCGATCTAGGACCATCTTGGTCCTCTTGTTTATGTAACGGTTAATATGATTGGTTTAAATTAATTGGTCAGGTGACTGTGGGGAGACCATGATGTGCCAATGTGATCCTGGTTACCAAGGAGATGTCTGTGTACCATCCAATGAGAAGCCAATCTATATGAAAGAAGACTTTCCATTGGCTGATGGAGTGGATGTGGATCCAGAAGTCCTGCCTTTCTTAGATTCATTTATCAGTCGTAAGAAATATGCTTTCTTGTTCTAGCTCTCTCTGTAAATATTTACTTTTTATACCGCTCAAAAATATGTTCGGGAGGTGTATTTGAGTAAGCTTGTAGGGCGGTCCTGCTGTTGGTCTATCTATAGCTTTTTCACGATTACTCTTTTTCTCAGCAAATAAAGGATAGATTTAATTTAACCCTTTGCTGTTTAATCCCTGCTTTTTACGTGTCTGTGATTTTATGAATGAGAAAACAATGTGAAAAAAGAAGAAATTGCTTCTGACAAGCAATTTCTTCGTTATCCACACTTTTTTCTACCCTACTGAATCGTTATTTTTCAAATTAAATCCCCTTAAAATTTTCGTCTGCAAAACCTTTGAATTTGGAAAGGTCAAAAATTTTGTAAAACAGGAAAGGGTTAA
The DNA here is from genome assembly GCA_948146395.1 of Fragum whitleyi. Classification (NCBI taxonomy): domain Eukaryota; kingdom Metazoa; phylum Mollusca; class Bivalvia; order Cardiida; family Cardiidae; genus Fragum; species Fragum whitleyi. The sequence continues at coordinate 11,170,961 of OX411550.1, forward strand.
ACTTTACATATATGATCAGTATAAATACAAGCAGAGATGTGCAAGACGGTCCTTGGACTTTCGATAGAGCTATGATCCTTTGATGAAAATTGAATTTGTTCTAGCTGGATTTCAAAATTGAGTATTCTGATTGGATAATAAGAGTATTCATACCTCAATGAACATGCAACTATTTTATATACTTGCCAACAAAAAAATTGAGTAAATAATGTCTCAAGTGTATATATAGAGGATATTGAATGAGTGGTCATGGAATACCGAATTTATTAAACGAGTCTTCTATAAGCAGTTAAAAACGAGGCTGTGCCGAGTTTTTATCTGTTTATAGATGACGAGTTTAATAATTTCTGTATTTCATGAGCACAAATTTGATATTCTATTTATAGTATGACCCGAATTTTTGCGAAAAATTGTCAAAATTCTTGAAATTCAACATTTCCATGAAACTTATAACGCCGATTAAAACTGACGTCACAATATATTCATTATGACGTCATTATCGCATTTACAAAATAGCATTGCTATTGGCTCTGGGCTCATTTTCATAGTTATTTCACTAGTGTAATAACACCCGTGTAATATCAAAAATATTCATCGGGGTTAATTCACTTTCGCGATGTCGGTCATATTATAAATGAATCTACTTTGCATTGTTAAAGTTTGATAAGGTTTTTAGCTCTTATGACTTAAAGTCAGAAGAGCTATAGGGATGATATGTTTCCAACTTTCTGTCCAAATATCCAATTTAACTCATTATTCTTTAATTTTTATGCCCCCGTATCGAGAGATCGGGGGCATATTGTTTTACTCATGTTCATCTGTCTTTCTGTCTGTCTGTCTGTCTGTCCGTCCATCCATCTGTCTGTCTGTCCGTCTGTCCATCCCTCTGTCTGTCCGTCTGTCCGAAAACTTAACCCGAAAACTTAACCTTTGCCTTTTCTCCAAAAGTATTTGACATACAAAGCTGTACACCAAAGTCAAGGTCATGTGACAAGATCAAGGTCATGTGACAAGGTCATCTGTCAAGGTCAAACTTTAAAAAAAAATGCTGTTCCGGGGGCATTCGTGTTTCACAAACACATCTTGTTGTATTATGACTTCTTCAGAAAAACAGCAAGATTGGATACAATTAAGTTACATCCATAACTTCACATTCAAAATGGAGTCTAATTGAATTTGATCAGAAAAGGTTGAAAATAAATATTTTTGCAATTAAGACTAACTTACAATTGGTGCAGTCATTTATTTAAGCCCTTTGATTTCAATGTATTTTTGCATTTTGCATGACAAGGTTGAACTACTTCTGATGTTTGATTTTTCTTGGTGAAGATATATTTTACAGATAACTTATGTTTTAGCACTGTATTTCTCCTAATAAATGCTCCTGGGAGCTATACATAACATGGTCAGGGAGATTTTATTTAGCATCCTTTTTCTGATTTAAAAAAAAATCATAAAACTTTTGTCTGAATATGGTAAATTTCCTCTAAACAATCATATAACTCACATCAAATTTGAGATGAAGTCTCACCAAGTTTTTAAATTTTAGGCATTTGAAGTGTGTTTTCTAAGTAAAGAATGTAGAGGTGCTACTATTAGGGAGGGTGCTCTTATAGGGGTGGGGGGGGGGGGAAATATCCTTTGTGGTGACAGAGGTGAAGGGATGAGACCTAGAATTGCTAGTGGCAACAAATTCATGACAAGTTTTTAGTCACTAAGTTTATTGCAGGTCACAAAATCTTGTTTAAAATCTTGAAGGAAGATGAGAAAAGGATAGATCTCATTTGATATGTGGGCCTTAGTTGGAAAAGAACAATTTTGTATTAATTCATCACATTTTAATGATTGTTTGTAGCTGGACAATTACTGGATGAAAGAAAATGGGATACATGGGGAGGTGGACAGGTCTCAATGGAGTGTGGATTGTTGGTCGACGGGAACAGTTTAGTCTTCCAAAATACAGGGGATAGAGTTTTGAGCACAAAGGAACTAAACCTTACCAAAGCCATGTAAGAAAATCTTGTAAACCTCTTTGTTTTATTGTTTTAGGGAAAATTCTTTAATACTTTTCAGTGGATTACCAAGAAATAATGGTAGACTATCATTTGATTAACTCACTGCTTAACCAGTGAAATTATCGAAATACTTTGCTGTCAATCATTTCACCCTACACTGCTGTCAATCATTTCACCCTATCTGATATTATCTAAGCAGAACCCAATAAGTGACATCTTCATGAACGTTACATGATAATCACATGCAAAATAACCTGCTTTAGGAAAATGTGTCCTAAATTTTCACATTTGTCCCATTTTTGGATTTTGTTTTTAAAAAAAAAGTTAATGGTTTGAATGGTTTGTAGTTTTTAAGTAGTCTTTTCTTGCTATTTTTTTTAAAAAAAAATCTGCAAAAATCCTATTACAGCTTAATAATAATGAAATCAAAATATCTTGATTGAAAAAATATACTGCAAATCATATTTCATAAGTACAAAATATTATAATTACATGAAACTAAACTGCAATGAAAATTGATACTGTTAGATTTGTATTAATTGACCAAGTTAGGGGTCACTCAAGAGTGGTTGCTAAAGCTTATGGTCACTTCATAGAACAAATAAAAGGAAAACTGTTGATTTCATTTGCAAGCTATTGTATATGTTCTTGGGACTAGTTAGAACTGTCTCATTATATAATCATAGTGTGCTCAAACATATATAACGCGTACTTCGAGTGTCTAGTGAGGTTTTGGGAATTGATAATCCTTTTCGGTGGATCATCAACTAGATTATCAATTTCCATAACCAAGTTAGATATTTTTTCATACAATACACTAAGTAAGTATTATATTTTATCTTTTAACCTCTATTTGCCTTGCTTTCGTCGATGTTTCTTACAGAAATGCAATTTTCTAGAAATAACCACATTATGTCATTATTCTAATAATACACTGCAACTCCATTATAACGAAATCTGTTAGAGCGCTGAATCCATTATAACGCGGGGTCCGCTTGGCTCCCGAAATTTGGGGGGGTCGACCATTTTGGGATGCTGCGGCAATGTTACTCGATCCGCCCGGTAATGCTGTTTAGATCGCGATTTTAGATCGAAGGGTGAAAACACTGAGATAAAAATCGATACTGAGCGAAGCCAGGTAAATCAATACAATTTTTTTTCACACCTCCCACGGAGCAGTGGTGGCGATAGAGGCCTCAAGTCAGAGAGAAATGGCTAGTTTGATTGCTGACAGATGTAGGCCTATAGTTATATCACTACCGCTGGAGTACCGAATTCGATCACGAGTAAAACCATCACATCCTTTCCTAACCCCAAACTGCTATCTCACATAGGTCTACGATTAGTAACCCATGGTTGAGTGACTTATAGTCAGAAAGAATGAGTGCCGCCGTCGGAGAAACACGGAATCCCAATATTGACAGTCCGGCGCACTACCAACTGCTCTTTGTCGACGGCTGGGACGCAATTGAACACCAAAAAGTCTGGCTCGCATGCGACTAAATCCAAGTTAAATAAATTTCAGAAGAAGCCGTGTTTTCGCAAAATAAGCTTATCTCGTTTATATTCTCAAATCTTCAACATTTACCGCTGTTGACAAAAGTTTCAAAAAGCCACTCGCCCCTTACCCAATTTATTGGTTTATCACCTCCCTTTGCCAATCCCGTTGAATTTTCTTATAAATATTACGTTTTTTGTAAATATATGAGAAAATTTTGTTTCTTTTTTATTAAACTTATTCATATTATAGTAATGTTTTAAAATTCAAAGCCCAAATGAATTATTTTAGTTGATTCCTATCTCTCACTAAATAGACAACTTCATTCAGTTTTAAACAGGAAGCTATACAGTGCTGTCGGCTAACCCTGCGCACTTAAGAAAATCAAGTACAAAATTCGTGTTAAGATATCGGTTGTACAAAAAAAATCAAAACATGTATGTACTCGTTGACCATTTTGGCTATGTAAAAGACATTTTATCTAGAACAAAATGTCACTAGAATTACACAATCCGGTGATGAACAGAGGCACTGTAGTTTTCGTGGGCTAAACCTGCGCAGTCGAGGAAAGAACCTAAAATTAATGTCCGCAATCTGTTCAAGTTTAAATGAAAAACACCCAGACAAAAATTGGAATCTTTTTGCTTTAAACTACACACATGAACTTTTTGTTTAAAATGGTGGAATCGATTGAATTTTGAGTATGAAAAAAAGGTTGTTCTGCTTTTATGTTTGGCGGCCATTTTCTTAGTTTACATGACGTCATATAGCTGCATGGCTTTAGACGATGCGCAGGATTACCCAACATGAGTGTATACAAACCTACATTTCCCACTTGCCAGCGACAAACAAAGAATCTAAAAATGGCGCGAAACTGATGGTGACCGCGTCGCTTCGCTTTGGTCTAGAATTCCTTTCCTGACGATGTACTATCTGATATTCAAAGCCGTGAAATAACATCTTGTCAAACCAAGGTTTACGAACGTTTTACTTACACAGTTTTCGAGAAGAAGCTTTTGATATCCCTTGACTCGTGAAGATGATCTGTGCAAACCGGCAATGCAAATGTCGTAGCTACATATTAATTTAATTGAATTTACGGCATTTTTTTCGCTCATCGAAGAATGCAGTCCTGCACTCCGAGAGATTCGATTTGCTTTGGTATAGTTTCGATCGGGCGTAGGGTATTGTTTATTTTGATTGCGTAGATAATTATGAAATTCATTGATCTTATGAAACTTTATGGATTTTTCTATCTTTACCCTTTTGAGATCGTCGTTATCGGTGTTTCTCAGCTGCCGGGCGGGTACGCCCGAGAATTCGGGAATCAGAGAACTAAGAGGAGTCTGCGATCCTTTAACCCTACAAACTAGATTTCTTTTTCAAAGATAGTTTTGTTTAGCTTAGGGACAACAAAACGATCTTAAAATAAAAAATACCAAAGTAATAAACCGCGTTTGTTCTTCAATTCGTTGCTGAGTTTTAAAAATATAAAATACGATGGCCTAAATATGTACATGTATATTTAGATATCTGATATCGTTATCAATATTGACCCTGTGTCTGTTACGTTTCCGCGGTACATTATTGTTCACCGCGGGGGGGGGGAGGGGGGGGGGGGTATTTGCGGTGCACCGGGGGGGGTATAGCGTTATAGCAGATACATCCACTTCTTCCACTGTTTCATTTCTTGGACCCTGACCACTGCGTTTTAATGGAGTTGCAGTGTATTCATGTGATACCATAAAAATTTCCTATGGGATGTTATCACATGGATATTTGTAAAGTTATAAGATGAAATGTATTATTCAATAGAAATGAAGTTTAGAATGTAAATGTCTGGACCATCTTAACCCTTGTCATGCTGATCCCGGAATATTCCTGCTTTGACTGGAGGTATAGACAAACATCAGCCTGCACATATGTGCAGTCTGATCTTAGTTTATACCACCTGAATTTCATTTTTAAACCAGAAAGGTATAAAAACAATGTGTTTCCAAATCAATACTCACTCACCTTTGGTAACTTCCAGTCCTTTTAGCACTGTGATTTTACACTTATTTTGCGAAGGTTTTTATTCAGCATGACCAGGGTTAATTGGTAAAATGACTTTTGACAATGGTTGCTTGAATAAAGCAGTTCTTTAATAGAGATAGTCGAATGAGTGAGATTGACTGTTGTGTACTTAGAATTCCTAATATTTCTACATTGTATTTACAGGACAGTACAGTTTTATTTAAGGCTAGGCTGTAAGGACATTGACCCTGACCCAGCCACACCCCCAGTCTATACCCAGTACTCCACCAATGGTGGAATCACATGGCACACTATTGAACAGAATGATTTTAACAAGAAGAGCAGGGAACCTTTCTATGTTGTTCTCAATCTACCAGCCAAGGCACGGTCCCCTGCAACGAAAATAAGATGGTGGCAGCCTTCAAAAGATGGAGAGTTCATGGAAGATTGGGCTATTGACCAAGTAGGTAGTCTGTATGTGCAGTCCTTGATTTAAATAACTAACCATCCACATTAATTTGATTGAAGACATAGAAAAAAGGTTTATTTGGCCTTGTATTTATTAATTAAAACATAAATTTTACTCTTGTATTCTAATTATATACCCGTAAAAAGCCAAAACCAAAAATTATTACATAAAAAGAAAATTTGGAATCTTTGTGTCTTGAAATACTTTCATCTACCTGTAAATGATTAAGAGTGTTCTAGTTGGTCCTTATTCACATTAAGTTTTGCATTTAGATTCTGGTATACTGATTTCAATATTTTCCCTTCAGATTTACGTCGGAGGTGACTATGATGGGGTGCCCATGATGGCAGATGACCCTGGTGCCCCTAGGGACCCTAGTTGGACCTTGAACCCTGGAGGTGTCATTGAAGAGGCTTGTTATTCTGATTTTAAAGCCATTAATATGAAAGGTAAAATGAACTAATGGTACTCCAAATTTTATGAGGTCCCTTTTGAAATGGTGTTCATACTTGACCAAAGAATGAAACACCAAATATTTGCTTTGATTCTGATAATATATTAATTTGACAGATGAATTGACAAACAAGCATTTGCAGCCTGATCTAAGTCTATACACCCTAATTTCCCTTTTCACACTAGAAAAGTTTTACTTTCAGGATTAAAAAAAAAAACTTTTCCCAAATTAGTGCATCCAGTGCTGTCTTCACTTTGATTTTGATTCATTTTTACCATTCTGGAAATTTTCCAATCAGAGGCTATAAACATATTGGTCTAAAATTATTTGATTCATTAATAAGTTAAAGTTCCTAAAGATTATGCTGTCAAAACAGATGATAGAAAAAAAGCTGAACAATTTCATACTTGAAGGAATTTATAAGTTTTCTTTGTTACAGGTACTGAGTTACACAGGTTTGCAATCACAGCAGATGTGGAGGTAACTGAAGGTACTCTACTACAGTTTAATATTGCTATGGGATGTAGTGAGCCAGAATATTGCTTTAGTAAGTACCGTAAAAATCCTGATAGAGCCCCCATTCGGAACACCAATCGGCCAATCTCATGATCAACCTTGGATGTACATGGATGGACTATTTTCAAAAATTAAGGGAAACCCTTGGAAAAACTTGATGATGTCAGTTAAAATGGCTTTAGCTCTCAAAACTATAAGTGAAAACATTTTACGTTGCCAACACTACTCGTTTGAGTCACTGACATGAAACCATTGTATCCTTATATAAATATCATTCTTAAATAACAGCTGAAAAATCTCAATTTTTGAGAATAATTTGTCATTCTCAAAAATTAAGATTTTTCAGCTGTTATTTACTGTATAAGATATGAATCTAAAGATAGCGCATGTTGTTTCCGTGCTAGTTTTCCTCCACTGTTTCTTCCTAACAAAATGCACAATTTTGTTACATACCCATCCGCCTTATATACATCTGAGGTCTGTTGCAGTTTATGGAAATGACCATGTGATGTTCCAAATGATAGAGCCCCATACTCTAAAAAAAAAAACAATCCCCTTTTTGAAGTTTGCAATCAACCATTTTTGATGTGATTTTAAAAACTCTTGAAGCCTCTAATAAAGGCCCATACCCACAAAATCAAGGTCATTAATAATTCAAAATAGGTTTTATGCACCTTTTTCCCAATCAAATTTTAATATTTTGACTGAATTGTGTTTATTTTTGGTAATTTTTCACCATCTTTACAAATTTGAATGGCTCAGCGTGTAACGGTTATAACTGCCAATATGTTTAAAGGCAGAGTTGCAACTGTTTTACACTGAGCCATTGATATTGAGTAGCCTCAAATAAAAGCCCATCCTGTTCTAATGGAAATATTATGATTCTTATAGAACCCTGGGTTCTATATTCTTTATAGTAATTCTATATGTTATATTGGAAAACTTTATCTTTAAGTTACATAATGCATTATGCATTATAACATGAACTAGAATGCTAAGTTAAAGGTAGCCCCAATTTAGCCCACAAATATTTGACTCTAAAAGTGACCTTTACCCCTGAACTACACCAATACATACTTTATTACTGATCTATGACATAAGGAGGGATTTCTGTGCCAAATCATTTGAAATAGTTAAGCTCAGAAAAAATAGTTGACAACATATTTTAGTGTGATGTTCATCTTGAGTATACATTCGTACATAAATCATTAAGCAACTATGTCAAATTGTCTTGAAATTCAATGTTAAATATAGGAGTTATGGTCCTTTCAATAACTTATTTTTATACACCCGCTGAAAGATAGAGTGTATTATGACAGACAGACAGACAAATCTTTTAATGTTCAAATTCACAAATTGCAAATACATGAACATAGTTTTCATATAGTTTAACATACAAAATAAACTTTCAAGTCTTGACAAGAGGACTTATAACTGAGGGTAGACACTGTTTTATTTGGTCAATTATGGGATCATGCATGGCTCTTGTAGGCAAGCGCTGTCCACTTCTTTGCCAAGACTCTGTCCCCTAATGTCCGATTGACTTGAAATTTGGCAGTTATGTTCCTCTCATGATTATGGATTGCAGTGCATACGAACCTTAACACCTTATACTTGTAGTTTTTTCCATTTGTTGTTTTTCATACTTGGCCATCCAGCACTGTAACAGGTGTATCTTGTGATAATTTGCTGTTAAATTCATTGGCAATTGTAGGAGTTATGGTCCTTTTATAGAATTATCTTTTATAGGTGTCAACTTAGTTATTCTCTACAGGAGTAACATGGAAGCCCTTGTTGGGACCCCTGCCTCCATTCTAATGTGGACTGTAATAAGTATGTCATAGGTGGGTCAGACTTCAGATCTGATGTAGTGTGGGGGTTGAAAACATTGTTTTTGATAAAGAAAATGCTTGGCTCAATCATTTTCTTCATCAAAAAGCAATATTTTCTAGATTGGTGAGAGCGATTTAGTGAATCTATTTCAAATTGTAACATTTAAAAACTTATTTCTTGTATGTGGTCAGCTGGAATATTCTCTAGATAAAGGAGTGACCTGGAAACCTGTTTGGGAACCCTGGCTCACGTCTAATGTTGACTGTAATAAATATTTCCATCCTGGGTCAAACTTCTGATCTGATGAGCTGTGGGGCTGAAAAAATTGTTTTTGATATAGAAAATGCTTGGCTCCAGCATTTTCTCCATCAAATATTAATATTTTCTGAATTGATGAGAGCAATTTTGTAAATCTATTTTGAAATATAACAATTAAAGAATGAGGTATGGCCCTTTCAATAACTTATTTCTTGTAGGTGTACAGCTGGGTTATTCTCTAGATAAAGGAGTGACCTGGAAGCCGGTATGGGAACCATGTCTTCCATCTAATGTGGACTGTAACAAATACTTCCATCCTGGGTCAAACTTCAGATCTGATGTGGTGTGGGGTTGGAACAGAATTAATGCCCCTCTTCCTTTCCATACAAGGTAAACTTGATCCTATTATAGCAAATAGAGTTTTTGATAGATTTATTATTAGATGTTTTTCCATATATGCTTATTATATGTCTGCACCTGCATCAATAAGGTCAGGAGCATATTTTTTACCATTGTCTGTCTGTCTGTTTGCCTTTCTGTCTTTTCACTTGTCAGTCTTCAAAAAGAAAAAAAAAATATTTGCCAATTACCTTAAGATTGTTCTAGATACAATGCTCATATTTGTCATGATAATAGATCTCATCAATACACATCTGCAGATATGGAGTTCATGGTCATCTGTCAAAGTCAAAGTTGTGAAAAAATTGGCTGTTTCAAGGGCATTTTGATAAGTTTATTTCTGTCTTACAAGGTCAGAGTAATGTTTCAATAATTACAGTTACAGATGAAAATACAGACCAACTTGCTTCAGCTACCATTCCTATTGAGCAACAGTTTTCAAAAAACCCTTCTTTAAATCAAAATATATTATAAAGAAAATATTGGTCTGAAAATTAATATAAAGTAATCTTATGTTGTTAAAAGTCAATAAAATGTCTGACTGAGATGGTTCTTATGAATGTTTAGAACATAGGATTATTGAAAATTTCGCAATGATATAAATTTTCAATCAAAAGAATATTCTTTATTTGTAAACAAAACATGTACTAAGTGACCATTTTCTCTAATGACCAATTTTTGGTGATCCAGTAAGTGGTTGCTTAATACAAGTTTAACTTAAATTACAAACTCATGCTAAGTTGTGAAGATATAATATCTTGGTCCCTATCCGTTTACTTTGTCCTGTTTGTAGATCCAAAAATACCAGATTCATGTGGTATCAGAAAGAGGGATTTGAGGACAAAGATACTTGGGCTGTGGCAAATTTGTATATAGGAAAGGATTGTCCACGGTGGTGTTCTGGTCATGGTAGATGTACCAGGGAAGGATGTATGTGAGTAAATTTTGGTATTTTTACTCTGTTTGGTAAGATCAAAGACACCAGGGCTGTGACAAATCTGTATATAGGAAAGGATTGTCCACGGTGGTGTTCTGATCATGGTAGATGTACTCGGGAAGGATGTATGTGAGTAAATGTTAGTATTTTTATACCAGGGCTGTGGCAAATCTATATATAGGAGATAATTGTCCACGGTGGTGTTCTGGTCATGGTAGATGTACCAGGGAAGGATGTATGTGAGTGAATTTTAGTTCTTTTAGACTGTTTTGTAAGTTATATTGGCTGTTGCAAATCTGTATATAGGAGATAATTGTTCGTGGTGGTGTTCTGATCATGGTAGATGTACCAGGGAAGGATGTTTGTGAGTAAATTTGAGTATTTTTATACCAGGGCTGTGAAAAATCTGTATGTAGGAGATAATTGTTCGTGGTGGTGTTCTGATCATGGCAGATGTACCAGGGAAGGATGTATGTGAGTAAATTTAAGTATTTTTATACCAGGGCTGTGAAAAATCTGTATATAGGAGATAATTGTCCGCGGTGGTGTTCTGGTCATGGTAGATGTACCAGGGAAGGATGTATGTGAGTAAATTTTAGTATTTTTATACCAGGGCTGTGGCAAATCTATATATAGGAGATAATTGTCCATGGTGGTGTTCTGGTCATGGTAGATGTACCAGGGAAGGATGTATGTGAGTGAATTTTAGTTCTTTTAGACTGTTTTGTAAGTTATATTGGCTGTTGCAAATCTGTATATAGGAGATAATTGTTCGTGGTGGTGTTCTGATCATGGTAGATGTACCAGGGAAGGATGTTTGTGAGTAAATTTGAGTATTTTTATACCAGGGCTGTGAAAAATCTGTATGTAGGAGATAATTGTTCGTGGTGGTGTTCTGATCATGGTAGATGTACCAGGGAAGGATGTATGTGAGTAAATTTAAGTATTTTTATACCAGGGCTGTGAAAAATCTGTATATAGGAGATAATTGTCCGCGGTGGTGTTCTGGTCATGGTAGATGTACCAGGGAAGGATGTATGTGAATGAATTTTAGTTCTTTTAGACTGTTTTGTATGTTACATTGCCTGTTGCAAATCTGTATATAGGGAATAGTTGTTTGTGTGGGTGTTCTGATCATGGTAGATGTACCAGGGAAGGATGTTTTTGAGTATTCTATAGTATTAAACTTTTTCCATGGCTTCACGAAACAGTAACTTTGATGGTCCATTGAGCTGGGCCGTGGCAAATTTGTGTGTAGGGAATACTTGTTTGAGGTGGTGTTCTGGTCATGGTTGATGTACCAGGGAAGGATGTATGTGAGTATTCTATGGTATTATACTTTATCATTGGCTTGTGCAAAACATTTACTTTTGTAACTGTCTATAAACCTATAATAGGCAGTTACAACTGTTTAGTGATGAGCCATTGGTTAGGGAAAAACATAGACATAAGGCTGAGCCATGGTAGATCTGTATATAGGGAATCAGTGTCTGCTTTGGTGTTCTGGTAATGGTAGATTTAATAGGGAAGGATGTATATGAGTAAATTTTAGTACTTTTAGACTTTTTGGCAAGTACATGGCTGTTGCAAATCTCTATATAGGGAATAGTTGTTTGTCCTGGTGTTCTGGTCATGGTAGATGTACCTCCAAAGGATGTATATGAATTTCTATAGTTTTATACTGTTTCCATGGCCTTGGCAAAACGGTTGTACTTTGCTATAAATCTATTGGCAGTTACAACTGTTTTTTGATGAGCCACTGGTTAGGTAAGAACAGAGGCACCCCTGGCCTATTTTACTTAACATCCTATTTTTTGCATAAATCAAAAATAGAAATGGCTTCTACAGTAGTACCTAATCATGGAATTCTGCCATGCATCATCTCATTAGTATTTTCTTTTAAAGATGATTTCAATGAGATATTGCAAAGTAGAATCTGACAAAGAATGAAAACACCATGTGCAATTTGTAATTTTGACTTACGATAATTTTTTTCATAAGAAGTTTAGTATAATGAGCCCCTGGGCTGTGGCAAATCTGTACATAGGGAATAATTGTCCGTGGTGGTGTTATGGTCATAATGATGTACCGCAGATGGCTGTATGTGAGTAAATTTCAGTATATATATATACTGTTTGGTAAGAACAGAAACACCTGGATGGTGGCAAATCTATAGGGAATAATTGTCCGTGTAAGTGTTATGGTCATAATGATGTACTGCAGATGGCTGTTTGTGAGTATACAATAGTATTATACTGTTTCCATTGCTCATCGTAAAACAGTTGTTACTTAAGAAGTTACAACTGTTTTCAATTTGCCATTGGTAAGATAAAAGATCATTGGTCCTGACACTGAACAACAAAAATTGACAAACTGTGAACAATTCCATACATATTTGATGAGCACACACTGAAGACTCTGATCAGACTAAGCCAATTTTAGAATGATCCATTTCTTCATTTTTGCACCTATGAGATTCTTGGAAATATCACTAATTGCCTAAGATATTAAAACTTTTGTCTGCAACATACATTGTCTTGAAGATTAAGCGAAATGCAATATTTAAGTCACCAAAAGATAAAAATGTTTGATGATTGTTTGTCCAATCAATTACTTGTATGCCAATCATGATCAATCGTTCACCCTTGACATGCAGAATAAACCTCTTCAAAACTGCTATAGAATCAAAGTGCTGAAAACATGGGATGCTCTTATGTAAGCAAGTAATGATTTTTAATGGTACATTTAAGTCTTAACTTCACTGGTGTAAATGAGAAAAAACAAGTGGCATAGACTTGGATCAGACTACACATGATGTGCAGCTGATCTTTGTCTAAACCTCTTGGCAAAGCAGGATTTTTTTTATTCAGAATGACAGGGGATAAAACTTTATATTGTTACAGTTGTGTTACAGTGGAATGTAGACCATTGTGATTGTTGTAATTTACTTTGCAGGTTAAAATAGGAAAAAACAAGAGGTTTAGACTAAAATCAGACTGCACTTGATGTGCAGACTGATCTTTGTCTATACCTCCTGGCATTTCGAGGGTTAAAACTGTAATATATTGTTACAGTTGTAACGAGGGTTGGAATGGAGACCATTCTGATTTTCATGATAAATTTTGTGGGTCAAAATAGGAAAAAACAAGAGGTATAGTCTAAGATCAGACTGCACATTATGTGCAGTCTGATCTTTGTCTATACCTCCTGGCAAGGCAGGAATATTCTAGGTTAAGCATTTCGAGGGTTAAAACTGTAATATATTGTTACAGCTGTGATGAGGGTTGGAATGGAGACCATTGTGATTTAGCCACACAAAAATTACCCACCTATTTGTATGATATGTTTTCTGATGAGACCAATAGCTGGAAGAAAATAGCTGGTGGAAAACGGACAGACACTTGTCAGAAACTTGCCTCTAGACTAGCTCTCCATTTCACTGGGGTAAGTTAGTTGTATAGGGTTGGGAGTGAGATTTTCTTCTATATCAGCTGATTTTTATCAGATCTTTGTTACAAAATGAGCCTATTAATGACTTTCCTACATTTTAAGCTCACCTGAGCACATCATGATCAAGGTGAGCTTTTGTGATCTTTGAATGTCTGTCGTGCGTCGTCTGTAGTCTGTAATCCATCATCAGTGCCACAAAGATGAACCAATCATCATGAAACTGGGTCAAATTGATTATTAGGTGACAAGGATGAATCCTATTGAAAATGGGAAGGATCCGTGCCATATCATGGGTGAAGGGGCTTTAATGACAATTTTCTTGTTTACACTCTAGAGGCCACAAATATGGTCCAATCTTCATGAAACTTGGTCAGAATAATTGTCAGGTCATAAGGATGAACCCTAATATAAATGGGAATGATCCATGCCATATCACTGGAAAAGGGGCCTTTATGACAATTTTCTTGTTAGCACTCTAGAGGCCACAAATGTGGTCCAATCTTCATGAGACTTGGTCAGAAAACTTGTCACATCACAAGAATGTACCTTAAGGATCTGTATCATATCACGGGAAAAGGGCCTTAATGACAATTTTCTTGTTTATGCTCTAGAGGCCACAAATATGGTCCAATTTAAATGAAACTTGGTCAGAATGTTTGTCAAGTAACAAGGATGAACCATATTGAAAATGGGAATGATCCTATCCATATCACAGGAAAAGGGGCCTTAATAACAATATTCTTGTTAATACTCTAAGGCCACAAATGTGGTCCAATCTTCATGAAACTTGGTCAGAATACTTGTCACACCACAAGAATGTACCCTAAGGATCTGTATCATATCACAGGAAAAGGGACCTTAATGACATTTTCTAGCTCCACTGGCCGAAGGACAGCAAGTTATTGTAATGGAGAAGTGTCCGTTGTGTGTCCGTCGTCTGTGTGTGCGTCCGTGCGTGCGTAAACTTTTTCTTTAAGCATCTTCTCCTCCCAAACCAATTGGCGAATTTAACGAAACTTGGTAGAAATGATCCTTGGGTGGCCCTCTTCTTAAATTCTTCAAAGAATTTTGATTGGCCCCCAAATACGGGTGTGGCAGGGCCTGGAAATTTTTTCACTTTGAAATATTTAAAAATCTTCTCCTCCAAAACTATTGGGCTGATTTCATTGAAACTTGGCATGGATGTTCCTTGGGTGACCCTTTACTGAATTTTTTCAAGAAATTTTGATTGGCCCATAAATATGAGCGTGGCAGGGTGGGGCTTATTTTGAGCCCGAAATCTTTGAACGACATCTTCTCCTGAACCACTGGGCTGATTTCAATGAAACTTTTACAGAATGTTCCTTGGGTGACCCTTTACTTAGATTGTTCAAGAAATTTTGATTGGTCCATAAATATTGTCGTGGCAGGGCGGGGCCTACTTTGAAATTTTTGAAATGACATTTTCTCCTGAACCACTGGGCTGATTTCAATGAAATTTTACCAGAATGTTCCTTTAGTGTCTCTTTTCAAAAATTATTTGCAAAAAAATTATTTGCTAAATTTTAATTGGCCCATATATTTGGGCGTGGCAGGGCGGGGCTTATTTTGAGGCCAAAATCTTTGAACGATATCTCCTTCGGAACCACTCAGCGAATTCCAAACTTTACCAGAATGTTTCTTTGGTGACTAATTACTTAAATTGTTCAAGAAATTTTGATTGTTCCATAAATATGGGCGTGTCAGGCGGGGCCTATTTTGAGCCTGAAATCTTTGAATGACATCTCCTTCTGAACCTTATGTTTAAATAAGATGGGTCAAGGGTTGCAGATTCATTGTTATTGATTATTTTGGTGCAATGTGGACCAGAACCAGTTAATCATTATTAAATAGGTCTTAGGAGATTTCGTAGTGTCAATGTATTTATTTAAAGTAAGCTTTATTTAATGAAAGTCTAAAGATTTTAAGGCCAGTGGAGCGATACAGGCCCTCTATGGCCTCTTGTTTTGTTTATGCTCTAGAGGCCACAAATATGGTCCAATTTGAATAAAATTTGGTAAGAATATTTGTCAAGTAACAAGGATGAACCCTATTGAAAATTGGAAGGATCTGTGTCATATCATGGGAAAAGGACCTTTAATGATAATTTTCTTGTTTACACTCCTAGAGGCCACAAATATGGTTCAATCTTCAAGAAACTAAGTCAGAAAGTTTGTAAGGTTACAAGGATGAACCTTATTGAAAATCAGAAGAATCTGTGCCATATCATGGGAACAGCAGCCTTAATGACAATATTCTTGTTAACACTCTAGAGACCACAAGTCTTAAAAGTACTATTGCGACTTTTGCTGGAAAAATTATACTTAATTTAGACAAAGATACACAGATGAGCGAATAAGGACCATCATGGTCCACTTGTTTGTAATGTTCAGACTCTAATCAAACACAATATTCCCAATAAATAGGTAATGTAATAGTTTAAAGGGAGGAAAGTTTCAGTGGATATGCAAATTAGAGAGACCTGCCCAAAGTTAAATGGCTCATGATAGCCTTTATAGACAGAGTCCGCCCATTTAGGGTTTAGGATACTTTTATCTGAATGGATCACATCTGTCTATGTGCTCGGTTTGTTACACTAAGGACCTTAAGCCTCTGTTCACTATTATAGAATATTTTTTATGTACTCTGTGGTTGCCCAGGCTGCTCAATGTCTGTCCATCACCTGGGTTTTAAGGGATACAGACTTTGCGAGTCTAAGACTCCCAATTGAGTATACAGAGGTGCGTTTTTATGCCCACGTATCGAGAGATCGGGGGCATATTGTTTTACTCATGTCCGTCTGTCTGTCCATCTGTCCAAAAACTTAACCTTTGCCTTATCGAGAGATCGCTGTTACGGGGGCATTCGTGTTTCACAAACACATCTTGTTTAGATTAAGATTTTTAAGATATCTTAAGATTTAAAATCAAATTATCTCACGCGATTCAGTTGAAATTCTATGACGCAGCCCGATATATCCCAACTAAAAATCTTAAGAAATCTTAAAATTCTTAATCCTAAAAAACACACCTCTGCTCTCTCAAAACTATCTGATTAGAGTCCCTAGGATCCCCTAGTAATCAACTTTAGATAAGAATTGAAAACTGTTCAGTTTGAACAGTCTTCAATTCATTTCTGAAGTTGATCCCCAGAAGTACAAATAGCTAATCAAAACCTTGTGTAGCTTAAGCCAGAGATCATTACAATACTTGGACAAAAATGTGAGAATACTTTAGAAGAAATAGTCCTCCTTTAAGGAAAGAATTTCCTAACCTTTAGCTCGGACCTACAGGAGCCTCACTATTGACTCCTTGGGACCCCATTTTGTTGATGACTCCATCACATACACACAAAAAGTTTTAAAATGTCAAAGATAGGCTCAAACGGCTGTAATCAAAAGCTTTAAAACTAATTCAGCATTTTATAATTGTTCATCCGAGCATAAGGGGTGCTTATAGAATCACTAAGGGACAATGCTTGTCAGATTCTTTCAACATCTTCAAATAATTTCAGAATTGTTCGAGAGTTTTGACCTCACAGCCATTAGATCTGAGAAACGCTGCTTTCGTGCAGTTTTACTTCATGTATGGATGTCACTCTACACCGGATAAAATTGATGAAAGTGTTTTAATGGCATATTCACCAGATGGTATTGTATGGATAAATATGGGCATCCTACACTACATGAACTATAGAAGCCCCACGTAAGTACAGTACAACTAGTTTTAATTGACCACTTATTGGACTACCAAAAAAAAGAGGTCTCTTTATACACATTTTCTGGTCAAACAAGAACTATCTTTTTGTTTGAACATGCATATTATTGGGAAATTTTTAATAATCCTATGTTGATAAATCTCAATAGAATCATCTCATTTAGACAACTCTAGTGAGTTTTAACAACATAGTATTCATTTTCAATAATTTTTAGATCAACTTTATCCACCTTTTTAAGATATTTTGATTTTAAGAAGGGGATTTTGAAAACAGCATTAAATAAAAATGGTGGCTGATTTGACATGGTCTCTCAAGCAAGATTGACTTAAATAATGCATAAAGAAACCTGTGTTTTCCTATTTATTTAAAAGTGCATATTTCCAGGGAAAAACTTTATATTCTATGACAGAACATTTTGTAGAATCTCATTACCTCCAGTGATAGTCTCAGAATTTTTTTAAAAAAGAGCGCCAGAATTAAATTATCCAAGCATGGATAGATAAAGAGTAATCGCAGTCTAATCAATTTTGATTTAACCCTTTGCTGTTTAATCCCTGCTTTTTACGTGCCTGTGATTTTATGATTGATAAAAAATTGTAAAAAAAGAAGAAATTGCTTCTGACAAGCAATTTCTTCTTTTTCCACACTATATCTACCCTACTGAATGGTTAATTTTCAAGTTAAATCCACTTTAAATTTTCGTCTGCAAAACCTTTGAATTTGGACAGGTCCAAAATTTTGTAAAACAGGAAAGTGTTAACTTGAAAATTGACAATAATCTAGAAACAATCCTGATTATCAGACCTGCAAAATTAACCCTTGTCATGCTGAACCCGGAACATTCCTGCTTTGACAGCAGCTATAGACAAACATCAGCCTGCACATATGTGCAGTCTGATGTTAGTCTACACCTCCTATTTCTCACTTTCAAACCAGAATTGTCAATAGATTTAGTTTTTTCAAATAAAAATTGACCTACAGTTTGTACTTTCAGTGCTTTTGCCCTTTGATTTTGATGAAAATTTTTAGCCAAAATTTATTCAGCATGACAAGGGTTAATAGTATTGTCAATCCCATAGATTTATAAAAGATCACTAGATTGATTCAATATGAGCCTGTTCGTGACATTTCCAACAATTTCAAAGATTTATGAGGTGCAAACATTGAGTAGAGTAGACAGCCACATACTGTAAAAATAAAGTTACTTGATGGCCTACAGATAATTTGAGACATTATCTATCTACTAAAGGCATAGTGAAGACTCTTGCCAGCCTGTGTGGATGTGCAGGCTGGTCAGGGTCTTTGCTTGGCGCATACTTGAAATTGTACGAAATCTCACGCAAATGTTCATATTATTGTCAATTATGTTGATATTGTCACACCCCTTTAATGTCCAATTCAAGTAATACCAAATAAGTTTTATGTTTGGCGTAAAGATATTCCTTTCCTTCAGAAAAAAAGTTCTTCTATGCACAAGCTCTGTAAGAAAACTGCATGACTCAATATACATAATTTTATTGATAAATCTTACATACCATCAATACACAACAATATTGTAACAAAGTTGTTTGGACTTCAATCATTATAAATCAATTTATAAAATCCTTCTATTTACAGATTTGTTACAATGAAATTACCAGAGGGGGCTAGACGTAATGGCACACAGATTGGATTTACTCAATTGGAACATAGTGGGCTAAATGAAGATGATTGGTTGATTGATAATCTACGTGTTGGAGGTCGTCAGATCAACCCAGATATCATGCAGAGTGATTTCCCACACGGTATAGATCCAGATGAATGGAATACCTTTGATAATATTAAGACAGGGGAATACTGCGAAGCTGAAGATGTTGCCATTGGAAGCGCCATATCTGGTACTGATTCTGATGAGAGCGCAACTTTGACGACCCAGGATCTGGCAATAAGGAAAGGTCACATGATACAGTTCTGGTATAATATTGGTGAGAGTTAATCGATATTGTGTTTGACAGTTCAAACAATTTCACATGTGCGCAAAGCAAACACTCTGGCCAGCCTATGAATCTGGGCCCCCTTTTACTAACGGACATACTATACTTTGCCTTATTGCTTGAAACAACAAACCTGTTGGCCTAATCAGATCTCTAATGCAATCAGATGTCATGTTACATTGATTAAACAAAAATCATGGTTGTAAGATCGTTAGTAAAATGGGGCCCTGGGGCCTGTTTTACTTAACAGTTTACGGTCAGTTGTTGCGTAAGTCAAAAATTAAAGTTGCTTCCAAAGATGAATTCTGCCTTGCATTATCTCATTGAAAGCATCTTCTGAAGACGATTCCAATGAGATATTTCAAGGCAGAATCTAACAATGAATAAAACCACTAAGTACGTTTTATGTTTTTGACTAATGATTTATTTTTTCATAAGAAGTTTAGTAAAACACATAGCACAGTCTGACCAGAGTCTTCACTATGCTCTCCATAGATAGATAAGTCTGAAACCTTGTGAAACTGTGCTTGAAATATTACTGCTTTGGCAGGAGGTATAGACACAGATCAGTCTACTATGTGCAGTCTGATCTTAATATATACTACCCTATATACTATCCTTTAGAAGAGTGATAAAAATGTACATGAATTTTCAAAATAAAAACTGACTTAAAATTAGTGCATTCGGTTTTTATAGCACTTTGACATATGAAAGTGTGTATTCTAAAGTGCAGTTTTAAAGCATCAGGCAAGATTTGCAGACATTTTAAAATTTGGACCTAAAACGACCCACTATGTGTCCCTAGTTACTTTCAATCCAATTTTCTAATGATTTTATTCATCATGACAAGGATTTACAACACTTCAGGCTGTCTGCAAATATTCTTAGAGCAATATGTGGATGCATAGGATACTCAAAGTATGTGTCTTGTACTCATGTGATGTGTAGGAAACTTCAAGCACATGCTCAATTGATATGAGAAGTATCGATTTTTGAATCAGAGGTGCAAATAATTGAATAGAAGAGATCTAGCTTAGGTCATTTCTAAGTCTTGTATTTCTTGAACTATTTCTCGGAGTAAATGATATTGGAATATTCTTGCCCCTTTTCTATTCTGCCTTTTGATGCTATGAAATACTACTCATAATTTGAAAGAGTCTACTGTTTATTTGACTATGTCAAAATATAGATAATATTATGCACTTTGAATCAAAAATATCGAATTGATTTTGGGCTTTTAAGGTAGTGAACCTGTAATTGTTCCCCGATGGTTTGGAAGTTATGAGCAAAGGAAGATCTTTTTTGGCTCAGTGGTTAGCGCATTAGACTTGTAAAAACAAAAATTTGAAGATTGTTATCTACGTGAGTTCTAGACAGGCTCACCTCGGATATTTTTCAGCTATGCTTCGGTTGAGGACTGTTCAGTTATAACATGGGGGCTTGTCCGTGATTGGCCATTGAGCCATTTATGTTGGCATTGTACCGACTTGCTTAGTTCAGAAAGCACATTACTGCCCAGCTAGGTTTATCGTCATCGATATATGATGACTCTTCAGGGGAACTGTGTTATGGGAGACCACTCTCACCACTGTTCTACATAGCTTCTTTGGTTTAAATACAATGTCTGACACCTGCATCAGGGAAGATCTTCTTTGGCTCAGTGGTTAGCGCATTGGACTTGTAAACCAAAAGTTTGAATGTTACTTGGGTTCGAGGCTGGCTCATGACAGATATTTTTCAGCTATGCTTCTGTTTAGGACAGTTAGTTTATAACACATGAGTAAATTTAGTCATGATGTTTTGTAATAACTTTTTCCTATTTGTTCTGGTACATATATTCCTATCAAACCATTCAGGTTGTATGAGAGAATGGAACAAGACAGTAGCCCCAGTACACCTACAGTATTCTACAGACTATGGTATGACCTGGAATAATGTTGTCCCACAGTGTTTACCCAACAACCCGACATGCCCGTACAAGGCGTCCATGGCTAGTCTGTACTATGGAGATCCAATGGGGAGATGGCAGAGAGTGACCTTGCCACTCAATGGAATGACCTTGTCAAAGTATAGTGTCTATTTTCAATGTTTATCCTATTGGAAATGGAAAGATTTTAGAAAAATTAAAAACAAAAGAGCCAATGACTGTTTTAAAAGACTTTCAATGCAATAAAATCATGAATTTGTTTGTTACAATGAATTATTATTTTGCTCATCCCACAAATTTTAGCGTTGATCATATTTAATTGTAAGATTGAAGCATATTTACCTGAACCTGGCCTTTATGACTTAAATTAATTAATTATCGGTTGTTTCCCTTCGACAAAACATGACTTACCAGGAGGATCTACTGGTAAAGTTGAATTGCACATGTTACTTCTGTTATTGCTCATGCTTTTTACTGAAAAGAAGATATCTGGTCACCGGCATGAACTTGTGAATCAGTACCGATATTGAGTCTCAATAATAATCTTAAGACACGGATGTTTTTTGATGGGTGATAAAATGAGTTCCACCATCACAGTCATACTTTAGCAGGAAAAATTGCTTTTGAAATTGACTTGTCTGCTTTAAATTTATGACAAGGTGCTCTGTAAGCAGATATACCATACCTATAGTTTGTACAGTACAACAGAATGTCTTTGCTTGATCACCGTGTGCTGAAGTTTTTTCAGAATTGTATTCATGAGTAATTATTTATTCTGCATAAAGGTCATATTCAAGTAAATTTGTCCTCTCTATACTAAAATAAGCTTCAAAAAGTACATTGTAATTAGTCCCCTACCGGTGTTCACACCGGAGGGGACTATAGGTTTGCCCTCCGTCTGTCCGTCCGTCTGTCCGTCCGTCTGTCCGTCTGTCCGCTCAAATCTTGATCCCGCGATAACTTAATAACTAAGCAAGCGTTTTTGATGAAAGTTGGTATATGACTAGATGGCAATGTGTAGATTATGCACATCATTTTATTTTTGTTTTTCGACTTAAATTGAGGTTGCTATGGTTACGGAAATAGTGAAAATATGGCCAAAAATGGGATCCTGCGATAAGATGATAACTAAGCAATCTAGTTTGATGAGACTTGGTATATGACTATATGGCAATGTGTAGATTATGCACATCATTTTATTTTTGTTTTTAGACTAAAATTGTTGTTGCTATGGTTACGGAAATAGTGAAAATATAAGTAAGCAAGCTAATTTGATGAGACTTGGTATATGACTAGATGGCAATGTGTAGATTATGCACATCATTTTATCTTTGTTCTTTGACAAAAAGTGCGGTTGCTATGGTAATGGAAATAGTGAAAATATGGCAAAAAATGGATACTGCAATAACTTAATAACTAAGCAAGCTAACTTGATGAAACCTGTTTTAAAATGTAAAAAAATTTATAAGCCATGTTAGTCAGGGTGGTGATGCAGCAGTATTAATCACCTCCAGTGAAAGTTCTCATTTCTTACCAACAAGACTGAAGAAAAACATCTTGGATCAGACAAGGTAACTGTTATTGATACTATTTCTTGCATCTGTCTATTGCTTCCATGAATTGTATAGTGGGCACAGCAGAGACAACAACTCATGTAAGTCTTATTTAACCCTTTAACAAGACCTGGTTTTGACGTCCCTGATAGAATTGGCGTGGGAAAACATTGAGACAAACAAAGCCGGTAGGGGACTTATGCCCATGTCCAACATGGCTCTTGTTGGATTTATTTCTCAATCACTTCAGTTCTACCCGTTTCCGATGGCAACAGAGACCCGTATCAGACAATGAGGCCATTACAGAGTTTGCCCTGCGTGATGTGTATATTGGACCAGCGTGTGAAAGCTTGTGTGGTGGACACGGTGACTGTCATCTGGCAGACGGAGCAAGCTGTCATTGTGATCCTGGTTACCAAGGTGACAACTGTTATCCATGGAATACCAGGAATCTGGTAAGTATTTAAGAGATGAGGATAAAATTAATTAATTTCATGGATGTATGAAAATAAAAACCTTATCAAACTGTATGAAAACACTAAAGGTATGAATCTGAAATGCCAAAAGTATCAGTTTACACACTTAAAGAAGCTATGTATACTATCAGCAGTTAAAAGCTACACAAATTGTTTGAAAAATTGTTGACAATTTTTTTTTCAGAGCCTAGCACCAAACAGCCTAGAGATTTTCCTTTGAACATAATGCTTTTGTTTTTTCCTTGCTTTGTATTACAGGGCCACCAAGCACAGTCTTCTTTATTAAATCCCCCCCCCACCCACACACACCTGCAAAGTAGAGGGGTATATTGGATTCACCATGTCTGTCTGTTCTTTTGTCCATCTGTCCATCCACCTGTTCATGTATCCATCATTCTATTATAGACTCAATTAACCCAGAAATATGGAACTTTATAAATACTGCCCAAGGAAGTGTTCTTTGTTTTTGGGTCACTAAGGTCAAAGGTCATGGTCTAACCTTTCGGGAATGTTTCCAGACCATAACGCATGAAGACAATGACCTTCCAGCACTGATATGTCTTCTACAGTGACAGAGCCCTGGTGTTGGGCATATTAGTCAGCTCAGAGACAATTCTAGTTAGTATCAACATAAATTTTCCTCTGAAATCTAAATACATGTGAGCCTGTGAGTGACATTTCCAGAAGGTCTGGCCAAAATCTTTGCTTGGTGCACATTTCAAATTGTTGGAAATGTCATATACAGGCTCATATTTCATTCATTGCATTGATTTGTACAATGTACATGTTTTTTTTACAGAAAGAGTTAAAGGATGTGTTTACTGAGCCAGACATAGACAAGAGTAAATGGTTTATGGTGCAAGGAGGTTCTGTACAAGATCCATGTATCAACCTTGTAGAGGGGACAGCCCTAGTTTTCAATGGTCCAGGAATAAGACAGCTTGTTACAACTGATATGGATCTCAGAGATGCCAGGTAAGGTTCTTTTATCAGCATTGTAAGAAGTACAGGGGTTATTTTGATGTCCCATGAATAAAACAGCTTGTTACAACAGGCATAGATTTAAAGGATGCAAGGTAATGTCTTAATAACAACCTTGTTGAGGTTACAGCACTATTGTTCAATGGTCCAGGAATAACACAAACTGTTACAACTGATAATATTATGGATCTCACAGATGTAAAATATGGTCTTTACAATTGAACTTCTAGAGTGTACAGTTCTAGTGTTCAATGGTCCAAAGGTCAAAATGTTACAGTCTTTTGAATTTCAATAGTGGATGTGATATTTTGGTTGACCACACACTAGTCTTATTATTCCCCCCTTCCAAGAGGAGGGTGTAGGTATATATATATCTACTTATCATAATATTTGAATTATTGCCCTTTGTTAAATCTATTATTTTATTTTGTCTGGGGCATATCTCAAAAAGTATGTGTAAGCTAGAGTCATGAAACTTCACAGATGTCATTGAGGCGAAGTGGAGTACACAAGAAATCTACTTGTCATATTTTTTGACAAAGAATATGCCATCCAGCTGTTCTTATGGTGGGCAAATATGTTTTACAAATGTCCCTTGTTTCTTCAGGTTTGTCCAATACACAGCCACAGTTGGGGGTGAAGGTCAAAGCCCTAGCTGCTACAAGCCATATGATCATGGCCACAGTGTGATACTGCAGTACTCTAACGATGGAGGGATACACTGGGATACACTACATACACTGGATTACACAAGTTATTACTATCCTCGTAGAGATTATATCAAACTACCACAGGATGCACGGACACCAAGTACCAGGATCAGATGGTGGCAGCCACTATCTGATGATCCAAACCATGTACCTCCAACTTGGGCTATTGATGATATTTATATAGGTAAGATTTATTTATACATTATATAAATTGATATATACCCTCATGGTGATTAATGCAAACTGCCACATGATGCTTGAACACCAAGTATGTGTATCAGATGGTTGCAGCCTCTATCTGATGATCCAAACCATATACCTCCAACTTGGGCAGTTGATGATGTATATATAGGTAGAAATTATTCATGAATTAAATAGATTGAGTCATATCAATAGTTCAGCCAGAAACAATTTAAACTGCCTATAAGTATATAGGCAGTTTCAACTGTTTTGGGCTGAGCCATAGATAAGTGAACCATCATGCCAAAAAAATAATCATCTGGGTAGTAGTGTGATACTCCAGTACTCTTAACAATGGCTGAAACCACCGTTATACCCTTCATATACTGGATTATATAAGTTATAACTACTCATGAAGAGATTTCATCAAACTGCCACAAGATACACGGACACCAAGTACCGGGATCAAATGGTGGCAGCCACTATCTGATGATCCAAACCATGTACCTCCAACTTGGGCTATTGATGATGTATACATAGGTAGGAATTATACATGAATTAAATTGATTAATTTATATTGATAGCTCAGCCTGAAACAGTTAAAACTGCCTATAAGTGTATAGGCAGTTCCAGTTGTTTTGGGCTGAGCAATAGATAAGTAAACCATTATTCAAAAAAAATAATCATCTGGGTAGTAGTGTGATACTCCAGTACTCTTAACAATGGCAGAAACCACTGTTATACCCTTCATATACTGGATTATATAAGTTATTACTACTCATGAAGAGATTACATCAAACTGCCACAAGATGCACAGACTCCAAGTACCAGGATCAGATGGTAGCAGCCTCTATCTGATGATCAAAACCATGTACCTCCAACTTGGGCTATTGATATGTTTATAGGCAGTTTCAACTGTTTTAGGCTGAGCCATAGATAAGTAAACCATAATGCAAAAAAATAATCATCTGGGTAGTAGTGTGATACTCCAGTACTCTTAACAATGGCAGAAACCACTGTTATACCCTTCATATACTGGATTATATAAGTTATTACTACTCGTGAAGAGATTACATCAAACTGCCACAAGATGCACAGACACCAAGTACCAGGATCAGATGGTGGCAGCCTCTATCTGATGAACCAAACTATATACCTCCAACCTGGGCTATTGATGATGTTTATATAGGTAGGAATTATTCATACATTATATAAATTGATATATACCCTCATGGGGATAATATCAAACTGCCACAAGATGCACGGACACCAAGTACCAGGATCAGATGGTGGCAGCCTTTAGCTGATGATCCAAACTATATACCTCCAACCTGGGCTATTGATGATGTTTATATAGGTAGGAATTATTCATACATTATATAAATTGATATATACCCTCATGGGGATAATATCAAACTGCCACAAGATGCACGGACACCAAGTACCAGGATCAGATGGTGGCAGCCTTTAGCTGATGATCCAAACCATGTTCCTCCAACCTGGGCGATTGATGATGTATACATAGGTAGGAATTATTCATGAATTAAATATATTTATTTATATCAATAGCCCAGACTGAAACAGTTGAAACTGCCTATAAGTATATAGGCAGTTTCAACTATTTTGGGCTGGGCCATAGATAAGTGAACCATCATGCAAAAAAATAATCATCTGGGTAAAAGTTAGATACTCCATTACTCTAAACAATAGTGGAATACACTGTTATACCCTTTATATACTGGATTACACAAGTTATTACTACCCTCGTAGGGATTATATCAAACTGCCACAAGATGCACGGACACCAAGTACCAGGATCAGATGGTGGCAGCCTCTATCTGATGATCCAAACCATATACCTCCAGCTTGGGCTATTGATGATATTTATATAGGTAGGACTTATTTATACATTATATAAATTGATATATACCCTCATGGGGATTAATGAAACTGCCACAAGATGCAGGGACACCAAGTACAAGGATCAGATGGTTGCAGCCTGTATCTGATGATCAAAACTAAGTACCTTCAACTTCGGTTATTGATGATGTTTATATAGGTAGGATTATGTTTTGATTTATATCTTTATACATATTTTACCTGTCAAGTAAAATTTAGAATTTATTCTTTAATATAGGTTGTTAAAAATTGTCCATCTGTCTGACCACCTTTGTGTCTGTTTGCAAAACTAGACCTGGGAACTTAACATTTCAATAACACTTTTCTAGTTAAAATGCTCATCTTTGGCGAAGCTTTCTCTCATCTATCTGCACCTGTGAAGGTCCCAGGTAATCTGTCAAGGTCAATTACCAAGGTCAACCTCTAAAATTGCCATTTTGGAGGCATTAGTGTGTTACAAATTAACGAATCTTGTTTGTCATGGCATCAGTTCTTTTTGCTAAATTTCATTATTTTCAATAATCCTAAATAATGTACTCTGTCTCTGATTCAGGTGGCAAGGAAATTAACCCAGCCCAATTTGAGATAGATTTCAATGAGACTCGAGTCCTAAATGACCGACCCTGGGAATTTAACCCTTATGGTAGAATTGAGACAGAGGTCTGTAAGAAGGATGACAGTGTTATATACTGGGATGAAGGGAAAGGCCAGCGGCATTTTACCACCAAGCAGATGATAGTTCAGAGTGATTATATTTTACAGTTTAAGGTTAGAGTTTTATTAAATTTGAAAGTCTTGTTTTTACTTTTAATGAATAATCTGGAAATCTTACCTTTCATTAAACACTAAACTGATTCATAGGTATTTTGGTAGAGAATTTAATTGTTGATCTTTATCGTAAGCTCACTTGAGCACAACATGCTTAGGGTGAGCTTTTGTGAGCACCTGATGACCGTCTTATGTCGTTAGTCATCTGCCGTAAGTCGCCAACACTTCTTTTAAAATCTTCTCAGTATCCAATGGGTGGATTTCAACCAAACTTGACAGAAATATTCCTTGGGTGACCTTTCCCAAAACTAGTTTGTGAAATTCTGATTGACCTGCAAATATTGGTGTGAAAGTTTTTGACCCTGAAATCTTATAACATCTTCTCCTCAGTTATCATTGGGTGGATTTAAACAACCTTGGCAGAAATATACCTTGGGTGACCCTCCTCAAATCTTTTTTGTGAAATTTGGATTGACCCCCATATTTGGGCATGGCAGGGCAGGGTAGTTTTTGGCCTTAAATCTTTAAACATATTCTCCTTAGTGACCAATTGGCCATTTTCAACGTAACTTGTCAGAAATGTTCCTCTATTTAAATGACCCGCTTTAAAAAATATTTTGTGAAATTTTGTTGGACCCCAAATATGGGCTAGGCAGGGTGGGTCAGTTTTTGTCCCTTCAATCTTTAAACATCTTCTTTTCATTATCCCATGGGTGGATTTCAACCAAACTTGGCATTGATATTCCTTGGATGACCCTTCTCAAAACTTGTTCATGAAATTTTGATTGACCACCAAATATGGGTGTGGCAGGGCAGGGCAGGGCATTTTTTTATCCTGAAATCTTTAAACTCATTCTCCTCAATCACCAGTGGGCAGATTTCAACCAAATTTGGCAGAAATGTTCCTCGGATGACCTCTCTCAAAACTTGTTCATGAAATTTTGATTGACCTCCAAATATAGGCTTGTTAGGGTGAGGCCTTTTCTCACTTCAAAATCTGTGAATAACATCACCTAATCCAAAAGACAATTTAAATGAAGCTCTGCCAGAATGTTTCTTTGGTCACCTTTTTCAAAAAATATTTGTGACATTCTAATTGGAAATAAATATGGGAAATGCAGGGTGGGGCCTATTTTCACTATGAATACTTTGAATAACATCTCAACAACTAGGCAAATTTCAATAAAATTGTACTAGAATGGTACTTTGGTGAGATCCACTGGACCAATTAAATTCAGGTGAGCCATTTAGGGCCATTCGAGCCCTCTTATGTACTTTCCTGTTCCTATGAAAATCAGCTTTTCTATGCCCCTGATGATAGAAACATTGTGGAAAATAAATAAATTAGTTATTTGTTTATTGTTCACTATATTTGCTACCCCAAGAGACAAAGAAACTTTATGATATCCTCAAATAAAAATTCTTGTCTTTAGCTACTCAGAAATTTGTCTATGAATCTTTTTGGTATGAGGTTAATATTGTGTTATATTGTACTTCTAATATTTTTCTATATATCTGTGATACATGTTTTTAGTATGAAATTATTTTGTAGCTTATATATTCCAGCATATTTAATTCATTTTGTCATGTTTTGATAACCTAGCTGCCCAACTTTTTAAAGATATTTCTATTACCTTTTCCTTTTCTATAATTATTAATTCTGATACACAATGTTAACATTTTTCAAACAAGTGCATGACATTTCCAACAATTTCAAATTTGCGCCAAGCAAAGACTCTGGCCAGTCTGTGCATCTTCACAGTCTAACCAGGGTCTTCACTTTGCGCTATGTAGAAAGACAAGGTCCAATAGTGTCCTCAGGAAGTCAGACAAATATCTTATTGTACTTTGTGGCAGTCAAGGTTGGTTAATGTTGGCCTTTCATGAACATATCAAATTGTTTGAAATGTCACACACAGGCTCATTTTATCTCTGACAGATAGCTGTTGGTTGCAGTAAAGCTGTTAATGCCTGTGTTCCTCACACTCCCATTGTTCTACAATTTAACAAGAACCCTGGTGCAGAGGAATGGCATGAAGTTGTCCCCCTTTGTTTACCGGATGTCAATCAGCGCATGGACTGTTTACCAAACAGTTTCCATTATGCAAGTGTTTATACAGCGGACGCTTACCCATCATGGACTAGAATAACTATTCCATTAACGGAGAAGACATTTTCTAGGTGAGATACATTTAATCATCAGTAAAATAGTATGACATCACCTTTGTAATTTGATTTATAGTTTTATCTACACACACAAACAATTTTTATGTGTCTATGAAACAAAATTTATAGCATACATATACTTTGCATGAATACACACTAAAAAATTTATTAAAAGAAAACACCTAATAGGCATCATGAAATTGTCTCGATGTTAATTAATCATTAAAAATTAGGAGAATATTTTTTTTTAGTTGACAGACCTATGTATGAATCCACTTTGTATATTCATACAGATTAAACTTTAAGTTTCAAACCTCCACATATTGATAAATGTTCTCTTCATTTCGTAAGATAAAAAAGTTGAAATTAAGTTATTTGTCCCTTTCCATAAAAGACATAGCTCCTAAAGATTTATGAGCTTATAAGTAGCATTTTGCAACTACTTGTAATTCACATGGTGGTAAAGGCAGACACTAAACAGGGGGAAAATGCAAGTAATTTTTAACAAAATTCCTTTCTATCCCCCCCATGATGGGGCATATTGTTTTACTGTCGCCATCTATTCAATTGTCTGTCTGTCCTTCTATCTGTGCATCTCTCTGTCTACAAAAGTTAACCAAAAAACTCAACATTGTTAATTACCTTGTTCAAGATATACAGTTAAGAACATCCTGAAATTGACAAGGTGAATGATTTATGAATGATTTTGGAATGAAATTGACAGAGTGTGTGGATCAAGTTCTGAGTTAAATTCAAGGGAGGTAAACCAATTTAGCTAATTTTGTTCCAGATGAAAAAATTAGCTATATTTATTATCTCCCTTTAATAAAATATATATCATTTTTTGTTTGTGTGTCTTCATGAACCAATCAGACACTTTTAAATCCATACCAGTCAATAAAATCATAGAATAATTCTATCAATTTGTATCAAATGTCGACTGTCTTGGCCCATTTGGAAATGTTTTCTTAAGATTTTGGAGCGTTTTTGAATTGAGCGCTGAATGATCGATTCAGAGTGGTTTTGATCGGAATGAGTGTCAATTTCACGATGTATTTAACTGTAATGTTCATATTTGACATGGTAGATCTCATCTGCTGGTGCCAAGGTCAAGGCCAACCGTGGTGGTCAAACTTCTGAAAATTGCGATGTTTTGGGGGCATTCTTGTTTCACAAATACATCTTATTATAAGCAATTTCCCTTTTTATCTACAATATTGTATTAATCAAATATTGTTGTTAGGGAGGGTTTAACATATGAAAACTTTCTAAAACCCCTTTTCATTTCAGTAATACTCGTTTCCGATGGATACAAAATTCTACAGAAGGGGCTGCCCCAGGTTGGGCCCTGGATGATATTTATGTTGGAGAAAAATGTCCGAAGATGTGTCATGGACGTGGTGATTGTAAAGGAGGCAGATGTCACTGTGATGAGGGGTATAAAGGTATTTAAACCCCGTTCCTGAGTTTATATGTCACTGTATGCAATCTTTCTGCTGGTATCATCTTATCCGACTGTCCACCTGTACATATATAATACATATTTTTTTTTTTTGTATGAAAAAAATTATCTAACAAGGTTGGAGCAAATGTTAATTGTCGAGGCTGTGGGGGCGTATTTTGTGACTTGACACTCTTTTTATCCCCCGCCGAAAAAAATTTTCGGGGGGGATATTGTTTTTGCCATGTCCTTCCGTCCGTCCGACATTAGTTTCTGCGCTATTTCTTGAAAACTATAGACCGATTTCAATGAAACTTGGCACAGAGCTTCACTACAATGAGGACATGTGCTTATCGTCGGGGTTACCCGGTTGGACCGTCAAATTAAAAGTTACTGCCCCTGACTGTTGAAGCCATATACATACATAGTGATATTTGTTTCCGCGCTATTTCTTGAAAACTGTAGACAGGATTTTAATGAAACTTGGCACACAGCTTCACAACAAGGATGACATGCGCATAATGTCGGGGTTACCCGGTTGGACCGTCAAATTTAGAGTTACTGCCCCTGACTGTTTAAGCCATATACATACATAGTGATATTTGTTTCCGCGCTATTTCTTGAAAACTGTAGACAGGATTTTAATGAAACTTGGCATACAGCTTCACAACAATGAGGACATGCGCATATCGTGGGGGTTACCCGGTTCGACCGTCAAATTTAGAGTTACTGCCCCTGACTGTTTAAGCCATATACATACATAGTGATTTTTGTTTCCGCGCTATTTCTTGAAAACTATAGACAGGATTTCAATGAAACTTGGCACACAGCTTTACTACAATGAGGACATGTGCATATCGTGGGGGTTACCCGGTTCGACCTTCGAATTTAGAGTTACTGCCCCTGACTGTTTAAGCCATATACATACATAGTGATGTTCGTTTCCGCGCTATTTCTTGAAAACTATAGACTGGATTTCAATGAAACTTGGCACACAGCTTCACTACAATAAGGACATGTGCATATCGTTGGGGTTACTAGGTTTGACCCTTGAATTTAGAGTTACTGCCCCTGACTGTTTAAGCCATATTCATACATAGTGATGTTCGTTTCTGCGCTATTTCTTGAAAACTATAGGTTGATGTAGATAAAAGATAACCTGTACCTAAGTTTGATATTAACTCCATTGACAATGAAAATTTGTTTGGCGGGGGATATCAATTCAACGAATTTGCATGTTAAAAATTTTGGACTAGTCCAAATTAAAGGAGGATGCAGTTGATTTTGAACAGTTGGAGAATTTTCAAAGAAAACATCTTATGATGTGATCCAAATGTTGTGAGAAAAAGGAGAAATTGCTTATTACAAGCAAATTCTCCCTTTTAGGTAATGGAACCTTAATAGCTTCTAAACATTTGGAAGTAATGAACTTTGAAATGTTAACCGAGGTTTCCTAATGATTTTCATTAGGAAACCTTGGTCAACATTGTGAAAGTTCATTGGTTCCCAAAGGCTGCAGAACTATTAAGGATCCATTACCTTAATACCCCGTCTGAAATGATAACAGGCGTATATAGTTACCTCTATGGGTGTGGATATGTGTCAAATTCTTGTTTAAAACATAATTTCTACATTAATTTATGGAAGAATTTTAAAATTACTTGTTTTATTGCCTGTGATAAGGTTCATGATTTATGGTTCCAGCAAGTTCTTCAAGTAATAATATTCATAGGTTTCATTATTATATGGATGCTAGAAGTATTATTCACAGTCACAGGTATTGAATACCAGTATTATTCTTATAACTATACAAATATTTGTGTGATAACATCCCATATGATTTTTTTTTATGATATTACATGGATAGATTTAGAACAATGACATTATGCGGTTATTTTTAGAAACTTGCTTTTCTATTAGGAACATCAACAAAAACAAGGCACATGGAGTTTATAAGATAAATATAGTACATACTTAGTATATTGTATAAGAAATATCTAACTTGTGTGTGGGAATTGATAATTGTCTTGGCAGAGCCTTGACAATTATCAATTCATCCTACCTCATTAGATTTTTTTTATTTCATGCAAAACATTCAGTATTATGTATACCGGGTATTAATTTCTCACAGAGTCCCCTACCGGACTATAGGTTTGCCCTCTGTCTGTCTGTACGTCCCTCTGTCTGTCATTCCGTCTATCAGTCTGTCTGTCAGTCCGGAGTTTCTGTTTTCCGGACTTTTTAGCTCCACTGGCTGAAAGCCACTGGGGCTATTGTCAGGTGTTGTGTCCGTCGTGCGTGTGTCCGTGCGTCCGGTCGTAAACTTTTTCTTTAAAAATCTTCTCCTCAGAAACTTTTGGATGAATTTCAACCAAACTTCACAGGAATGATCCTTGGGTGACCCTCTTTCAAAGTTGTTCAAGAAATTTTGATCCAATGAAAAACATGGATTTAATGGGTGTGGCTAATTTCCAAATATGGTAAAAAGTGACTTTTCTCAGGTTCTATTTGATGGATACCAATTAAATTTTGAATGAATGATCCTTAGGTGATCCTTTATCAGTCTACATAAAAAGATTGTGATCAGATGAAAAATATGTTTTTTATGGGCAGAGGTCATTTCTCTATATGTTATATAATGGAAACTTTCAAAATCATTTTCTCGGAATATTATTCATTGATATCAACCAAGTTTCACTGGAATGATCATTGGGCGACCCTTTACCAGTCCAGCAAAAATTATTGTGATAGGATGAAAATATTTATTTTATGGGCGGAGGTCATTTCTCTATATGCTATATAGTTGAAACTTTGAAAATCATTTTCCCAGAATCTAACTGATAGATATCAACCAAATTTTGAATGAATGATCCTTAGGTGACCCTTTATCAGTCTGCAAAAAATTATTGTGATCAGATGAAAAATATGTTTTTTAAGGGCGGGGTCATTTCTCTTATAGGTTATATAGTGGAAAATTTTGAAAATCATTTCAACATCAGTAGAACCCAAAATATCTGAAAATCTAGTAAACTTTTATTTGCTATTTCAAGAAATTCAAGCCTGTGGAGCAACTCAAGCCATTCATGGCTTTGTAGTTTTCTTAACCTCTGAAGATAATGAGCTGATTTTTGGTATGTGGGTCTGCATCAATGAGTTATAGAACAAGTTCGAGTTTGGTTCCGGTCCATTGATTTTTAAGGAAGATACAGATGCTGGACTTAGAAAATTAGTTTTGTTCCAGTCCATTGATTTTTTAGCTCACCTGAGCACGAAGTGCTCAAGGTGAGCTTTCGTGGTCTCATGATGTCTGTTTTGTGTCGTCCTTTGTCAACATTTACCTTGTAGACACTCTACAGACAACATTTTTTGCTCTATCAACCTGAAATTTGGTCAGAATGATTTACTTGATAATTTCTTGGATGAGTTCAAAATTGGGTCAAGTGGGGTCAAAAATGAGGTCACAGGGTCAAATTTTGGAAAAACCTTGTAGACACTGAAGAAGCCTTATTTTTTCCTTCATCACCCTGAAAAATGGTCAGAATCAATTTCTTAAAAAAAATCTAGGTCAAGTTCAAATCTGGGTCAAGTGGGGTCAAAAATGAGGTCACTGGGTCAAATTTTAGATAAACCTTGTAAACACTCTAGAAGTCATATTTTTTCCTTAATCAACCTGAAAATTGGTCAGAATCAATTTCTAGATGAAATCTAGGTCAACTTCAAATCTGGGTCAAGTGGGGTCAAAAATGAGGTCAAGAGGTCAAATCTTAGATAAACCTTGTAGACACTCTAGAAGCTACAATTTTTGCTCTATCAACCTGAAAATTGGTCAGAATGAATTTCTTGATGAAATCTAGGTCAGTTTTAAATCTGGGTCAAGTCGGATCAAAAATGAGGTCACAGGGTCAAATCTTACATAAACCTTGTAGACACTCTAGAGGCCACAATTTTTGCCAGATCAGCCTGAAATTTGGTCAGAATGATTGTCTTGATAAAATCTTGGACAAGTTGGAAATTGGGTCAAGTGGTGTCAAAAATGAGGTCACAGGGTTAAATTTTGGAAAAACCTTGTAGACTCTGTAGAAGCCTTATTTTTTCCTTCATCACCCTGAAAATTGGTCAGAATCAATTTCTCGATGAAATCTATGTCAACTTCAAATCTGGGTCAAGTGGGGTCAAAAATGAGGTCACAGGGTCAAATCAAAGATAAACCTTGTAGACACTCTAGAAGCCACATTGTTTGCTCAATCAACCTGAAAATTGGTCAGAATCATTGTCTTGATGAAATCTCGGTCAATATCGAATCTGGGTCAAGTGGGGTCAAAAATTAAGTCAAGGGGTCGAATCTTAGATAAACCTTGTAGACACTCTAGAAGCAATATTTTTTGCTCAATCAAGCTGAAAATGGGTCAGAATGATTGTCTTGATGAAATCTATGTTAAGTATCAAATTGGGTCAAGTGGGGTCAAAAATTAGGTCACAGGGTCAAATATTGGAATTACCTTGTAGACACTCAAGAAGCCACAATTTTTGCTCTATCAACCTGAAAATTGGTCGGAATGAATGTTTTGATGAAACCTCGGTCAAGTTCAAATTTGGGTCAAGTGGGGTCCAAAATGAGGTCAAGGGGTCAAATCTTGGAAAAACCTTTTAGACACTCTAGAAGCTTTAATGATTGCTCTATTCACATGAAAAATGGTCAGAATGATTGGCTTGATGAATTCTAGGTCAAGTTCAAATCTGGGTCAAGTGGAGTTCAAAATGAGGTCACAGGTTCAAATCTTAGATAAACCATGTAGACACTCTAGAAGCCATATTTTTTGCTCAATCAACCTGAAAGATGGTCAGAATGATTGTCTTGATGAAATCTCGGTTTAGTTTCAAATTGGGTCAAGTGGTGTCAAAAATGAGGTGACAGGGTGTAATCTTGGAAAAACCTTGTCGACACTGTATAGGTCATAATTTTTCCCAATCATCATGAGAATGTGTCAGTTTGATAGTCTTTATAAAATCTCAGTCTGGTTTGAATTTTGGTCAAGTGTGGTTTTAAACTAGGTTAAGAGGTCAGATCTGAAGCCTATTAACTCAGGTGAGCGATTTAGGGCCACTATGGCCCTCTTGTTAGGAAGATGTGGATGCTGGACTTAGAAAATTACCAGGAAATTTCAGTTTTCCAGACTTTTTTTCCTAACCCTGAGAGATATTGAGCTGATTTTTGATATGTGAGTCCGCATCAATGAGTTACAGAACAAGCTCGAGTTTGGTTCCAGTCCATTGATTTTTTAGGAAGATACGGATGCTGGACTTAGAAAATAAACAAGAAATTTCAGTTTTTCTTTTTTTCTTAACCCTTAGAGATATTGAGCTGATTTTTAGCTCCACTGGCTGAAAGCCACTGGGGCTATTGTCATGGCGTTGTGTCCGTCGTGCGTCCGTCCGTCCATCTGTGCGTGCGTGCTGTCGAAAACTTTTCTTTAAAAATCTTCTCCCCAGAAACTACTGGATGAATTTCGACCAAACTTCACAGGAATGATCCTTGGATGACCCTCTTTCAAAGTTGTTCAAGAAATATTGATCCAATGAAAAACATGGATTTAATGGGCGCGGCTAATTTCCAAATATGGTAAAAAGTGAGTTTTCTCAGATTCTAATCTATGGATACCAATTAAATTTTACATGAATGATCCTTGGGTGACCCTTTATCACTCTACAAAATATCATTGTGATCGGATGGAAAATTTGCATTTTATGGGGGGAGGTCAATTCTCTATATGTTATATAGTGGAAACTTTGAAAATTATTTTCTCAGAATGTAACTGATGGATATCAACCAAATTTCACTTGAATGATTCTTGAGTGACCCTTTGTCTGTCTACAAAAAATCATTGTGATCGGATGGATGATATGCATTTTAAGGGCGGGGTCATTTCTCTTATAGGTTATATAGTGGGAACTTTGAAAATCATTTTCTCAGAATGTAACTGATGGATATCAACCAAATTTCACTGGAATGATCCTTGAGTGACCCTTTATCAGTCTACAAAAAATCATTGTGATTGAATGGAAAATATGCATTTTACGGGGCGGGGGTCAATTCTCTATATGTTATATAGTGGAAACTTTGAAAATCATTTCCTCAGAATGTAACTGATGGATATCAATCAAACAATTTTGGTATGATATTTCGGTGACCCATTATCATGCAGCCAAAAATTATTTTGATTTGATGAAAAATATGTCTTTTAAGAGTGGAGATCATTTCTCTTTTTGTTATATAGTTGAAACTTTGAAAATCATTTTCAACATCAGTAGAACCCTAAATATCTAAAAATCTAGTCAAAATATTTGTTTTTACAAGAATTTCAAGCCTGTGGAGCGACACAAGCATTTCATGGCTTTCTAGTTGGTATCTTAGTCCACATCAAAGAGTTACAGAACAAATTAGAGTTCGGTTCTGGTTCATTGATTTTTTGGGAAGATATGGATGCTGGACTTAGAAAATTACCAGGGAATTTCTGTTTTCTGGACTTTTTTTCTTAACCTTTGGAGATATTGAGCTGATTTTTGGTATGTGAGTCTTCATCAAAGAGTTACACCACAAGTATAAGTTTGGTTCTGGTCCATTGATTTTTATGGAAGATTAGGATGCTGGACTTAGAAAATTACCAGGAAATTTTAGTTTTCCAGATTTTTTTCTTAACCCCCAGAGATATTGAGGTTAATTTTGGTATGCGAGTCCGCATTATTGAGTTCCTGAACAAGTTTGAGTTTGGTTCTGGTCCATTGATTCTTGAGGAAGATACGGATGCTGGACTTAAAAAATTACCAGGAAATTTCAGTTTTCCGGACTTTTTTTCTTAACCCTCAGAGCTGATATATAAAATCTGATCCAACTGTGATATTTTGGAGAGGTAGTAATTAATCCCTTTACCACCCAAAAAAGATACCCCTCTAAGAAATATATATAAATCTGGTAGGGGACTTGGTATTGCCATGCAATACCTCAGAATACTTGTTTTCTATAGCAAACAGCCATAAGAGATGTCTGTGTGTAAGAACACTCTAATGATAATGTCATCATCTCGTAGATCTAAAGTTTTATGATCAAAAATGCAAAAGCTAAAAATTTGTCTTCGAGAGGAAATGAATCTATTACTCAATTTTCTTTTATCATGGCCCGAGATTATAAAACTTTTCTCATTCTTAACTCAAAATTTTCTCAAATTTCAACTTGAGATGAAAGCCATAATTCTGATGTAATACTAATATAAATGTATGAATATAAAAGAAAATATTAATAGAATAAGTTGTATTATTAACAACTTATTGATATTATCTTCTATGCTCATACAGTTATTTAAGTTCTAAGTTTTAGAAAATTTTGAGTTTAGAACGAGAAAGGTTTTATAACCCCAGGCCAGAATTAACCATGTCTAGATTAGAAAGTTATGAAGCACACCAAGGCTTGCTTAATCACATCTTAATTGAGGACAAGGTTAACCCTTGTCATGCTGAACCCCGAATATTCCTGATTTGGCAGGAGCTATAGACAAACATCAGCCTGCCCATAATGCGCATTCTGATGTTAGTCTACACCACCTGTTTGTCACCTTCAATCCAGAATTAACAACAGATTTAGATTTTCAAATAAAAATGGACCTACAGTTGGTACTTTCAGTGCTTTTTGCCCTTTGATTTTGATGCAAGTTTTTAGCCAAAATTTATTCAGCATGACAAGGGTTAAGATCACCATCTCATGACATTTCTGTTACAGGAAGGTCCTGTTTGCCAATTAAAGACCTCCCAGCTAGAATGTTTGATTCCTTTGAGGGAGGAATTTTCACTTCCAATTGGGAATGGGTGTCTGGTGGAGGTATTGGGTTTGGCTGTGGTGCTCTGTTACCCTATGCCCATGGAAAAACCTTGTATTTTAATGGTTGTGGGTTAAGACAGGCTCTTACAGTTGAAATGGACTTAGAAAAAGCCAGGTAATTATACATTCAGATTTACCAAAATTGTTTAGGCATGGTTTATTTAAGATTTAAAAACAAGCTACTTGTTGGACAAACTTGAGAATATTTCTGAAATCTTAGAATAATAACAAAAGAGATCTTTGAAAGGAGATTAAAGCTGTTTTTTTGTAGAAAATCAGAGGTATCGTCATCACCTTGGCATTATTGCAATTGGCAATATTGTTGGTGTTGGCGTTTGTGGACCAAGCTTTCACCTTGAGCAGCTTTTTGTTGTTAGCTTCACTGGCCAGGGCCACTGGGGCTATTGTCATGGTGTTGTGTCCGTCGTCCGTCCGTCAGTCTGTCCGTCTGGCGTCCGGTCATAAACTTTTTCTATAAAAATCTCCTCAGAAACTACTGGATGAATTTCAACCAAACTTCACAGGAATGATCTTTGGGTGACCCTCTTTCAAAGTTGTTCAAGAAATTTTGATCCAATGAAAAACATGGATTTAATGGGCATGGCTAATTTCCAAATATGATAAAAAGTGAGTTTTCTCAAATCTTATAGATGGATACCAATGTAATTTTACATGAATGAACCTTGGGTGCCCCTTTATCAGTCTACCAAAAATTATTGAGATCGGATGAAAAACATGGGTTTTATGGGCAGAGGTCATTTCTCTATATGTTTTAAAGTGGAAACTTTGAAAATAATGTATATCATTCAAATTTCACTTGAATGTTCCTCCAGTGACCTTTTATCAGTGTACCTAAAAATATTGTGATTCGATGAAAAACAAGTGTTTTATGGGCGGAGGTCATTTCTCTGTATGTTATATACTGGAAACTTTGAAAATCATTTTCTCAGAATGCAACAGATTGATATCAATCAAATTGCACTGGAATGATCCTTGAGTGACCCTTTATCAGTCAACCAAAAATTAATGTGATTGGCTGAAAAATATGTCTTTTATGGGTGGAGGTCATTTCTCTATATGTTATATAGTGGAAACTTTTAAAGTCATTTTCTTGGAATGTAATTGATGGATATCAACCAAATTTCTTCTGAATGATCATTGAGTGACC
The DNA here is from genome assembly GCA_948146395.1 of Fragum whitleyi. Taxonomy (NCBI): domain Eukaryota; kingdom Metazoa; phylum Mollusca; class Bivalvia; order Cardiida; family Cardiidae; genus Fragum; species Fragum whitleyi. The sequence continues at coordinate 11,211,653 of OX411550.1, forward strand.
CTGTATCATTGTACCAAATTTTTTGTGATTGGATGAAAAATATGGATTTTATGGGAGGAGGTCATTTTCATCATATGTTATATAGTATAAATTTTGAAAATCATATTCTCAGTATATTACTGATGGATATGAATCAAACATTATTTGTATGATCCTTGGGTGACTTGTGAAGCGACTTAAGCCATTCAAGGCTTTCTAGTTGATAAAGCTTTTATAGATCAAGAATATTATAATCCATTGATCTTAAGTGCTCACTTGACATAGTAAATTGTTCTATTTCTTAAGTTAAAAAAATGAGACAAGTGGTAAATTGTGTACAAAACATATTAAAGTATTACATGAATGTGACAACATCAATATCTATGGTCAGGCTTCGATCAGGGCCCAAGGTTATAAAACTTTTCTCAGGCTCAGACTCAATTTTCTCAAATTTCAATTTGAGATTAAAGCCCTAATTCTTTTTTATTGAAGACAGGTTTACCTGTCTTTCAATATAGGGATCGTCGCCATCGGATTTTGATAACAAACCTACATGTGTCATTACGCTCAAAAAAGTAGACCCATTCATAAAAATAAACGCGGCAAAAATAATCAATAGTGTAGCAATATACCGTAAAATTTTGGTGCTGACCTAAATTCTGGCCGGGACCTCAGGGGAGTGAACACGTGATATATGCAGAAGTTGCCTGCAGAAACGTGTTTTACATTCGTAAGTGGTGCTGTTTTAGGGCGTTTTCGGCTGCAATCTTTTGCATTTGCTCCAAATTTTCAAATGCATTCTACAACTGTTTTTATGCATAGCATTGGCAAGCTATTTTCAGTTCCCCATTTTAGACTCCCTATTTCCCGTAAAATTGTGTGTTTGTGTGTCCTTAAGGTTGCTTTATTCATCCGTCTCACGGGCCTGTCGTATTGTAAATGGATAAAAACTAAAATAGCAAAAGGCTATTTGAATAAACTCGTAAACCCTTGGAATTTCCTAGGTTTGAATTTGTACTTGGATTTACGGAGAAATTTCGATGGCTTATCAAATTACTTTATTATTAGGCTTGTTTTGTCTAACCATATTGTACAGCATTCGGAACATCACTCGGTCATTTCCGTAAACGGCAATATATGTTGATCGTGATATTGACTCGGCAATCATCGGGCGATCTCCGAAGTCTCAGATCTATCTAAATGTAGGTTACGGAATCAGCCGAGTTGTGACGAATGCGTTTGATTGGCCGAGTGGTGTTCCGAATGGCCTATACAGTAGTACCACGCATGAGCGACCCCGGTTTTGAGTTTCCGCTTTTGTTTTTCGACAATTTTCTGACAATAACAAAAACTGTTTTGGAAACTGGAATGGATTTATTTGTGACATTCTGGAGTGGACTTTGAAAGAATTCTACTCAAGGTGATAAATGCTGTAGCTCGGGATTTCATTCAACGATCTGTCATTTTGGCAGTTTTGTCAAAATTGATAGTTCACCGGATAGTTCAATCCGAATCTTGATCTAGAAAAGCAGTCCCGTGGAAAAGGCCTGAAAGGTTGGTTGTCTTAACAGGTTTATATATTATTTTGTAGTAAAAATAATTTTCTACTAAGTAAGACCATATGCAACCAGAATAACCTGAAACGGAGATCGAAATATCTCAATGGAAAAATAGAAATAGAATGTTTCACTCCTGGAAGAAACTTAAACGGTATTCATAAAAAAAGCTACAGCTATTGTACTTGAAAATACTTCTTCTTGGTATTGACCTTGACTAGTTAAAGTATAAGAATATTGGTATTACTTCATTGCTTCTTCTATGTGGAGATAATTAGTCAAATCCTGGATCAGATATTAAATGTAAAAGAAATTTGAACAAATTTCCAATTCAGGGCAATACTCACCATAGCAATGAAATGTTCAGCTCTTCATCAAGGGGTAAGCAATGTGTGTCATGTGAATTAACATTTTATTTAAGATTTTTACACATCCACTTAATAAGTTTGACTCGAAAAAAATCGGATTTGGATCATATTGGATTGCTGGGGATAATCTATACAATTTTATAAAACAGGGTTGCAATAATTCATATGAGTTTTTAGAATACAGGAAATACCACCATATTTCTGTTGGTTAAATGAATATTTTTCATTTAGGATATTGAAAACTTACACTTGGGGATGAATAGCAATTATGAAGGCAGTTACCCTCTTGTTAAGCTTGAATTGGCTAGAGGGATAGGTTTATCTGGAAGTGATGAGTCTTCAAAGTAAAGCATATTCATTTGTTAGGAAGGTGCAGTTTCCATATGTAACCATCAATGATTGTTTTAAATTTTTGATTCCCACTCAAGAGATCTTCTCAAAACGCCACAATTTTCATTCCAATTGTGAATATTCAGTCCTGTCTTCAATTCAGGCCTTTCAGGCCTTTGATTTGTTACTCATTTTAATGTATTTACATAAAAGAAGATATTAATAAGTTGTTGTAAATAACAACTTATTAATATCATCTTTTATTTTAATACATTTATTTCGATTTAAAATTTGAGAAAATTGAGCCTGAGCCTGAGAAAAGTTTTATAACCTCGGGCCCTGATGAACAAAACCAAAAGCTTGGCCAAATCCTTATCCTCCTGAATTTAAATTTTGTGTAAACAAAAATTGGTGATTTGACAACAATTTCCCATTCTGAACACCAATAGGCCAATCTCACGATTAACCATGGATGTACATAGACAAACTTTTCTTGAAAATAAGGGGAAAACCAGGGAAAAAACTTGATGATGTCAGTTAAAATGGCGTTAGCCCTCGAAACTGTGAGTGAAAACATTCCACTTCACCAACGCTACTCACTAACGTGAAACCATTAAATCCTTATATAAATATCTTTAGATTCTTAAATAAATTCGTCATTCTCAAAATTTAAGATTTTTCAGCCGTTATTTACTGAAAAAGATAAAAATCTAAAGTGCTAGTTTTTCTTACACTGTTTTTTGCCTAAAAAAAATGCATGATTTTGTTACATACCCATCTGCCTTACATACATCCGAGGTCTGTTGCAGCTTACGGAAATGGCTGAGTGATGTTCCTAATGCACAATTTCCTTGAATGTTGATAAAAATGGAACCATACAAATTAGTAAACTCCTTTGAAAATTCTTAACCCATCTTAGGCTTGTTTCAGAATATTCTTGTTATTGCCTGAGGTATAGACAGAGAAACGGATACCTTATGCTTTTGTTTTCCAAATAAACACTTTCAAAACACAGTTGACTATCTGTTGATTAATTTCTTTTTTTTTTTCAAAGGTTTATCGAAGGATATTAATCTACTATAAGCACTTCCCATGTTTTCAGTCCTTTGATTTTAAATAAAAAAATTGACAGAATTTAACCAGCTCAACAAGGGGTAAAATTGAAAAATGCAATCGCAAAAGAAAAAAAAAAATTATACCACATATATGAGCATTTGTTTCATTTTCAGTAAAATAATGTTTGTTTTACAAATTGGATGTCGAGCACAGACTCCAGATTGTAACGTGAAAACAGATGATGTGTCAGATTATAGAGGGATCTTGCTACAGTATTCAAATAACAGGGTCAGTATTATTGGTGTAGAAAGCTGAATGCAAAAATGGTGTTAAGCACATGATAAATAATTTGATGGCTCAATGCAAAACAGTTACAACTGTTTTGTGCTGAGCCATGAATATGGCATTGTCAATAAATTCAGTAATTTATGAGCACAAATTTGATATTTTATTTATAATATTGCCTAGATTTAGCAATAAATCGATGGATTTCAAGATTTTTATTGATCAAAGTTAACATAATTATGCTAATCATAATGATGTTCTCAAATTGACTTCATGAAATATATTATGACAGGTGCTATACCTTTTAAGCTCAGTTGCATAGTAATTCCACTGAGTGTATTAACATCTGTGTAATATCAAAAATATTCAACAGGGTTATTGCACCCTACTACCTTGGTCATGTTATGAAATAATTAAAACATACTATGCACTGTATAATTATTGAAAATGTTATGAACTGGCTTAACCCTTTCCTGTTTAAAAAAATGTTGGACCTGTCCAAATACAAAGGTTTTGCAGACGAAAATTTAAAGTGGATTTAATTTGAAAAATAACCATTCAGTAGGGTAGAAAATAGTGTGGAAGAAGAAGAAATTGCTTGTCAGAAGCAATTTCTTCTTTTTTCACAATGTTTTCTCAATCATAAAATCACAAGCATGTAAAAAGCAGGGATTAAACAGCAAAGGGTTAAATAGTTTATTTGTAACATTGCATATCAGTCTAGTTATCTCAATTTTCAGGGTACAGACTGGAAGCTGATAGCCCGTCATGACCCTGGGGATTACCTTACACCCATTCGGGTCTCCTATGACATTCCTAAGGCTGCCCGTTCACTGGGCGTGCAGTTTAGATGGTGGCAACCTGGCCATGGAGGAGAAGGTTCTGATCAGTGGGCTATAGATAATTTAGAAATTATTAGGTAGGGCTACAGATAATCTAACAATAAAAGAAATATTCAATATAACTCATTAAAAAGCCTTCTTCAGAAAAACAGCAAGATTTTACACAATTTAGTTACATCCATAACTACACATTCAAAATGGAGTCTAAAAGCAATTCTTTTAGACTCATTTTTGAATGTGTAGTAATGGATGCAACTTAATTGTATAAAATCTTGCTGTTTTTCTGAAGAAGGCATAAGCCAAAAATTGAAATATAATGAGTTTTATCTTATAACTATACAAATATCTGTGTGATAACACCCCATATGATATTTTTTATGATATCACATAGTTATTTTTAGAAGAAAAATATACAGTTATTTTTAGAAACTTGCATTTCAGTAAGAAAAATCGACGAAAACAAGACAAAAAGAGGTTATAAGATAAATATTATACATACTTAGTGTATTGTATGAAAAAAATATCTAACTCGGTTGTGAGAATTGACAATTGTCTCGGCAGAGCCTCGACAATGATCAATTCTCCCAACCTCATTAGATATTTTTTTCCATATAATACACTAAGTACGTATAATATATATAATGAATATTTGTTTACTACCATAATTCCCTAAAAACGGAATAAAAAGTAACATGAAAAATAAAATAAAAGTGTTGGGCTATAGATCATGTTGAAAGTATGAGGTTTGGATATTAATAATATTGAAATTATAAGGTGAGACTTTAGTTGATATGGAAACTAGAAGGTGGGGTAATAAATAATGTGGAAATATAAGGTAGTCTATGAATAATTTGGAAATTATAAGGCAAGACTATTTTTTAGGGAGATAAAGGTTATATTTTGGTTATATTATAGATAGTGTCACCTATAGATAATGTAGAATTTATAAGATGGGATAATAGTTTATCTGGAAATTAGAATTTAGGGCTATAGATAATGTCATAGATATAAGACATAAGAAAATTATCAGGGGGAGCTTAAGTAAATGTGGGAATTGAAGGCATAGTTACAGTTAATTAGGAATTATTTGATGGGTTAATTTTGAAAGTTTAAGGTGAAGCTATCATTAGTTTTAAAATTATGATGTTGAGCTATAGTTAATGTGGAAATTATAATAAGATGGAGCTATATATAATGTTTTGATTATTAGGAAAAGATACAGGTAACTTATATGACTTCAAACAATCCTCCTGTTAATTAAAAGGAATGATTTCCTTTTGAAAGAAATTAATTACGACATTTATTATCCAAAACCTTTGTTGTTTAAACTCGTAAGGATCATCAAATAAAGAGAGCCCCAGCGAGTACCAACAACATTGGGTTTTGATGAGAACTAAAGTATTTAGACTGTCTTTGTTTCCTTTTATCTGGAGTGTTGATACTTAAAGTGGTCTAATTTTATCACGCATTCAATATTAATGACAATTGTATTGAATCAATCTATGTGAACATTCATGAGAAAAGGAACCAATTAGTGTGAAGTGTTGACCCTGGCCAGACTGCGCAACCTCGACCAGTGTCGAAAAAAATCACAAATTATCTGAATCAAGAATGATCATTCTAATTTCTAACTTAAGTATTTCCAAAATCCACCTTCTGATTGACCTCTGTTGATCCAATCTGTTTTTCAAATATTTGTATTAAGGAGTTCTTTTTTTGCATGATGGGTTAACATCTGTCAATCTTCAATATCACAGATACATGATCCAGAAAGTTGGCAATCTTATTCCTCACATATCGACAAAATTTTAGATTCACTATCATTGCCGAATGAAATTGATCATGAATGGGTCTCCTTTAGACAGGAATCAAACATATTGAATACAGTCAATGGCTGTCGAGTATGCTTTGTGTCAAGACATAGGAAATTGTTAGAAATGCCAGGCTCTATTTATATTTTCAGGGGAAGATCAAATATAAAATACTACAGACGAAGACGACACAATCAAGTTGGAGAAAAATAAATTGAAATTCAAGCTTTACACACTGTATAACTCTTATTTAAGAAGTGATTTTATCATAAAATGCTGTATTTTCTACGTCTTGTAAATCAGTGGGTTTTTCATACCGCAAAATGTGATAAATGAACCCAAAAAACTGACAAAAATGTATTATATTTGATGATAAATCTCCAACTAAGTAACAGATTCAACTATAAAAAAGAACTCTTGAAGGGCCTATTGTTTCATGAAAAAAGATTGAAATTAGCTTGTTGAATATACTCTAATTAACTTGGGTGATAAAACACAATTTTGTGTTTCTCATAGAAATAGTAAAATGACTATGCTAATGAGCTTTCACTGCATTGTTGTCACAAAAAGCTCATCTTAATGTATGTCATTTGAAAAATTATAAGTGTATCTTACAGATTCAAATTCATTTGTGCCAAAAGTTTTATATTATGAAAGTAAAAAGTTCATGAAATATTTTTTTTAAAAAAACTCTTTCAAGAAGAAGAGATGGGAACAGCTACACCTCCTCTTGCTGTGTTAAAAGATGAACTGGTATTTCATTACAACTTATCAAATATTATCTATATGCAATATGAATCATTCTAGTCAAAATTTCTGTTATGTGATTAATAACCCTTGTCATGCTGAAAAAATTTTGGCTATAAATTGCCATCAAAATCAAATAGCAAAAAGCACCGAAAATCCCAACTGTAAGTCAATTTTTATTTGAAAAACAAAATCTATTGATAATTCTGGTTTGAAAGTGAGAAACAGGTGGTGAAGACTAACATCAGACTGCACATATGTGCAGGCTGGTGTTTGTCTATAGCTCCTGTCAAGGCAGGAATATTCCGGGATCAGCATGACAAGGGTTAAGTAATGGTGCTGTATAAATTTCTGTAATGCCTATTTCTAGGGGTAGGCACAAAACTATTGTAAGTACCTATATGTTTATAGGCACTTACAATATTTTTGTGTTGACCCCCTATATTTGCGGTGAGCAAGACAAAGAAAGTGGGTAGTTTTAGGTCAAACTTGAAAGAGAAATGATAAAATTGAGCCTATCTAGAGCATAATTGCTTCATTTGCAGATAATTTCCAAGGGTCTAATTACCTTTACCCACATTACGCAAGTGTGTAATAGAAATAAATCCTCTATCAAAAAATGTTGTTGATGATTTATCATAACATCAAAACTACAGCTTATTCAAGCTGTAATTACGATGTTTTGATTACTCACCAACGCTTAGATTATAGAAAAGGGGCACAGACGGATGACATTCATCTTTTTTGTTACAGTCCAGATATCGCTTTTATCCTATATATTCTTTGTTGGTTGCCATCTGAGTTGGTATAAATTTTGAAAAATCCTAGTTATGCCTATGGATTCAATAATTCAATTTTGGCAATTTTTAGCTCTAGCTTTCAGAACATTTTGTTCCTAAAGGCCAAAGTCACTCTTGAAGATACATGTTTGTATGTTTCATGCAAGATATTTTTGATCAACAATTATACTTTGCTTTGTATGTACATATCTGAATAAATATTTTTTACATTCAAATTTAAAGTAAATTATGTACACAAAATGATTATGATGTACACATAATTGGTACATAGAGCACATTTTCATTGACCTAAACTGGAACCCTGTCGTTAAGATTAATAATGCCCCGTTCGAAGAAGATAGGGTATATTACTTTGCATTTGTGTTGTCGTTCCGTCAGTGGGTTGGTCGGTCTTTTCGTAGACCTTTTTTTTTTGTCAGGAGCATAACTCATTAAGTATGCAAGCTAGAATCATGAAACACCACAGGTGGATAGATCTCATTGTGCAGTTCACAAGAACCAGAACCCCACTAATCAAATTTTGTGAGTTATTGCCCTTTGTTGACTGACAAAGAATAGACTATTGATCTGTTTTTATGGGGGGCATGAATGTTTTACTAACATCTCTTGTTTAATTTTATTTTTGTGTCCATCAATATTAATGCATTCTGATTGGCTGAAGAGTCTAGAGTTTGGCATGCACAGCAAGCTTATCCAACAATTTGGTCTCCTGTTCTGGAAGGAAAAAAAATTTGGAAAATGTTACCATCGGCTATACTTAATTTAGAGCAGGTCCATTGTAACTGTTGAATGTACAGGTCTAGTCCAACCAACCCTGCATTCAGTGTGACAAAACGGTGCAAATTGTTTTCAATTTATACCCCGCTTTGCACGCACGTGTAAAGTGGGATATAATTTGCAAACAGTTTACACTGTCATTCTAAATGCAGGGCTGGCTAGACTATACCTAGCTATGAAATTGCAAATTAATTAACATACCTGGTGACAGTGGGCCTTGAACCCATAACTATTAGATCGCAATTCAACTGTCTTGTCACACAGTCAACAAGGTAGTCTGCTATTTAGATTTGAGTCAAAATATACCATGGGTTGTACAAGTTTATTTTTTCATATACTGACGTGAAAAAGAAATCTATTTTTTCACAGATAAAAGCAATGATGACAAAATTTGCCTATTGGTTTTCTTTCCATATTTCAGGTGATTTTTTTTCTGTTTAACAAAAACACAAAGTGGTTGTTGATGCATGTTTATAAAAAAAAAAAAACGAAACATTTGTTTAAAATGCATTTCTTTTGCAAATCAGTATATCATATTAATATATTGTAAATTCCTCAATAAATATAACAGGCAGTTTGGCATAACAGTTTTGTAACAACAGCTTCACTTTTACTGTAATTATGAAATTGTCACCTTGCTGTCACTGTTATTTTTTTATTTCTTAAAAACACAGTTAAAGCATGGTACTATTCCAATGGTAAGGCAAGGACCCTAATATATTGAGCGTCGCTGGGTAAGGATACGCCTTAAGCATAATGGTCTTAGACTATATTGGAAAACTTGGGGTGAAACCCATTACATACCTAACTCGGACCATCTTCACAATCCAATGGTAACGCTGTTTTCTGTGTCTTTTCACGTATTTGGCGTCAATATTCCGCCCTAGGTCAATGATCGTCTGTCTCCCGTTTGCTCTCCTAAATTAAATCCTGACAGTTCTCAACCACTTTACCGTTTGACTCACTCTGTACACAGTTAGTGTATGTTAAACATAACTTTATCATTACTTACCAATACGCCTCGCAGTAAAATAATCCGTCCAAGTGGAGCAAGCGTCTCCCCATTGTGCTTCACCATAAAATAAGCAATCATTCGTTTAGGGTGACAAACTGTTTGCAAATTATACCCCGTTTTGCACGTACATTTGCGTGCAAAGCGGGTATCATTTGCAAACAGCATCATTTTTACATTCTGAACACAAGGCTGATCTTTCTCACTTAACCATTCGGCACATTCTGTATACTTTTTTTTACTTTTTGAAAAATTGTCAAAAACGGGTTTAAATCCCATTCAAACTAAAATTCTTACCCGTCCGCCTCGCATATGTAGTATTCTGTCCTAGAACAGCCAGCGTCTCCCCACTGTGCTCCGCCATAAAATACGCAGTTCTCACCCACATTACCGTCCGGTTCGTTTTGTCCCCAGTTACTGTACACCCCGGCCCCTATCGTCACCTTACTTGTCTCCCATACCCATTCATTTTCCACCTGTTTGTCCGTCAGTCCGATCCACCATCGCGCTTTTGGCTTTGTAGCTGTAGCATTTAGAATCACACGTGATTTAAAAACGATTCAACGGATACACGAACAATGGGAAATAATGGTGTGAAAAGATACCAATATAATCAGCGAATGAAACAGGCGTTCGCTATTTATCTTATAACTATACAAATATCCGTGTGATAACATCCCGTATGATATTTTTTATGATATCATAGTTATTTTTAGAACAATGATATAATGCGGTTATTTTTAGAAACTTGCATTTCAGTTAGAAACACCGACAAAAACAAGACAAATATAATTTATAAGATAAATATAATACGTACTTAGTGTATTATATGAAAAAAAAAGTATCAAACTCGGTTGTGAGAATTGATAATTGTCTCGGCAGAGCCTCGACAATCTTTATTTCCCCCAACTTCGTTAGATTTTTTTTTTCATATAATACACTAAGTATGTATTATATTTATAGCGTCCTGTATGTGTACGTATCCCGTATTTAACACAGAAAGGAAGAACGAAATATTTTATAATCTCCTACAACTGTAAGGCTAGAGCTCTTTCCAGATATATATTTGCTAAAAATTTGTCCAAAGAAATACTTCAATAGGTTTCGCTTAAAAGCGCACTGTATTTTGTTACATAGCGTATTTTTTTATTTCTTTTTTGTGTAAAATTGTAAAGGAAATTAATATCAAAGCACTGAAAGTACTGATGGTGAACGAATCTGTTGGCATTCTAAAGTGATATATTGAATTCGTTGAGAAAAGAGAAATTATAAATGTAAAAAATAATCAAGGGAAAGTGTCTCGTCAAAATTCAAAGAAAGAGAAAGAGAGGAAAAGAAAGGTAGATAGAGTGACAGACAGAGACAGACCGATAGACAGAGAGCGATAAGCCTAGAAAAAAAGAAAACAGGCAACTATAGTGTCTAGACTAATGATTCTTTTCTTAACTAAAAAATAGCAGTCAGAAAGGTAATTCAATTTCCACATGCGGAACCCATATTCTAGCAGATTAAACATCAGTCTTTCTGCATTTTGAATATTAAACGTTATTCGCTAATATTCCCCCCCCCCCCATCCTCCGAATTAAAAGACCGCTGTTTCGTAATTGTAATTACAGGGTTTTGGTCTCTTTCGGTAATATTCAGTCTTGTGAAAGAATGATTATCTGATGCCATTGCGTAAAAAAGAACTAAAAAAAAATCGATAAAATCTATGTAGGAAGGTATTTTGTACAGCTAATGAATTGTCCAAATATAGTCGTTGTTTAAATTCTATTGCTCCTACCAAACGGCGGATAATCGTAAACCTAAAAGGGTAGAAGATGGCAGCTACGTACGTATGTATGCTGATTATAGTTCTGGTGCGAGAAATACCAATTTTCATGTTAAGGTAAAGGTGCTTCAGTCCACAGGCGATTGATTCGCAATCCAAATTTCGATTTTTGTAATATTTTACATACTTCCGGTAAAACAAATAGATGAATGATTGGATTGAGGAAATTCTAGAGCCATCCGAGGGAAAGAAGCGCTACTATACAGTTGTAGTTACTATGTCAAGTACTTTGAAGAAAAATATTTTGTTATCAGTGTAAAACTAGGGGACAAAAATGCCGTTAGGGACTTAAACAACGCAGCTGCAGGTTAAGTATTCTATAGTTACGACGTTTCAGTCTCCATTCGTTAAAATTTGAAATTAGATATATCGTGTTGGGATATTTGTTCATTTGATTCTTTTATTTATTTATCGATTGACGACATTCATATTTTAACAGAAAATCGTACCGAGATTGCTATATCCCTTGCTTTCCTGCCTTGTTTGAAGTGGGATTTGGGTAATATGATACAAAAAATACCCGTAACCGAAGATATTTACATTACACAAGTATGCAACAACAAGGTTTAAGATAAAAACGGGATTTAAGCAAGAGGTGTAAATTTGGTGATTGAGAACATAAGTTGTCTGGCAATGGGTTAAATTTTACTTCATATCAAGGTTGGTCACGGTTAAGTGGTGCGTGTTTATGTTTTAATGAGAATTTGGACTAAATATACCGTATTTCACTTTTAGACACGCCCTCCCTAATTAATTACGCGCTTCCCCATAAATACTATTCCGGGGCCCTTAACTATATACGATCAACAACATCCAACCGTCCACGGTCCGTGATGAAAAATCCGGTCTCGAATTGAATTTCATTAGCTTCTTCTCCACGACGTAATGATCAATAGATTGTTGGTTAACTATCTTAAATTCATATCAGGATAAGGCTGGTTGCGTCATAAAAAGATCGTTCAACATCTGAAAAACTAGCTCGTCCTAAATCGCGCAGTCTTCCGGAAGCGCGAAAATTAACACAAAATTAAAACTATTTCTCGTCATTCTTCATAAGTCACATGCGAGCAAAATTCCCTTTCTTCACGTTGTTACGAAAATATTTCTGAAATAATTTTACCTTCTACAAATATACAAAATATCTTAGTCAAATGATTAAGTCCTTAGACCTAGTCACAATTCATACTGTTAAAATAGGGAAACCCCCGTAAAATCTCGTGTGTGACTTATTTCAAAAGCGACGTCGCCGCTTGCAAGAATCTGGGGACTTCAAAGGGTGCCGACACGCAGTGACCCAACTAGCTCCAGACGTGTTGTGTTTTCACTACGAAACACTTCCATTTCATGTACCGGGTGCATTTACATATCACAAAATTTTAGGATTTAATACAGGATTATTTAATTCATACGTGAATAGGTTATGATTTATTAGAACGCTTTGTCTATCGGTAGCGGAAAATTGAATATTGCATCGTCTGGAACTTCCTATCTTGTACAAATAATAACAATAATAATAATCTCGGCTTCTGCTAACAAAATCACTTGCTTTTGAAAGCTGCAATTAATGATCGAAGGTGACCGTATTTCGATAGATGACTTCAAATGACAGAATTACAATTCATTAGCTAACATTTTATTTTATTTTTCAAATTTATAGCCTTAATAGACAAATAGGAAAGCGTATTAGGTAGCGCACGTATTTCAATCGATAATTACGAACATGTTAACAGTTTGCTTCTCTTACGTACCAAAATACGTTTTTGTGTTTTGTTTTTTTAATTAAGTAAAAGGGTCTAAAATGATAGCGCCCTACGACGATTTGCATCGCGCCCGGGCGCGTTAATAAGAGAAATACGATAGGAACATTCCATTCGTTTGTAAACTTGACCTTTCGTAGCTTATAAGCAAAGACTTCATTCATAAGAAGGCAGGTAGAATCGTAGTAGGTCATCATGTGTGGTATAGCCAATCGGGGGAGTGTAGAAGTTCAAGAGTTCACGACCTAAATAAACACATATTTCCGGCAAATTACTACAAGTTGTAACAGCGATGGCTAAGATCAAAAACCTAGTACCTGTCTATAAAAAGTATGGACACAAATTTTGTTTTTGCTCTAAACCCTCGAAAAGCTTACGCAGATAATCAAAACGCTTCACTAAACATTGCAACCACTCTTTGTGTTTTTGAATGGCAATTTTCATTATCTGCACTTGATGAAGAATGCTAGTATCACGCAATTATGGAAATAAACAGTGATTTTGTAGAGACAAGTCTTTAGAGATACTAAATTGAATCTAAAGAGGTACTGCTTTATTTAAAACCTATTAAGATCCTACAGGATTTTCCATACACAGTATATAACACTGGTGAACGAAAATTTCGTTCACCAAAAATGACTTTAGGACTACTGGTGTTTAAATATTTCGCTTTTATTTGTTTTCAAAGCAGTTGCTTTCTGTCTTCTACAACGTGCTTTGAAACTGAAATTCAACTCTGTCATCGAACAAAACACACAAACCGCGTCTCCAACTTACCTTGAATACCTACTAGTTTGTTTGCTATGTAGTCATTCTCAATTTTGTCGTTGATCTCAGCTAGCTGGGAGCCAAATAATTTGCAAGACTCCTGAAAATAAATGTGACCCGCCACGCGTAAAACGACCATCTAGGAAGTGCATTAAGTATCGGATTGCGCATACTGACTGATCGAAACTTTTCTCACTTTGCTTATTTTCTGAATCAAGGATCATTATTCTACCTTACTGTGTAAAAATTTTGGACATGCGACCTCTGGTCGACCTATGCTGGACCCAATCTCTTTTCCAAATATTTATATTACAGTGGCCCGTTTTCGCATGACCGGTCAAATATAACTTCTGTCAAAATTCATAGGTAACAGAAGGATTATGTAGTTGCGAAGTTTTGGGCGTCACGAAGGCATGAGAAACATCAAGATAAAGCGAAATTGGACCATCTGGTTTGTAGTTATCACATGCAAAATGATGCGTTGGAAGAGAATTTGTCCAGAAATCCCAGCGGAGCCCAATAAGTGACGTCATCATGAAAATTGCAAAGCAATAACGCGCAAAATAACGCGCTTTATTTAAGAAAGAAATTTCCTACAATTTTCACATTTTGTCTCATCAATGCTTTGAAGAAATATAATAATATTTTGTTTTTCCATTAAGATAAATTGACACTTTATTGAGTGAACAACCAAAGCTATATTTTCACTCGTTTCTCCATCACGCGTGAAAATATGTCTTGTTGTTCACTCGATGAAATTTAAATCGATCATACACTGAAACAAACGATTATCCTTTATATAATATAGCTTCTTTAATCAAGAGTTCGTTGATTTTGTTTTACTTAACGTCACCTTGAAGCTTCTAATATCATGTAAACCCAAGTGCGAAAAGGCTTCGCCCTTATTTTTTCCAAAGTCTATTTCGTAGACACCGAAATGTCCCGGCTGTTACAGACCCATTTTCTCACAGCCACAATAACTTGACTAATCATGTCCGAGGGGTGTTCCAGAAGTTCGTGAATTTCTGAATATCTCGAAAACAGTTCGACAGAAATCAATGAACTTTGCACATAATGAATTTTAAACATTAAGGAGTTAATGTATAAATATAGCCATCGGCCTAGGGCGAAAGTCCGAAATAAAGATACTAATATACCAACTTTAATCAAGAGCTTATTGATTTTGTTTTTACTTAACGTTATCTTGACGCCTCTGATGTCATGTAAACCTACGTGCGAAACGACGCGCGTTCATATAACAATCGGTCCAGGGCGAAAGTCAGGACTAAAGATACCACATACAAATGCTCCCGTCCAAGTTTCTACACCATGGCTGAAGAAGTAGCAGGATTCTCCGTGGATTTCAAACCCCTGTGGGCAGTCTACAGCTTCACTTGGGCCTGAAATATGGTAAACGTCAAGAGGGGTTTTAAAACTACCATGCTCATTATGCTGAATAAAACCGTCACAAAATCGTATTAACATCAAAGTGTTGAAGGTACTGAATGTACGATTAGTGAATCAGTATTTATTTAGAAAATACGATTTTAAAGAACTTTTCTGATTTAGAAAGGAAACCAGGTGGTATAGACTTAGACGAGACTGTGCAAAAGTGCAGACTGATCTTTGTTTTAATCTCCTACCAATGCAGGAATATTCCGGGCTCATCATTACAAGAGTAAAATTATGTTAGCTGAGGTGCGTTCGTAAGCATTAAGGTTTTTAAATATCTTAAGATTTTCTTTCGGGATAAACCACACATCATCACGGAAAATCATCGTAGAATTGCGCGAAATATCCTGATTAAAACCTTAATATCCTTTAAAATCCCACCGAAAAACTGCGAACGTACCTTAGGATGCCGCTACCATCAAAGATGTAACTGACGCATATTCGGATCTTCCTTAATTCTAGAAAGATTTCAATTTCAACGAGTCCTACAGTTTGTCTCCCTAAATGTCGAAAATGTGCTTAAAATTTTTCATATAAACATCTACTGGGACTATTTGGCAGGATTCAACAATATTTCTCAGGAACCGTTCTTGAGACATGCTTTTCAAGATTTCCTACATCTGGTCGAGCCAAAAATAATCAGTAACTATAAGGTTTGGTTCTCTGGCCATCATATATGGTCTTACCTGGTTTTGAGTGATTAAAAATCATCTTTAAAGACACTAATATCATAGAAAATTACTTGTAAAAGAATTACCTGTAAAAATGAATAAAGTAGATAAAAATATTAATCTGTCCATTCCTTTGTGTAAACGCTATTTCTTATCTTTATCCTATGTGCAAAATCAATTAGGTCTGTTTATCTAGTAGTTTCAAGACTTTTTTAATGTCGCCCATTTTTTGTAGTTGCTGTGTACAGTCGGCTATAATTGAATCAAACTACTTCATGTTGTATTTCTTTATCTTTTTATGTCCCCGCATCGATTGATCGAGGGAAAATTGTTTTACTTGGGCCTGTTACACTAAGTAATTTACGATCATTTTTGCGTAAGTCAAAAATTAATGTTGCTTCTACAGTATTAACTAAATACGGAATTCTGCCATGCAACATCTTACCTGAAATCGTCTTCTAAAGACGACTCCATTGAGATATTGCAAGGCAGAATCTAACAATGAATAAAAACACCAGCTACGATTTGTGATTTTGACTTACGATTATTATTATTATTATTATTGTAAGATGTTTAGGAAAACGGGTCCTTGGTGTTCGTCTGCCTGTCTGCGAACAGTTGATCTGCGAACTAGCCATTTCTCTATACGTCAACACGATTTCAGTTACAATCTCATATTTGGCATAAAAGTCCTTATATCAATCCACAACCCTAAGGGCATGGTCATCTAACAAGGTCAAGCATCTAAAAAATGCCGGGGGGGGGGGGGGGTTGGCACATCTTATTATTTTGATAATCAACAAAAATATTTACCGAATTTCGAGCGACAATCGTCAACGAGGTCAAATCTTGGTGCATATGACTCGCTATTCTTAAATACCGGTAGGCTACAAGGAAATTGTCAAACCAAAATGCAAATAAAGCAAACAACCAAGACTTTATACTACGATTACAATTCAAAATGGGGAGCTCGTAATTCCTCGCACTTTGGGCTGGCCCCTTTTCATTTGGTTAGCCATATTTTACGGTTTTGTTACAATTAGAAATATCGTAAAATCGTTATTTACATCGATAATCAAAGCACTGAAAGTACTGATGGTGGGCGTTTCTGTTGGCATACTAGAGTGATTCCTCCATTTGTGGAGAAAAGAGAAATTTTACATGTAAAATTACAATAAAAGGAAAATGACCTGGCCGCATCTTGCTTCAGATATACGTTTCTCAACATATATCGTCGATCGTCAACAAAGTCCTGTAATTACAAGGTTTCGATAACTTTCGGAATTATTCCCGGTGTAGTTTAAACAGTGATTCTCCGATCCATTTGTTATAAAAGTAAAGAAATGACAATTAGATGATCTAGGTTATCATTCTTATTTTGTAATGCTAATCAGTTCTCCGTAATCTCATTATTAAGAATAATGGTGTTATCTGCTTAAACTAGAAAGCTTTAAATGGCTTGGGTCGTTCCACAGGCTTGAAATTCTTGTAAAAGAAAAAGAAAAGTTTTGACTAGATTTTTAGATATTTTGGATTCTTTGGATGTTGAAAATGATTTTCAGAGTTTCCACTATATAACATATAGAGAAAAGACCTCCGCTAATAAAAAAACATATATTTCATACAATGACAATAATTTTGGCTACATGATAAAGGGATCGCCCAAGGATCATACCAATGAAGTTTGATTGATATCCACCCATAACATTCTGAGAAAATGATTTTCAAAGACAACACAAAATAACATATTGAGAAGTTACCTCTGCCCATAAAATACATATTTTTCATCCGATCACAGTAATTTTTGGTAGACTCATAAAGGGTTACTCAAAAAGATCATTCCGATGAAATTTGGTTGAAAACCATCAGTTACATTCTGAGAAAATGATTTTCAAAGTTTCCACTAAATAACATATAGAGAAATGACCCCCGCCCATTAAAATAATTATTTTTCATCCGATCACGATAATTTCTCGTAGCCTGATAAAGGATCACTAAAGTACCATTCGAGTGAAATTTGGTTGAAAACCATCAGTTACATTCTGAGAAAATGATTTTCAAAATTTCGACTAAATAACATAAAGAAAAATGACCTCCGACCATAAAATACATATTTTTCAACCGATCACAATATTTTTTTATAGACTGATAAAAGGCCACTCAAGGATCATTCATGTAAAATTTAATTGGTATCCATCAATTAGAACCTGAGAAAACCCACTTTTAACCATATTTGGAAATAAGCCACACCCATTAAATCCAAGTCTGTCATTGGATCTAAATTTCTTGAACAACTTTGAAAGAGGATCACCCTAGGATCATTCCTGTGAAGTTTGATTGAAATTCATCCAGTAGTTTCTGAGGAGAAGATTTTTAAAGAAAAAGTTTACGACCGGACGCACGAACGGGCGACGGACACAACGCCATGACAATAGCCCCAGTGGCCTTCGGCCAGTGGAGATAAAAATTCTATAAAAGGATATCAATTGATTGTTCCGCGATTTTCATTCTCAAAGAAAAGAAAGGTTAAGTGTTCATATAAACGCGTAAAAAATTGCAGACACTCGTCTCGAGTTTGGCTTTCGTGTGTTGAAATGTAAAGTAAAACCCCTTTGCATAAACCTTTATCGCATGGCCTGAATGCTTTACTTTACCTGCTCAGACTGTATCCGTATTCATGTGTATACCGATATTTCCATTAATTTGCCTTTGTTTTATATACATTAGTACTGTCAGGGGAGGTTGCCATTCCAGTTATTTCATTTCATGAGAGACCTCCCATTGACCATTGGGAAATAAGGGGCAAATTACTCACTCTGTCAGAAAAGTAGTTCTACGCAAGGAAAAAATTCACCCGATCTCAGAATTGAATATGATTTCACACTTAAAAGATGTCTTTGAGGTTGCAACAAGTTACGTAGACTCCTTGTTTCACTCCATTTTTGAAATGCATAGTTGTCAGACGATTACAATTCTTCAAAAAGAGTAAATTGAATCTTAATGAGTACTACTGTTTTGAAAACCTATTAACATCTGACAGGATTGTTCAAACGTGGTATTAACACTGGTGAACGTAAACTTCCACCAAAAACCATTCTAAGTCGCTCACTCAGCGCCCCATTCGTTCTTTCCAAACACTCATACTACATAGATAAGATAAACAACTACATTGAAAATAAAAATTGCTAGAAAAACAGTTTTCGTTGACTTTGTTATCGTATGATTTGAACGTGAAAGCAAAGAAATCTATTTATTGAACATGAATGCATTTTTTTTAAAGGGAGGTAATAAATATCTTTTTGAAGTTATAGGCAGGTCCAAATTAAAAGAGGTTGCAGACGACAATGTGAAGTTGGTACAAATTGACGAGAAGATATTCTAGTCGGTAATAAATATCGTGGAAAAGGAAGAAATTGCTTGTAACAATTTCTTTCTTACAGCTTAAATAAGCTGTAGTAACGATGTTATGATTACTCACCAAGGCCAAATCAAAGAAAAAGGAGCGGACGGAGGGCATTTATCTTTTGTCACAGCCCACATATCGCCTTTATCCTATATATTCTTTAGTTTTCGCCTTCTGAGTGCGAACAAATTTCACAGTCCTTTCATAGACCAATCATCTATAAAACGACACAACTTTTTACTGGAAAGTTAGATAAAAGAACAAACAAGAGTAAATTATGTACCGGTATATTTTAACGGTATATTTTAATATATTTGATACTTAACAAGTCACACTGAATGGCCTTTCGTCGCTCATCTGACCTACATCCGTGTGTAAGACATTTCTTATATTGAATCCACAAGGTCAAGGCATCCACAAATAGGCCTACGTTTAACGTGAAATTATGAGAGTACTGGTTGCTTTTGTGAATGCAGAAACTTAAGAAAAAGTTAAAGCGAACGCCTTCAAGACTGGTCCAAAATTAATAATATTTTCAAGCAACTTTGAAATGGAAAATGGACCTGTTTTGGCACTTTGGCAGATCCAGGAATTCTATAAAGGGGGTTCAATATATGCCTACAGAATTTGAGTTATAAGTTCAAATAATCGCTTTCTATATGATATGGACACTGTGGGATAAATTACTAATTGTCTACATCTGATATTTTTCATGTGAATTTCAAGTTCCCGAAGTCCAACCACTTTAAAAGGAGGGGTTCTTTTCCCCTGTGTAAATGCACAGACTCTTAATAGTCATGTATATTGAGAGTCCCTGGTAAATGTTACAAAATTTTGATAGAAAATCTCTACGTAAAGGAAACAATTTGGATTCAGCGGGCGTTCGTTTGAATTCCTCGAATATCCTTTGGATCCACCACTATGATAGGATCATTACCAAAAAGAAAACGTTCGTTACTGGGCGATCAAAATGGCGCATCTCATGCACTTTTGAAACTACAGGAAATATTTTCACTTATTCAATCAGATAACATTTGAAATAATCATCCCCCCCCCCTCTGCTCCTCCCTTGGACATTATTTATTTAAGCTTTTTCCATAAAAGGTCTGTGATCAGCTAATCTATGCCAGATATACAGGCTGAGTCTGGGACTTTTAAAGTTTTCTTTAATGAGTTGATCAATCCATGTCAAATATAAAGGCTGTAGGGATTCAAAATTCTCAACAAAGCACTCCCCCCTCCCCCAAGATGCTCTGCACCTGGTGAATCTACAGTCATGATTTTAGCTAATTCAATATATGTCCATAATTATGCTGGTCATCCATACCAATTTTCAAGTCTGTAGGACTCCTGGCTCATTAGAAGAAGTTTAAAGATTTCAAAAATGATCCAAAGTACTACCCCCTCCCCAAGACACTCAGCACCTGGTGACCCTACAGTCATGATTTTAGCTATTTTTATTTATGTCAATATATTGATCACCCATGACAATTTTCAAGTCTGTAGGGTTCCTGATCCAAGAGAAGAATAAGGTTAAAGATTTCAAAATTGATCGGAAGTACTACCCCCTGCCCCCTAATGCTCCGCATCTGGTTGCCCTACATTCATGCTTTTAGCTATTTTATTTTAGATCCATATGCTTATCATCCATGCCAATATTGAAGTCTGTAGGGCTCCTGGTTCATTAGAAGATGAAGATTAAAGTTACAAAATTTTCACAAAAGTACTACCCCCTCCCCCCTGGTGCTCCGCACCTGGTGGCTTTACAGTCATGATTTTAGCTATTTTTATTAAAGTCTATGAGCTGATCCTCCATGCCAATTCTCAAGTCTGTAGGGCTTGTGGTTCAGAAAGAGAAGAAGGTTAAAGATTACAAAATGTTCACAAAAGAACTACCCTCTCCCCCTTGGTGCTCCGCACCTGGTGAATCTACAGTCATGATTTTAGCTATTTTTATAAAGGTCCATATGCTGATCATCCATGCCAACATTCAAATCTGTAGGACTCCTGGTTCAGAAGAAGAAAAAGGTTAAAGATTACAAAATTTTCACCAAAGTACTACCCCCTCCCCCTTGGTGCTCTGCACCTGGTGGTCCTACAAATAAGATTTTAGCTATTTATATTGAGGTCTATGAGCTGATCATCCAAGCCAGTTTTCAAGTCTGTAGGGCTTGTGGTTCAGAAGAAGAAGAAGGTAAAAGATTACAAAATTTACCCAAAGTACTACCCCCTCCCCCCTGGTGCTCCGCTCCTGGTGGCCCAACATATATAATTTTAGCTATTTTTATTAAGATCTATGAGCTGATCATCCATGCCAAATTTCAAGGCTGTAGGGCTGCTGGTTCAGAAGAAGAAGAATTTTAAAGATTTTCTTAAATTTTTAACTTTGGTTGCCATAGCAACCAGAGTTTTTCACTGATTTCAATTCTTTTAGCAATTCTTAAAGGGGACCACCTAAGGAACATTTCTGCCAAGTTTGGTTAAAATTGGCCTAGTCGTTTAGGAGGAGATGTCGTTTAAAGAAATTGTTGACGGACGACGGACGACGCACGGACAAAAGGTGATCACAATAGCTCACTTGAGCAGGTTGTGCTCAGGTGAGCTAAAAATATAATATGACTTAAGTTGCAAAAGTGAAATAAAACTGTTGAATATTTTTGATATAGCACTGGTCTTAATCTTATTACATTGGTGGGATATCTATGCATATGAGCAATGCACATATAGCTACATTGTAATTTTGTTATGAAGATGACATCATAATAAATTTGCTGACGTCACATTCCAAACATCGTTAAAAGTTTAAATTGAATCAATAAAAATCTAGAAATTCCTCATTTCATCTCAAAAAATACAGTTCATATTATAAAAAGAACATCAAGTTTGTGTTCATCAAAAACTTGTCTTCTAAAACAGATATCAACTTGGCGCAGCCTCCTTTTTATCTGTTTCTAGATGACTTGTTTAATAAATTCAGTATTCCATGACCACTCATTCAGCATCCTGTACGTTTTCATTGCTGTTCTTCAGTATCAATTATGACCAGATTTTCTAAATGCTTCTTTGAAGATTATCAATATTGAGAAATAACAGTAGATTATCATTTGATAAACTCAGTGCGTAACAAGTGAAACTTTACCCTACTTTTGTTCATTTCACCTCATCCGACTTAATTTAACCCTTTGCTGTTTAATCCCTGCTTTTTACGTGTCTGTGATTTTATGATTGAGAAAACAGTGTGAAAACAGAAGAAATTGCTTCTGACAAGCAATTTCTTCTTTTTACACACTATTTTCTACCCTACTGAATGGTTTATATTTCAAATTAAATCCACCTAAAATTTTCGTCTTTAAGGGGGCATAACTGAGGCAATAAGCCCCAGAGACTAAGTTTTTAAGGGGCATAACTCAGGCAAAAATCAACAAATCAACAAACCATAAAATCCTTCCTTTATGCACATCTACCAATTAAGGTTATAACATTGACCAAGTTTCAAGAGGATCCAGCCAGAAACTTAGGAGGAGTTGCCTTGACAAGAAAAGTGGACGGACGGACGCACAGACAGACGGACGGACAGACGGAGAAGATGACACCAATATACGTCCGCCTCCGACGGCGTAGAAAAAAGGATAAGTAGAGTTATGCTTCTTGTGTACTGCACTTCTCCTCAATGGGATCTATCCTTCATAATTTCATAATTCTAGCTTGCCTACTATTTGAGAAATGCTCTAGACGAAATTGGTCTGGCTGACAATTGCAAAGCAATAAACTTCCTCTTCTACAAAGGGAGGCATAATTTTTTGATTTGTTGTAATTGGTCTTACTTTGATCTAAGAGCAATAGTATCAACAACTTTGGTAAATGTGCAATAAAAGTACTCAAAATACAAAAATTCCAAAACAAAATTAATAACATTTAGAGAGAAGGAGTGTACAGAAGAACATTATTATTTGATTTGTGGTAATTGGCCTTATTTTGATCTAAGAGCAATAGTATCAACAACTTTGGTAAATGTGCAATAAAAGTACTCAAAATACAAAAATTCCAAAACAAAATTAATAACATTAAGAGAGAAGGAGTGTACAGAGGAACATTATTATTTGATTTGTGGTAATTGGCCTTACTTTGATCTAAGACCAATAATATCAACATCTTTGGTAAATGTGGAATAATGTTACTCTTAATACAAAATTCCAAAGCAATAGTAGATACAATCTGAGAGGAGTTTACAGAAGGGCATCTTTTTTTATTTGTGGTAATTGGCCTTACTTTGATCTAAGAGTAATAATATCAACAATTTTGGTAAATGTGGAATAATGTTACTCTAACTACAAAATTCAAAAACAAAAGTAACTAGAGCTTGTCACTGAATGTGACTTAATACCCCCGCAAGTGCTTTCAGAGAATGAGATACTTTGACAGAAGCGGCAAAAAATGCTTCAAATATAAAGTTAACTCTTGGATTTGAGACCTCTAAATTGTTTCTTGCAAAACTTAAACATGTGATAAATGTTTTCATGCTATTGAAGGAAAACTGAAGGAGGAGTTTGTAACACAAAATTACTAGTATATGTGAACGAAAAAGAAAAAAATGTAGTAAGTGTTAGGGCAGATATTTCTTAACCCAGGACGAGTTGGGACCTCATAATTGTGTCTTGCAAAACTTCATGTGGTAAATGTTTGTATAAAATTTCAAAGATATTACATGAAAACTGATTAAAGGAAAACTGAAGGAGGAATTTGGGAAACAAAATTACAAGTAATTCACAAAGAAAATTTGTCTTAAGTTCAAGGGGAGATAATTCGAAAACCTGTGGGAGTTGACACTTGAAATTTGAGTCTTGCAAAACTTCAACATGTGATAAATGCTTGTATACTGTTTCATTACTTTTGAATGAAAATTGAAGGAGCAGTTTGACAAAATTATAAGTACACAGTAACAAATAGGAAACTAGAAAGCCATGAATGGCTTGAGTCGCTCCACAGGCTTGAAATTCTTGTAAAAGCAAATAAATGTTTTGACTAGATTTTTAGATATTTGGGGTTCTACTGATGTTGAAAATGATTTTCAACATATTGCGAATTGACCTCCACCCATAAAATGTACATTTTTCATCCAATCAAAATAATTTTTGATACACTGATAAAGGGTCACTCAAGTATCATTCAAGTGAAATTTAATTGATATCCAAAAATCAAATTCTGATAAAATGATTTTCAAAGTTTCCACTATAAAACATATAGAGAAATGACCTCTGCCCATAAAATGCATATTTTTCATCCAATCAAAATAAGTTTTGGTAAATTGATAAAGTGTTAGTCAAGGATCATTCCAGTGAAATTTGGTTGATATCCATCAGTTACATTCTGAGAAAATGATTTTCAAAGTTTCCACTAAATAACTTTAGAGAAATGACCTCCGCCCATAAAATACATATTTTTCATCCAATCACAATGATTTTTTGTAAACTGATAAAGGGTCACTCAAGGATCATTCAAGTGAAATTTGGTTGATATCCATCTGTTAGATTAAGAGAAAATGATTTTCAAAGTTTCAACTATATAACATTTAGAGAAATGACCTCCGCCCATAAAATACATATTTTTCATCAAATCACAATGATTTTTTGTAGAGTGATAAAGGGTCACTCAAGGATCATTTAAGTGAAATTTGGTTGATATCCATCAGTTAGATTAAGAGAAAATGATTTTCAAAGTTTCCACTATATGACATATTGAGAAATGACCTCCGCCCATAAAATGCATATTTTCCATCCGATCACAATGATTTTTTGTAGACCGATAAAGGGTCACCCAAGGATTATTCATGTAAAATTTAATTGGTATCCATTGATTAGAATCTGAGAAAACTCACTTTTTACCATATTTGGAAATAAGCCACGCCAATTAAATCCATGTTTTTCATTGGATCAAAATTTCTTGAACAACTTTGAAAGAGGGTCACCCAAGGATCATTCCTGTGAAGTTTGGTTGAAATCCATCCAGTAGTTTCTGAGGAGAAGATTTTTAAAGAAAAGTTTACGACCGGACGCACGCACGCACGGACAGACGGACGCACGACGGACACAAGGCCATGACAATAGCCCCAGTGGCTTTCAGCCAGTGGAGCTAAAAATGTCAAAGTTCATGGGGAAATAACACATGAACCTGGGGGAGTTGACACTTGAAATTTGCGTCTTGCAAAACTTCAACATGTGATAAATGTTTGTATAATGTTTCAAAACTATTGAATGAAAATTTTAGGAGGAGTTTGCGACACAAAATTATAAGTACATGGTAACAAATAGGAAAAAATGTCTTGAGTTCAAGGGGAGATAATTCATGAACCAGGAGGGTTTGAGAGTTTAAATTTGCGTCTAGCAAAACTTCAACTTGTGATCATTTTTTGCATAATGTTTCATTACAATTGAATGAAAATTGAAGGAGGAGTTTGCGACACAAAATGATAAGTACATGGTTACAAATAGGAAAAATTGTCTGAGTTCAAAGGGAAATAATTCATTAACCAGGGGGATTTGAGACTTGAAATTTGCGTCTTGCAAAACTTCAACATGTGATAAATGTTTGTATAATGTTTCAAAACTATTGAATGAAAATTGAAGGAGGAGTTTGCGACACAAAATTATAAGTACATGGTAACAAATAGGAAAAAATGTCTTGAGTTCAAGGGGAGATAATTCATGAACCAGGAGGGTTTGAGACTTGAAATTTGCGTCTAGCAAAACTTCAACTTGTGATCAATTTTTGCATAATGTTTCATTACAATTGAATGAAAATTGAAGGAGGAGTTTGCGACACAAAATGATAAGTACATGGTTACAAATAGGAAAAATTGTCTGAGTTCAAAGGGAAATAATTCATGAACCAGGGGGATTTGAGACTTGAAATTTGCATCTTGCAAAACTTCAACATGTGATGAATGTTTGTATAATTTTTCATAACTATTGAATAAAAATTGAAGGAGGAGTTAGTGACACAAAATTATAAGTACATGGTAACAAATAGGAAATAATGTCTTAAGTTCAAGGGGAGATAATTTATGAACCTGGGAGAGTTGACACTTGAAATTTGCGTCTTGCAAAACTTAAACTTGTGATCAATATTTGCATAATGTTTCATTACAACTGAATGAAAATTGAAGGAGGAGTATCCGACACAAAATTATAAGTATATGGTAACAATAGGAAAAAATGTCTAAGTTCAAGGGGAGATAATTCATGAACCAGGGGAAGTTTGGGACCTAAAAATTGCGTCTTGCAAAACTTCAACTTGTGATGAATGTTTCTATAAAGTTTCAAAGCTTTTGAAGGAAAACTGAAGGAGGAGTTCGCGACACAAATTTACTACTATATGTGTCCACAGACGGACGGACAGACAGACGGACAGACGCACGGACAGACACACGGACAGACAGGCTGATTCCAGTATACCCGTGAAAACATTCGTTTTGCGGGGGTATAATTACATTTTGAGAGAAGGGGTGTATAGAGAACATTATAATTTGATTTGTGGTAATTGGCCTTCATTTGATCTAAGAGCAATAATATCAACAACTGTAGTAAATGTGCATTAAAGTTACTCTAAATAGAAAATTTCAAAGCAATAGTAATTGAGCCTGTGCGTGACATTTCTAAAATTTGAAATGTAAGTGAGGTGCATAAACTTGGTAGAATAGACAGCCAGATATTGAAAATATTAAGTTACCTGATGGCCTACAGATACTTTGAGTCCTTATCTATGTGATTAACACAAAGCGAAGACATATGGTCAGACTGTGCGGATGCACAGGTTGGTCAGAGTCTTTGCTTTGTGCATATTTGAAATTGTTGGAAAATCTTATGCACAGGATAAATCAAAGTTTGACAGAAGGAGTGTAACTTCTTTGTAACATCTTGTGTCCCCTTGAGCACTTCATACTCACATAAGGCAAAACCCTAGTCAGTAAGTTCATTATAATTTCTCTATTTTCTGTATGCTATTATGCAACATCATTTCAAAACATCTTTGAATATACTCACATTAGGTAACAAGATGTGTTTGTGAAACACTAATGCCCCTGTCACAGCATTTTTTTTTCAAAGTTTGACCTTGACAGATGACCTTGACCTTGTCACATGACCTTGACTTTGGTATCAGTAGATGCGGATCATCTATCATCGTGCCAAATAAGAGCCTTGTATCTTGAATAGGCTTGAAGGCATTGGCAAGGTTAAGTTTTCGGGTTAAGTTTTCGGACAGACGTATGGATGGACGGACAGACGGACGGACAGACAGACGGACAGACAGACAGACGGACATAAGTAAAACAATATGCCCCCGATCTCTTGCTACGGGGGCATAAAAACTAACAATCTATATTTACTCTATATTCTGTATGCTATAACATTATTTCAAAAGATTTTGAACAACAAAGATCAACATTCAATCCTTTGTAGAGTCAATAATGCCATTTTGATCTTTCTTAACCCTTTCCTGTTTTACAAAATGTTGGACCTGTCCAAATTCAAAGGTTTTGCAGACGAAAATTAAAAGTGGATTTAATTTGAAAAATAACCATTCAGTAGGGTAGAAAATAGTGTGGAAAAAGAAGAAATTGCCTGTCAGGAGCAATTTCTTCTTTTTTCACAATGTTTTCTCAATCCTAAAATCACAGGCACGTAAAAAGCAGGGATTAAACAGCAAAGGGTTAATATCTTGATTCAAACATATTACCAAATTTTGAGGTATTTCAACAAATCTGGCTCTAGATTTTCTGACAAGAATTAAGTTCAAAGCAGGAAGTGTAGGCCAGGATCAGACTGCACACTTGTGCAGGCTGATCTTAGTCTATACTGACTGCAAGTTTTGCATCCAGCAGGAAAATCCTGTAAACAACAGGATAGGGGCTACAGCAGAGTACAACCACAGCAGCGACTTTACCAACTGCAACAGCTTTGCAAAGGAAGGAAATGAAGTGAATTGCAGAGGGTTAAAGCAGAGTACAACCGCAGCAGCACTGTTGTGGGTACGAGGGTGCGTAGACTTTATTCTCAAACCCATAAACAAAGTAATCAAGATCCTGCCCCTTCCACTTGTAAAAGGCCTGGGTAACTGGAATTATCCTTACTCTATGTCTCTGAAAATAAAGAAGAAGATGTACATGGAACAATCTTCCCTTGAAACAGCAATTTGACCTCTATTGTCGACTTTGACTTTGTGAGACAACCAGGACCTTGACACTTAACTATGAGCGTTGTTAAAAAAACGCCATGCCGTATTAAAGCATAGTACTTCAAACAGTTTTAAAGATATAGGAAAATATGAACTTTACAAATTAAGTTAACAATGATAGCCAGACAAACAGACATAATAGTAATAGTTCAGCAACATTTCGGACCACATGTTTTTTCACAATGTTGCCCAAGGTTAACAGTGTTAACCAAGGTTTCCTAATGTGAAAAAACATATGGTCTGAAATATTGCAGAACTATTACGGGTCTTCTACCTTAATAGCAGGTCCTTGTAAGTGAAAAATCTAACTGGAAAAAGGGGCATTATTCTTCCAAAATATTCATTTACAATTAAAATTGTGAGTTGTTCCTCTGATGGATAATCCATATACCAAGTTTCAAGGAAATAAGCAATACAAAAAATCTTAGAAATATTTCGTCATGTGGCTAGTGTCTATGCCTACACATATAAATATGATATAGATTTTTTAAGACTTCTTAAAATTCTTAATTGGGGAAAAAATCTTTATCTAATCAAGATTTTCCCATCAAAGCTATTTTTTATTCACAGTGTGTTGCTGTTGTGACCAATGAAAAAAAAAATCTCATTTTACATGACCTTGACTGATAACCTTGAAGCTGGTTTCAACATAAAGTTCTTATCACAAGAATTACGCATAGTCTTAATCAGTATACAATCAAAGTTTTGGTCAATGTTAAAGTGTTTTGGGTACAAATAGACAAACACACAGAATGAGAATAACATGCCCTTGATAGATTAGTGCAGGGGCATTAATTACACCTCAGATGAAAATGGGTAGTACCTGCATGAGTATCCTCTCACTGGGGAAGGCAGCAGACTGATCTTGGACTATTCTTTGTGAAGCCATGTTGATTTCTGGGTCAGGGAAGTGGTTGATTGGCCAAACCTGAAATATATACACACTTCAAATATAGGTAATCGCCTGTCTGATCTTATATAATGGATGTTATCATGAGAAAATAGTCCCATTAAGACATTAATAAAGGGTAAATTCACGTTTTTGAGGGCGTTAATATTTGCAGAGACCCGATAAGGTCTCTGCAATTGTTAACGCCCCAAACAGTGTAAATTGACGCTATTATTGCATAAAAAGATGGATGCGAGTTAAAATAAAACCAGTTAAAAACCTACTTATATACCGTCATGCATTACACTGTCCATCTCGTTTATATGGACCTTGCTTACAAACATGACAAGAACCCATTTCAATGTCTAAGAGCAAAACAGTAGTAACTGCCTATTCTTTATTTTCTTTAGATTAATTTCCCTAATCCTATTATTTTGCATGTGTCATTTTGCATGTGATTGCAGGACAACAAAGGGATTCATGGGTAAAAAGGGCCCCAATCAGATGATGCCGGAAATTTTGGAATGAAAAACAAGAAGGGTTTGAGCATTTTACAATTTCATTTGTTTTGTGGAAAAATTAAAAAATTGATAACCTAAGGTCTACTAGGCTTTATCAGAAGTTTTTTTATATTCAAACTTTCAGAAAGAGTTCTGTTTGTCAGGTAACAAACACTTTCTGCCCTCACAATAATTTTCAAAAAATAACCTAAAAAGTCTTTGGTTTAACTTTATCTTTTTTAATAGATTTGATTTTGTTATTTTTGACATGTTTAAGTCAAAGAAATACATGTACTGACCCTTAACTGTTGTTCTTCAAATGCCACTTGACCCGACACATTTCTGATAAGCTGATCTGGAAGGGCTGTCCGCTCTACTATGTGATCCTTCACATGGTTCTTCCTGATACAACATACAATATTCCTCTAATAATAATAGCTCCCTCCCTAATTGTAGCACCTCTACTTTTTTTCCTAATAAAACCTCCTTCAAATGCCTAAATTTTAGGATTTTTTAAAACTTCTTTTCTAATTTGGGATGAATTTCCTCTAATTTTTTTGAGGAAATTCACTTCAAATTAAAGGGAAAAGGGCTGAACAGACACCAGTTTTAAAGATTTTTTAAATCAGAAAATGCATAATAAATAAAAGCTCCCTGACCATGCTCCCAGGGGTGTTGATTAGGAGAAATACAGTAAAATAGATAAAACTATAATATGACTTGAGTCTCGGGAGTGGAATTATCTCATTCAATATTTTTCATTTTTCACCGTTGTTATTTAACAAGTGTGATAAATATGCTAATGAGCTTCTAAAGAGCATAGAGCAACATTTTTTGTTATTGTAAAAATGACTTCATAATGGCTGAAATGAAAAAAGGGATAAAGGTCACCTAAGAATCATCTTTGTGAAACCAGGAAATGAAATTCTAATAGGCTATAATTTTAAGAATAAAATGTATTTGTGGAGCATTTGGAATATTGTGTACAAACATAAATCAATTTTCCCAAAGCTTGAGCAAGATTTTAAACTTCTATTAAACTTCTATAACTTCTGTTATAATTGAAATAATTTTATTTTCACATTGATGTGTCCATGAAAAAAAATCTGATGGGGGATTTCACCTTTTTCATTTAACTCATGCCCAATCAGGCTTTATTCATAGACACAATAACTTGAAAATGAGATTATTTTATGAATAAAAATATAGCAGTTCAAATTCTAGTGGTCAACAGAATCATAGTAAAAAGTGGATCTGACACAAAAATTGTAGTTCAAACTTACCAAAGAATAGTCAGCTTAATATAGCACTTTAAGTTACAATAGCCATTACAGCAGTTACAAGTGATCATACCATTACCATGACAAGTGTGACATCTAAAATACAGACAATAGTCAGCTTAATATAGCACTTTAAGTTACAATAGCCATTACAGCAGTTACAAGTGATCATACCATTACCATGACAAGTGTGACATCTAAAATACAGACAATAGTCAGCTTAATATAGCACTTTAAATTACAATAGCCATTACAGCAGTTACAAGTGATCATACCATTACCATGACAAGTGTGACACCTAAAATACAGACAATAGTAAGTTGAAGGTACAGTTAAATACATTGTCAAATTGACACTCATTCCGATCAAAACCACTCTGAATCGATCACTCAGCACTCAATTCATTCCTTCCAAACACTCACTCAAATCGATCAAAAACGCTCCAAAATCTTAAGAAAACGTTTCGAAATGGGCCAAGACAATCGACATTTAATTCAAGTTGATCGAATTATTCTACAATTTCATTGACTGGTATGGATTTAAAAGTGTCTGATTGGTTCACGAAGACACAAAAACAAAAATAACATATATTTATTAAAGGGAGGTAATGAATATAGCTAATTTTGTTCATCTGGAACAAAATTAGCTAAATTGGTTTACCTCCCTTGAATTTCACTCAAAACTCGCTCCTCACACTCATTCAATTTCATTCCAAAATCATACATAAATCATTCACCTTGTCAACCTCAGGATGTTCTTAACTGTAGTGTTTCCACAAAAGTTCCACATGAACTTTCACTATGCTGAGAACAGTTTCCTAATGAAATTCATTAGAAACTTCATGTCCTCCAAAACGTTCAGGGACTATAAAAGGACCACAACTTTAATATTGCACTTTTACAAACAACAGCCATTATAGTAAGAACATGTAATCATATAGTTACCATAACAAGTGTAAAACTAGAAAGCCATGAATGGCTTGAGTCGCTCCACAGGCTTGAAATTCTTGAAATAGCAAATCTAAAGTTTGACTAGATTTTAGGATATTTTGGGTTCTACTGATGTTGAAATGGTTTTCAAAAATGCCACTCTATAACATATAGAAAAATGACCTCCGCCCATAAAATACATATTTTTCATCCGATCACAATAATAATTTGCAGACTGATAAAGCTTCACTCAAGGATCATTCCAGTGAAATTTGGTTGATATCCATCGATTACATTCTGAGAAAATGATTTTCAAAATTTCCACTATATAACATATTGAGAAATGACCTCCGCCCATAAAATGCATATTTATCATCCGATCACAATAATTTTTGGAACACTGATAAAGGGTCACCAAAGGATCATTCCATTGAAATTTGGTTGATATCCATCATTTACATTCTGAGAAAATGATTTTCAAAATTTCCACTAAATAACATATAGAGAAATGACCTCCGCACATAAAATGCATATTTATCATCCGATCACAATAATTTTTGGTAGACTGATAAAGGATCATCCAAGGATTATTCATGTAAAATTTAATTGGCATCCATCAATTAGAATCTGAGAAAAGTCACTTTTTACCATATTTGGAAATAAGCCACACCCATTTAATCCATGTTTTTCATTGGATCAAGATTTCTTGAACAACTTTGAAAGAGGGTCACCCAAGGATCATTCCTGTGAAGTTTGGTTGAAATTCATCCAGTAGTTTCTGAGGAGAAGATTTTTAAAGAAAAAGTTTACGACCGCACGCACGCAGGCACGGACGGACGGACGGACGGACGCACGCACGACGGACACAACACCATGACAATAGCCCCAGTGGCTTTCAGCCAGTGGAGCTAACTAGAAAGCCATGAATGGCTTGAGTCGCTCCACAGGCTTGAAATTCTTGTAAAAGCAAATCAAAGTTTTGACTAGATTTTTTGGGTTCTACTGATGTTGAAAATGATTTTCAAAGTTTCAACTATATAACATAAAGAGAAATGACGTCTGCCCATAAAAGACATATTTTACACCCAATCAAAATAATTTTTGGCTGCATAATAATGGGTCACCCAAATAACATACCAAAAATGTTTGATTGATATCCATCGGTTACATTCTGAGAAAATGATTTTCAAAGTTTCCACTATATAACATACTGAGAAATGACCTCCGCACTTAAAATACATATTTTTCATCCAATCACAATAATTTTTGGTAGACTGATAAAGGGTCACTCAATGATCATTCTGGTGAAATTTGGTTGATATACGTTGATTACATTCTGAGAAAATGATTTTCAAAGTTTCCACTATATGACATATTGAGAAATGACCTCCGCCCATAAAATACTTATTTTTCATCCTACCACAATAATTTTTGATAGACTGATAAAGGGTCACTCAAGGATCATTCATGTAAAATCTTATTGGTATCCATCCATTAGAATCCGAGAAAACCCACTTTGTACCATATATGGAAATAAGCTATGCCCATTAAATCCATGTTTTTCATTGGATCAAAATTTCTTGAACAACTTTGAAAGAGGGTCACCCAAGGATCATTCCTGTGAAGTTTGGTTGAAATTCATCCAGTAGTTTCTGAGGAGAAGATTTTTAAAGAAAAAGTTTACGACCGCACGCACGCACTCACGGACGGACGGACGGACGCACGACGGACACAACACCATGACAATAGCCCCAGTGGCTTTTAGCCAGTGGAGCTAACCAGTAAAATAAAGACAATTGTCAGTTTAACATAACACTTTAACTTATCATAGCCATTATAGCATTTGCATATGACCATACCATTACAATGTCAACTGTAACACCTAAAGAACAAAGTACAGTAGTGATTAAGATATAGTACTTGGAGCCATTTTGTGCATTTCATCCTATCTGACGTCATCTATGCGGGGCGAAATAAGTGACGTCACAATGAAAGTTGCATAGCAATCACGTTCAAAATGACGCGCTTTGCGAAAAAATGTCATATAAATTTCACATTTTGTCTCATTTTTGCATTAAAGAAATAGAATTATCGTTTGTTTTTCGAGTAAGATCGATAAATATTTCATTTTGTGAACAACAAAAGCTATATTATCACTCTCGTGAAAATATATCTTTTGTTGTTCACTCAATGAAATATAAATCGATCTTACACTGAAACAAATGATTATCCTCTATATCTTGTTGAAAAAGAGTGAAATTACTAGCCTGACATAATTGTGATTTATAACACAATTTCTATGACTCAAAGCAAGGTTTGTGCTACCTTTTTAAATTTGGAAGTCAGTGTCCCCTTGACCATATAACTCTAGGGATCAAAAATAGTTTCGTAGGTGTCCAAAATTAGCAAAACATGATAACTTATCAGTCTTTAAAGTAATCTATAGAATATATATATAAATATATATATATATATATATATATATATATATATATATATATATATATATATATATATATATATATATATATATATATATATATATATATATATATATATATATATATATATATATATATATATATATATATATATATATATATATATATATATATATATATATATAGTACGGAACATCTGGAATTTAATAATCATTTCAATCACAATCCGATCATTCACGGGCAATCACGTTCAATCAGCGTTCAGCGTTCAATCAGCGTTCAATCACAATTTTTCAGTCAGCGTTCAATCAGAATCGTTACAAAGCGTTCAATCAGAACCGTTCACTCATTCCGATCGGTTACATGATAAGAAATTGTTCAATCGGTTTTTACGAAAATATTTCCTTTGATTAAAAATAATTCATTTAGTTGATAGAATCGATTAATAAAAAAGCAAATTCACAATTTCTCGAAATAAATAGCTCTAGCGAGTTTCGGAAACATCCAGGAAAATTAAAGGTGAGACGACGAGTACGTGTTCGTTTCTTATTCCAGTTCGACCCAAATACCGTTTTCGCCTCAGTGCCAGTTCGTAACTAGTCCACCAGTAGAGAATGAACAGCCAAGAGATTTTCCTTACTTTCTTTAAACAATGTCTCTCCTCAGTGGCCGGCTTTACCGGGGCGATAATGTTTTATTATAGGCAAGAATATTGTTACCCTAATGAAATATTACTTAATGAAAGTGCTTTCAATTGACTGGTAAACAAATCCTATCCATGTTACTCTCCAATATTTCATTGATTAGGACATGCTCACCAGCCACGACATGCATTTCATTTTCATACGGCAGAATCATGGGGACTGTAATGTAGACTGGTAAGCCTGTTCCATCTACGATACCCTCCGATCTATATCGATGGATTGAGGCAGGCTCGCCAGTCAAACCGTAATGTAGGTTTTACTCTTCAGTTGGGTCTTCAAAGTTAACCACAT
Source organism: Fragum whitleyi (assembly GCA_948146395.1). Lineage (NCBI taxonomy): Eukaryota > Metazoa > Mollusca > Bivalvia > Cardiida > Cardiidae > Fragum > Fragum whitleyi. The sequence continues at coordinate 11,247,363 of OX411550.1, forward strand.
ATTGATTAAATTTCCCGAGGAAAATCAATGATAAGACTCACGAATGGGGCTACTTTAAATCCGCAACTGCAGTTTAGGGTAATTGTGGGCTGCATTTTTTTTATTAAAAGGTTTCGGTCAACTTGTATCGAAACTTCTTACATTTAACTATTGAGTCCTATGCAGGTGGTTTGAGCACCTAAATACCAGTAAATACAGTAAGAAGAATCTCGAAATTGAAATTTGAATGGCCTTTGAATGAAATTGAATGAGTGTGATGAGCAAAATTAGATTGATTTTCAAGGGAGGTAAAACAAAATCGACAATCAATTAGTGCTAATTGATTACCTCCCTTTAAAAGATCTACCAAATTTTCTGGATTTGTGTCTTTACAGACAAATCAGACCCTTAAAATTCAACGACAGCCATATACAATCATTTTATTGGAATGCTAATCATTTTGCACAGATTGAAAGAGTTTTTGAATGATTTTGGAGCGTTTAAAAATTGATTGGAGTGAGTGTTAGGAATGAAATACTGGAGCACTGGGCAAGTGATTTCGATTGGTTTTGATCTAGATGAATGTCAATTTCACAATGTGATTTGCCGTTACACAAGACCTTTTCTGAACCATCAGCTAGAAGAGGAAAGTCAAATTTGATGGATGCCACCATCAGAGATTGGGCCTGGGACCCAACAATTTGTGTGTTAGAAAGGGGGTTAACACTGCTTTTAACAATCTTAGAGTCTTTTCAGCTTTTCAAGCACTACCATTAGATCCCTTCCTAGCCTCTAGCTGCTATCCCACATAGGTTAATGATTATTAATCCACAGAGGCTAAGCTTAGCAGTAACACAGGGCTGTCAAACATGGGGTAGCGAGTTAGAACCCCGGCTCAGCCAACTTTCATCCGTCAATAATGATTATACTAGAGTCAACGGCATATGATATGTTACTTACGATAAAATGTAGCGCGCTTTAGATGGATGAGCAGCTAGTGGCTCACAAGAAATGTTGAGGTTTTACTGGTGTGAGAAAGGATATGAGTTGGTGCACTGGCCAACTATAATACAACTGCATTAATATTGAAAGTGGTATCAAACCCCATGCAAACAAAATATATCAACCATTCGGGGGAACAACTTGTAGGAAAGACCAGTGGCTCCAGGAGCAAATGAATGGGTGTCGCATACACTACCACAGCATTTACCCAAATACATCCGCCTATATAGTTGTGATGACAATATATTTCACATATCCTTGAGTCACTTACAACACATGCTAAATATGGCCATGATTTGTATAGAGGTAGTGGACCCTTAATAGTTCCTCCAAATATCATGATCTTTCACAATGTTTACAGAGGTTTCATAATTAAAATCATTAGGAAACCTTGGTTAACACTGTTAAAGTTCACTACTCCCAAAATGTTGTGTTTCTATCACAGGTGTACTACCTTAATCCAATTCAATCTGAACCTGGAAATTCCCATTTTGGCAGGAGATATAGACAAGGATCATCCTGAACATATGTGCAGTCTGATCCAAGTCTACACCATCTGTTTGACCAAGAACTGTGTTGAGACTAAATTTTCAAGACAAAATTTGTTGGATGATTTTTCTTTCAGAGACATTCAGCACTTTGCCTTAAAGCTAGTGTAATTTAGTCTGGATTTATACTAAGCATAGGAAGGGTAAATGGACATTGGCATTGATGAGCTATTTCCCATGTGCGGATCCAGTGGGGGGGGTATCAGGACAAAAAGATTACATTGAAATACATTTATACAAATATATTATCAGTGGGTGACCAAAATGCTACCTAAGTTTAGCTTAAACGTTTTGCTCACCAACTGATAAATTGATTAATAGACAACTATGTTTGTGCTGCTCTCATGGAAAAGAAAAGCACCACATGCGGGTGCCTATTCTTGGCTGTTGGTGAAAAAAATTTGTCGAAACAGGGGCATAATTTGCAAAATATGCATCTAGATGTATACATCTTGGCAGTAGAGTTGGTTCTTTGGTTAGAGAAAATATGAGACAAGTTCCATTTCAATACTTTTAGGAATACCATAGACATTATAAAATGTCAAAGGTTTCGCAAGACGACAACCAAGGCTTTAGGAACTAACCCACTAAAAATTCAGGATCAGCACATGTATTTCTTGTTGTAGAAATGTTCAAAGCAAAAGGATTTGAACCTTTTATTGGACCAAATATTTACAAAATGCATAATAGAGTTTAATTACATTTGTTTAATTCTATAAACAAGACATACCAAACAAAAATCCCTAAAAAATATCTGAATATGACCTGTTCAATTAATACATAAACTGTTTTTAATAACTGCCTATCTGATTCTTTATACTCTTAAGTAGCACCTTCCTTTCCATATCAATGGGTCATTCTACCCTACTATAAAGTCAAATTGTGAATAGCAGGAAGTGAAGTTTAAACTAAACTCAAACTTTTTCATTTGATTAATTTGTTACAGATAAAATTCAGGGTGAAACAACAGTAGCTAAGTACAATTAAAGCTGTTAATTTTGTCTCATATCCAATGATAAATTCAATTAAAAGTTGAAAAGTGCACATTTGATAAAACAATAATGATCAAGCACAGAGGTGCGTTTTATAGATTAAGATTTTGAAGATATCTTAAGATTTTTAATCGGAATTTTCCCGAGCAATTCAGTTGAAATTCTACATAGCAGTCCGAGATATCCCGATTAAAAAATGAAAAAATAAATCTTAAAATTCTTCATCCTAAAAAAACACACCTCAGGTCAATTAAAATTCAATTTTAAAGAAAAGTAATATGGCTATTCTGTATTTAGAAATCTACTAAAAATGTTACCATCTTGCTCGGTGAATGCAGAGTGTACAGTCCAACAGGGATCAATATTTTGCCAGATCAGTATTTGTTTGAAGGTAGTGGACCCATAATAGTTTCACAACACTTCAAAGCAATGAATTTTAACAATGTTAACCAAGGTTTTCTAATGATTATCATTTGCAGGTGTTTTTTTAATGAGAAACTGGGACTGAATATCAGCCCCTTCCCCTCGGCGATTTTTTCCCCAAAAATGACCTTTTCCCCACCCAAACAAGGTTTTCCCCGGTTAATGTTTATGTTACAAATCAAAGATAGTGGATAATTTGCTCTTAAAATGCATTTACGGTTCCATTTTTAGTCGTAAAACAGCATCAGATATCTTTCATAAGGGGCAAAAATGTAAACATTCCGGAATTTCCCAGACATCATTAGGCTCCACTCTGTCGATTCTGTATATTCCAGAACCCTCAGCGATTACAAAATACTAAAAACATCGCTCAGACTTTTCCATGATGCCATTTTATTATGATTCTGCTCAGCTTTTACACAAGGAACCATATTAAGGTAGTGAACCCGTAAAAGTTCCGCAACATTTCAGGAGGCATGAACTTTATTAAGTTAATCCGAGGTTTCCTAATGATTTCATTTGGAAACTAGGTTAACGTTTTGAAATATTATGAGTCACAAACAGCATAGATTGACCACTTTTAGTCGAGATGTAAAATATCTGAGGTAAATTATGTGAGAGATTATAACTAGAACCAATTCTAACATTCACTTTAGATAAAACAGTGTATCTCACTTAGTGTCATTGTGGTAAAGGTACTTGATTCTTGACCTAGAAGTAAGTGGTTCAAGCCCCACTATCACCAAGGTGTGTTAATATATGGGCACTTAGTAGCCAGCCCCAGTTCACCCAGCTTTTTTTCACAATCTGAAACAAATGTATCTGGCACCCTAACCAATGACTATCAGTTTTCATTCAGCACAGACACACACTTGCCAGTAATACCTGAAAGGGGAAATAGGCAGTAGATAGATAGGGAACCAGTCAAACAGGCTCCTAGTCAAACCAGCCCCACGGTCAAACAGGCCCCAATACGGTCATACAGGCCCCCAAAAATAGTCAAACCGGCCCCAAATCAGTCAAACGGGCCTTATTTTATTACAAACGTTTGTTATATACATGCATTTTACTTTAATTTTTGAACAATTGACTGTAATGCGATAGATAAATAGTGACAAATATATCGACAGATAGAAAGTGTATCTTCATCTTTTGCTTAAGCTACTGTCACATAAACACTCTGTTTGCTTTGGTGAGGCATCACTGATGACTTAATGTAGAATAGTTGATGAAACTGGTGACAAATTTCTGATAAGCTGACATCTAGTTCATTCATTCGATGCAATGCCCTGTGAATTGGCCGGGCTATGTCTAATCATCTGGTTGGCTCAGGTTTTTTTTTTTTTTTTTACATCACAGACACAGAATTTTATATTCTTTTCTGACCTGTTTACTTCATTTTGGAATCAGACACTATCGTTGGCGACCGGACTAGTCAATGGCATCTAGTAGGCTTAATGACCATGCAATTTCTGTCTGGTGTGCAGTAATCTCGACGGGTCGAAGGGTTCGAGGACCGAAAAATTGACATCATATTCAACTGTCAATTTCTTTGGCGATCCTAGTATTCTTAAATAAGATCAATGTCCAGTCTTGACGAAGCTTATTTTAACTCCAGCCAATGGTTTTCAAATTCTAATCTGGAAATATGAGAATTTTTCCAAAAAGTTTTTTTTTTAATTAGAGTTCAGTTGCATGTGTAAATGGCGGCTTTTTATTCAAGGGAAATAATCAAAACAAAATGATGGTACGTAATTTGCTGTGGACCCCTGCGGATAAATTAAAAAAAATAAGCTAGGAAAAATATAATTTTCATATTTTGTTTAATTTCTTATTTTAATTGAATGATTGAATGCAACGTTCAATTTGATTTAACGGTCGGATTTAGCATAGAAAGCGTTCAATCCAATCAGAAAAAAAAAGCGTTCAGCAGGCAATCACGATCATTCATAAACGTTCAATCACCGCTCAGCGTTCAATCACGTCCCAATCGGATTGTCAAATTCCTGATGTTCCGTACTGTGTATATATATATATATATATATATATATATATATATATATATATATATATATATATATATATATATATATATATATATATATATATATATATATATATATATATATATATATATATATATATATATATATATATATATATATATATATATATATATATATATATATATATATATATATATATCTTTAGTGACAGTATGAAATAAACAATTCATCTACATAATCTTTCATAATGCATAGGTTGCACCACTGAAAATTTAAAGGGTCAAAATGATCCACTGCAGAAAATTTTTAGGGTGAAAATGTGATTTTTGGGAGTCAAACCCTGGTTTAGGGGTCAAACACTAGCCTTGCAAAGATTGTTTATAAATCAAAATCTTCCAATGAGTTTAAATAAGTTCAAGGTTTCTAGTAATTAAAGTTTTTGTGGTGACATTAAATAGAGGATAATCATTAGTTTCAGTGTAAAATTGATTTATATTTCATTGAGTGAACAACAAAAGCTATGTTTTCACGAGTGTCATGCCACGAATGAAAATATAGCTTTTGTTGTTCACAAAATGAAATAATAATTGATCTTACTCGAAAAACAAATGATAATTATATTTCTTTATTGCAAAAATGTGACAAAATGTGAAATTTCTAGGACATATTTTCGTAAAGTGCGTCATTTTGAGTGTGACTGCTATGCAACATTCATTGTGACGTCACTTATTTAGCGCCGCATAGATGATGTCAGATAGGTAAAAATGCACAAAGGCAGGGTATAAGTTTTTGATAATTTCACTTCTTTTGCGGTGAGATCATCAAGTGATAATCTACCTTTATTTCTCGATTAACCACCGAAAAGCATTAAAGAAAACCCCTTCACTGTTGTCTATATGTGCACTGTTTATACAAGGGAGTAATTAACAAATGACGTCATTACCCCCTGAGCACTCGAGGTTAGGACATATATGAAGCGAAGTTTACCCAAAGTGACCCTATTGCTAAGGCAGTGAAGGGGTTGAATGATATGAGTAATTGTATGGTAAATGAAAATAATACAGATTATATGATTTTATATCTTATAATCCAATTTAAATGAATTTTGGATGTTGCTCTTTTTTTGGCAAGTTTCAAGGGAGATAACAACAAGGAAACAAATTCAGAAGAAATGTGAGATTTGTCCCCCTTGGATCTCTGCCCCCCCTTCTAACAATACCACAATGCATCTGGGCAGCCCTTATTTGGAACTTCCTTTTTCCTGCAACTCTCAGAGGGCACAGACGCATATAATTACTACTAAATATTAATCCTAAGAAATCATGCCAGCAAAAAGAAAATCAAGGGCCCAGACAGCAGAAAAGCTGGCAAAGAAGCCTAAGAGTACTGGTGCATCAGTAGATGTGGATGCAGGTGAGGAAATGCAAGAATTTCAAGCACATCAATTGGTACCAAATAGAATGCAGCAGGTAGACTTTGACAATGTTTGGCAACCTGTTCAACAACTTAGTGTATTTGACCCTGTTAGTAGTGGGGTCCCTCTTAAGGTAAAAGAAAAAATTTGGGAAGGGCAATTCATAGATATTGCCACCTTGCTGAAATCATCCAGGGATCAACACTCACTGGCTGAAAATGGTCAACCCGGTGAGGTGTCGTTATTAAATGGTAGACTCCTAATTTCTCAAGCAAAACAGGAGTCTGAAAAAATCTCAATTGAAAAATGGACATCAGCCTTTATGGTGTACATGAGCGTGGTGCTGGAAAAAACACCGCATCGGGCCCAAGAATTGTTAAAATACATGAGGGACATTAGGCTAGCAGCCAGTAGATCCCCTGGATGGTGCAAGTATGACGAGCAATTTAGGCTGCAGAAAGCCAACAATCCACTGTCATCTTGGGGGGTCATTAACACTGAATTTTGGTTGTTGTATGTAACTAGCAATAATGTAATAGTAGAGCAGACACATGCTCAGAAAACTCCAACCAAGTTCATAAATTATAAGAAATTTAGCAACCCATCTACTTGTAAGTATTATAACTCTGGTGCTAAGTGTCCTTTCTTGCCTAATTGCAGATTCAGCCACATCTGTCAGGCATGCAGCGGAGGCCATCCAAAGTCAGTATGTAGGAATGCCAAACAATGATTTGGGAAGCATACCTCTGTACGAATTAGGCAATACCCCCTTAAATAGAATAAAAATTTTAAAGGAACTACAAGATTACCAGCATGAAGATGCAACCTCCTTGATGAATGGTTTCACAGATGGGTTTTCTCTAAATTATTCGGGTCCCAGAGAGTATAGAGAATCTAAAAATTTACGCAGTGCTATACAATTTCCTGAGATAATGAGAGAGAAACTAAAGAAAGAAGTGGAATTAGGTCGAATTGCAGGACCCTTCTCTGTAATTCCTATCCCTAATCTGCAAATTTCACCAATTGGCCTTGTTCAAAAACAAAATGGGGACTATAGAATGATTCATCATCTGTCATATCCCAAAAATCATTCAATAAATGATTACATAGATGAAAAATACTGTTCAGTTACTTATTCCAATATTGACCAAGCAGCAGACATGATCGCAAGATTGGGTAAGGGTACGCTTCTGAGTAAAACTGATGTAAAATCCGCATTTAGATTAATTCCCATAAAACCTGCAGACTTTGACCTATTGGGCATCAAGTTTGATAACCTATACTACTTCGACCGTATGCTCGTGATGGGTTCGGCGATATCTTGCGCAATCTGGGAAAAATTTGCTTCCTTTCTTCACTGGTATCTAAGCAAACAAACTGGGAACAGTGATATCATTCATTATCTAGATGATTTCCTTTTTGGTGAAACAGTTGCATGTGGGCATCCAGGGTCTCTGCTACTAAAATTCCAAGCAATTTGTGCAGATTTTGGGGTGCCATTAGCAGGGGAAAAAACAATTCAGCCTAACACATGTATCACATTCTTAGGGGTGGAGTTTGATACCTTAAAAATGGAAATGAGGTTACCAGAAGAAAAAATACTACGTTTAAAAGAAAAGTTACAAAAGTTTTTGTCTTTAAACAAAGTGACTTTAAAGGAAATGCAATCTCTGTTAGGTCTTCTCAATTTTGCTTGCAAAGTTGTCTCCCCTGGTAGGGCATTCTGCCGAAGGCTCATTAATGCAACAATAGGTGTAAAGAAGCCTCATCATAAGATAAGAGTCACAAAAAACATGAAAGCAGACTTGAATGTGTGGCTCTCTTTTCTTCAGGACTATAATGGGATCACAGTAATTTCTAAAAGGGAATGGTTCAGTAATGCAGATCTTAATCTGTACACAGATGCATGTGGGGGACAAAATGGTGGCTTTGGTATCTTTTTTGGGGGACAGTGGGCACATGGCACTTGGCCCAAAACTTGGGTTAAGGAAGGTCTGACAAGAGATATGACTCTCCTTGAGTTTTTCCCAGTAGTTGCAGCCATAATTATGTGGTCTAAGAGTTTAAGAAATCAATGGGTACAATTTTTTGTGGACAATCAGGCAGTGGTTCAAGTAATAAACACTCAGACTTGCAAATCAGACCGAGTCATGAATCTAGTAAGAAAATTGGTTCTAGCATTGCTGGTAAACAATATCAAAATTAGAGCTACCTACATTTGTTCGAAAGACAACATAATTGCGGATGCTATTTCTCGTTCACAGTGGGGTCGTTTCAGAGCAGCAGCTCCAGGAGCAGCAATAGCACCAGTCAAGGTCCCGTCCCTACTTTGGGAGATCTAACAGGTATATCAAAACAATTAATCTCCAATTCTTTGGCATCAAATACAAAATCCACTTACACGGTCGCTCTAAACAAGCTGGATGAATTTAGACAAGTATACAAGCTACAAAAGGTCTGGCCAGTACCGTGCGAAGATTTGCTGAATTTTATTTCTTACTTAGTGGTAAAAAATATAGCAGCATCAACAATTACTACTTATATATCCGCTATTTCATATGTACATAAATTGAATCAAGTGAATGATACAACGAAGTCCTTTTTGGTTTCCAAAGCTTTGGAAGGTGCTAGAAGATACAAAGGTATAAGTTTGGATAACAGGGCCCCCATAACAGTAGATATTCTGGTCAAAATAATTAAAAGCTTACCACATGTTTGTCAAAATTCATATGAGCAATGCTTATTCAAAACTGCATTCTCACTAGCATTTGCTGGATTATTAAGGATAGGAGAATTCACACAGGTCAACAACAAGTCTGCAGATAAGAGGGTAATAAAGGTGCATGATATTGCAATGTCACAAAATCAACTGAATGTAACCTTAAGATGGTCAAAGACTGACCAATGCGGCAAATCAGTAGTGTTAATGATATCAAAAAATGACAAATTACACTGCCCAGTAGCAAATATGAAAGAATATCTGAGAATCCGTCAACACACCGGTAGTATTGATCTCTTTGTTCACCTGAACGGCAAACCTCTTACGCGATATCAATTTAATACCATTTTGGCAAAATCAATCAAATTCATACAGTGCAACAATCACTTCAGGTCACATAGTTTCAGGATAGGTGGGGCTACGCACCTAGCTAATATGGGAAAATCTGAATGTGAAATCATGAAGGCAGGGAGGTGGCAATCCAGTGCCTACTCAAAGTATATCCGGCTATAAACAACAACAACAACAACGACAAGCAAACAAACAAACAAAATAAAATAAAAATAATATCACCTGCCAGGACAGAATTAATTTATCAATTAGTATTTTCAGAAAAGTCCAAATTATACATTGTTGGGTCATCCTATGTCTACTGGGCTGGAATAGCAGCAGCTGAGGGGAACTGGCAATTGGACAACTTGGAGGTCAAATGGCATGGAAGAAGGGGTTTGACTATTGAAAACCTGGATTCAGAGATGGACAAACTCTATAGGCAGGATAAGTATCCCAGTTTTATTTTAATCCATTGTGGCTCGAATGATCTTACAACAGAGGGATTGACAGGTAAAGAGATCATTGAAAGGTTGAAAACATCATGGCTGAGGTATAGAGCCCTCTTTAGTAAAACAACTTTAATTTGGTCAACCATGATACCAAGAAGATATTGGCACTATGCACCCTTAGGCATGGGAGCACAAATCGATAAGAAGAGGAAGAGGGTAAATGCAGCTTTCAGAGCATTTGTTTTACAATCAGAGGGAAAGGTAGTTAACAATGAGAGTGTGCTTAATGCAAATAAGGTAAGCCTGTATAGGCCAGATGGGACACACCTGTCAAAAGAAGGTAATGAAGTCTTGTTAAAAAACTGGAAGACTTGTTTGTCTTACTTAGTGCAGGAAAATGAAGCGTTGAATCCAGGTGCACATTTTGTGGCGGATGAATCATCCCAATAGATGATTCATTGTGGCGGTCCTGGGGAGACAGCAAGCCTTGTTGGGGTTTTCAGCCTGGCCTTATCCCCGGCCTGACAGTCTCTCAAGCTGCAGGTGTGGTTGTGTCTGTTGGTACTACCAACTTGGTAGTTAAATGTGTTCAGTGGTTTTGTGGATGGGGCCTACCTCGTTAACGGGGAGAACCCCCTCCACCCCTATACATAGGGGGGAGGTTCAAAGCAGCATAACGCTTGAATCCGGTTATTCGGGGATGGGGTATACAGGCTGACCCAGCTTGGCTGTCCACATGGGAGTAACCTATGGGACATCGTCATCTTGGTAACAGGGGACGCGGATGGTCCAGTAACACGATAAGTCGTAGGTAGTCTGTAGTCTCCCCAGGGCTTGGGGCACAAAATGTGTTTGTTAATCTTTTTCAATCAGTTGTAAAGACCTTTGCAGCCCAAATCCGCCACAACATGTTTTTTATTAAACAAATAATAAAATCTCTAGTATTATTGTGAAAATTGCTTTGTTGTGTCAATTCTATTCCAAGCTAAAAATATTTGCTAAGCTCAGCTTACACAGTTGGGGTATGTTGCGTTCCTCCCTAATATTGATTTAATACAGATTATATGATTTTATATCTTATAATCCAATTTAAATGAATTTTGGATGTTGCTCTTTTTTTGGCAAGTTTCAAGGGAGATAACAACAAGGAAACAAATTCAGAAGAAATGTGAGATTTGTCCCCCTTGGATCTCTGCCCCCCCCTTCTAACAATACCACAATGCATCTGGGCAGCCCTTATTTGGAACTTCCTTTTTCCTGCAACTCTCAGAGGGCACAGACGCATATAATTACTACTAAAACCCTTCCCACCCACCCCTTTCTTTCAGGAGAAGCTGTTTGAGAGAGTGCAGACGGTTCATATTTATATTTTCATGTATATGAGGATATAGATATATATTTGACTTTAAATTTGGGATAAGAGTATTAATCCTTTTGTTAGTTTCGTTTCAGCATTGATTACCCATTTCCATTACCACAGCAGAGGTGTCCGCAACAGGAGAGGAGAGCTGATTAAACCACTTTTCGGGCTGTTTACCCCTCCACAAGCGATAAAAGATACACACACATAATTAAAAATAAAGGACACACACACACACCAAAAATAAAAAACTAATCTATTTTTCAAAAAGATAAAATAAAATGTGTTAAAAGACAAACTCTTGGTGGAAAGTGTTGTTCAAATTTTATGATCGAGGAAAGTGAAAATTTCGTAAAGAGGGACTTGCAAATCAGTTCCATATTAATTTTAATTAAATTTAAAGTTAAATTGTGTTTAATTGTCATGTTATTGCTAATTATGTACATTGAGGATTACAGAAAAGCTTTTTATAAAACTTTCAAAAAACTGGCGCAAGGTCAAAAATTTCAAACTAAAATGGGGGGGGGGGGCGGTCCTGGGGAGACAGCAAGCCTTGTTGGGGTTTTCAGCCTGGCCTTATCCCCGGCCTGACAGTCTCTCAAGCTGCAGGTGTGGTTGTGTCTGTTGGTACTACCAACTTGGTAGTTAAATGTGTTCAGTGGTTTTGTGGATGGGGCCTACCTCGTTAACGGGGAGAACCCCCTCCACCCCTATACATAGGGGGGAGGTTCAAAGCAGCATAACGCTTGAATCCGGTTATTCGGGGATGGGGTATACAGGCTGACCCAGCTTGGCTGTCCACATGGGAGTAACCTATGGGACATCGTCATCTTGGTAACAGGGGACGCGGATGGTCCAGTAACACGATAAGTCGTAGGTAGTCTGTAGTCTCCCCAGGGCTTGGGGCACAAAATGTGTTTGTTAATCTTTTTCAATCAGTTGTAAAGACCTTTGCAGCCCAAATCCGCCACAACATGTTTTTTATTAAACAAATAATAAAATCTCTAGTATTATTGTGAAAATTGCTTTGTTGTGTCAATTCTATTCCAAGCTAAAAATATTTGCTAAGCTCAGCTTACACAGTTGGGGTATGTTGCGTTCCTCCCTAATATTGATTTAAAGATAATGTAACACTAACCTTTGACGACCATCACTGTGACAAAAACTACATCGTTCATGTTCATGCTCACCATCTCGATACACTGTTTTGTGGCCTCTACCATGACAGAAGGAACATATCACCTGATGAATTTAAAGATATAAATGTATATCAATGACTGTCTGTGGTTAGATTTGATGCCCAGTATAGATAATATCTAGATTTATTTTTCTGTTTTTCCTTGTCATGCTTAATAAAAATCCCTTGGCATAATTACATAACAAGGGTGAACTAGATCGTTCAACAAAGTCTCATTGACCCCTGAGGCATCGCATCAATTAAATAGGCAAATGTTTACAAGGAGATAATTTATACATAAGATCAATACCATGAAATGTTTTCAGCAAATATTATACACTTGTAGTTGAATTGTTTCCTGCTTTTTAACCCTTTGCTGTTTAAACCCTGCTTTTTACATTGCCTGTGATTTTATGATCGAGAAAACGTTGTGAAAAAAGAAGAAATTGCTTCTGTCAAGCAATTTCTTCTTTTTACACACCATTTTCTACCCTAATGAATTGTCATTTTTATCATCATTATTCTACGTTATTTCCATAAATGGAATCTTACGAAAACCGGTCTTTTAAACAACGCGCAAAAAGAGCCGTAAAATAAACGAAAACCCGCTTCCGGTTTATAGAGTCGGAAGGCCGCTGTCCATTGCTACCTTAAATCCATTTTTAATTTTTCGTCTGCAAAACCTTTGAATTTGGACAGGTCAAAATTTTGTAAAACAGGAAAGGGTTAATTTGTAAAAAGGTTGAGGATAGGGGCATGTAATTAAAAAACTTGATGAAAGCCAATTAAATGAAACAACATAATTATTATGAAAAGTCTCTGTTTCTGGTTTCAAATTTTATTTTAAAAGTGAAAATGCCCCACCCTACGATGCCAATATTTGGGGGTCAATCAAAATTACTTCAACAATTCAAGATGAGGGTCACTCAAGGAACATTTCTTCCAAGTTTTTTTTTTAAAACTCACCTATTTGTTTAGGAGGAGAGGGTGTATAAAGAAAAAGATTTTTCATAAACAGACAGATGCACTAAGACAATAGCTCATGTGCCTTTTGTCAGTGGGACAAACATGGTAACATTTGCACCTGGTTGGACCCCAAATATGACCCCAGGGTCATGATATGAACAAATTTTGTTGAGGTCCTCTGGGTGATGTTCCATACTTAATAGAAAAGCCGTCTTCCTTCTGATTTAAGAGAAGAAGATTTTTTAAATTTTTCACTCTTTTTTCTATTCTCTTTCTTTTTCTATGTAAAAAGGGATGCAGCTGGATGGAGCCCAAATATGACTCCAGGGTCATGATAAAATTTAACTTGGTAGAGGTCTACCACATGATGATACATACAAAATATGGAAGCTGTCTGCCTTCTTGTTTCAGAGAACAAGACTTTTATAGGTTTTTATGATTCCTCCTTTTTGTTGCCATGCAACTAGAGTAAAAAATGGATTTCAATTATCCGAACAACTTTGGTAGAACTCGACCAAAGGAATAACCCTGCTAATTAGTTTCCTCAAGATTGGCCAACCGGTTCAGGCGGAGAAGTTGTTCAAAGAAATTGTGGACGATTCACAACAAACTATAGAAGACAGACATTGGATGATTACAACAGCTAATCTTGAGCACTTCATACTCATGTGAGCTAAAAATCTAAAAGCTTTTTTCCTAATTGTAAGTCAGCATTTGATTTCAAAAATGCAATTGAAAAATATTCTGTTATTGATCATGGCTACCATAGCATTTGTTCACATGATTGACACCCCCAGAAGATACTTAATTGATACGGAGGACAGTGCAAGGATACATGATGAAACTACTGCTGAAATCCACCATGGTTTCTAAATTGCTTGGTGTAAATCACTGTCAAATGGGACCTTGGTTCAATGTTCTATCCTTTTGTTAGTGTGCCACCCCCAAATCAAACCCAAGTGATCAAACTTCAATTGTTTTGAAGTCCATTGCTATACCGACTGAGCTATGAGGGCTTCTTATCAATAAACAAAGTTTGAAATTATAATAAATTTGACAGGGATATTATTATCTTCTGATGTTAGAAACCTATTTTTAACTATTATATGTACATTTGAATACATTGTGATATTTACTAGTAGGTGAACAATTTTAAAATGATTATGAATGGGTGTTATCTGAATGATATAAAAGGGAGGAAATAGAGTTTTTGTTATTACCTTTAACTTGAACGAAATAAACATTTCTATAAAAACCCTTTGTTGCAATATGCATTACTTAGTTCTCATGTGACAAATGACAAGCTTTCAAAACAAGAGGCCCAAGAGGCCCTGTTTATTTGTAAAACAAATTAAATAAATAAAGTCATTCATGTAATATGTGTACCAAAATTCATTGAAATTGTCCAATCGATTGGGAGGAGAAGATTTTTGAGATTTTACTAGAAAAATAAGCCCCCACCCTGTTACATCCACATTTATGGTCCAATCAAAATTTCACAACCAATTTAAGTAAAGGTGTACCTAAGGAATATTCATAACTAGTTTAATTAAAATTGACCCAAAGAAAGGGAGGAATACATATTATATTGTATAGATTTAAAGGTGAAAGAAAGCCCCATCCTGCCATGCCCATAATTAAGGTGGAATTCAATTTTCTTGAAGAACAAGAGATGTTTGTAAACCATTTATGCCCCACATAAAAGCAGGTCAACAGCCTATTCTTTGTCAATCAACAAAGGACAATAACTAACAAAATATGATGAGTAGAATTATGGTTCTTGTACACTACACTTCTCCTCAATAAGATCTATCCACCTGTGAAGTTTCATGATTCAAGCTTGTATACTTTTTGAGATATGCTTCAGACAAAAAAAGAGTCTACGGACTGAGACCGACTGACAGACTGTGCAAAACTATATACCCCCTCTTCTTTGAAGGGGGGGGGGGCATAATCAAAGTCAAGGGACACCCAATGAACATTCATAAAAAGTTTTGTTGAGATCAACCTAGTGGTTTGGGAGGAGAAGTTTTTAAAAATCTTATTGTGAAAATAAGCCTGGCGCTTCCACATCCCTTGGGGATTGGGGGATCAATCAGAATTTCTTTAACAATTTAAGTAGGGGGTCAACTAACAAACATCCATGCCAAGATGCATTGAAATCAGCCGAACTTTTTGGGAGAGGATTTTTAAAGGTTTCATAGTAAAAATTTGCCTAGCCCTGCTATGCCCATATTTAGGGGTTGATAAAAATTTCTTTAACAATTCAAGTATAGGGTCACCTGAGATACATCTATGCAAAGTTTCATTAAAATCTGCCAAATCGTTTGGAAGGGGAAGATCTTTAAAGAATTTCAAGTGAAAAAATGCCATGCTCTGTCACACCCTTATTTGGGGGTCAATCAAAATTTCTTGAACAATTTAAGAACCAAGTTTTATAAAATTTGCTCAATGGTTTTGGAGGAGAAGATTTTGAAAGAAAAAATTTACAGATGGACCCATGCAAGCATGACGTACACACCGCCATGACAATAGTTCGCTGGCATTTGGCCAGTGGAGCTGGATATGGTTGTGACTTATGAACATATAGAATATGTTGTTCATTCAATAAAGATAAAATAAATCTTATCCTGAAAAATATGTCTGTATGCCTTACCCTGCCTCGACCATGACATCTGTGGCACCTAATTCGTCCCATGGCTAAACAGTTATGACATGGCTGAAAAACAGATTACACAGTTATGACATGGCTGAAATACAGATTACACAGTTATGACATTGCTGAAATATAGATTACACGAACTGTACTGTTATAGATAACAAACTAAATTAACCCCTGTCCTGCTGCAATTTTGTTTCAAATGAATTGACTATTTTGTTCTTGGGCTGGCAAAATATCATATTATTTGTTGGGGGAATGTCTTAGCTCAATTGTTAAGTTCTGATCAATCAGAAAGACAGTATGACAGACACCAGTACAGTAATCTACTCCCTGGGATGAGATTGTTTTTTTTTTCATTAAACTCAGGCCAATTTCAAATTTGAAAATATTTCGTTTCAACAATTCAAACTGAGTTACTATTTACCTAGATATTTTTTCTATTTTATGCAATTATTAAGTATTTCTTCTATGTGACCTGTCATGGGAAAAGGGACCATCTTGGAACCCCATAAATAAATATTTGGAACAAGAGTGCCATAGTCATAAAATATGCCGCCACTTTGCTGCTGTTTCACAAAAAATAATTATAGACACTACTTATTCTGACAGAACCAATTTCCAAATGACCAAGTTTCATTTAAATCAAGACAAAAAGTTAGGAGGAGTTGCCTTCACAAGGCTGCAATTTCAATAAGCCCGAGACACTAAGTTTTAAGGGGGCATAATTCAGGGAAATAAATGAGCCATAAAATCCTTGATCCATGTACATCTACAAATTATGGTGATGACATTGACCAAGTTTTATTTAAATAAAGACAAAAAGTAAGGAGGAGATGCGTTCACAAGGCTGCAATTTCAATAAGCCCCAGATACTAAGTTTTAAGTGGGCATAATTTAGGGTAAAATTAATGAACCATAAAATCCTTACTCCATGCTCATCTACCAATTTCCATTATAAAATCCACCAAGTTTCATTTAGATCCAGCCAGAAACTTAGAAAGAGTTGCATTCACAAGGCTGCAATTTCAATAAGCCCCAGAGACTAAATTTTAAGGGGGCATAACTGAGGCAATAAGCCCCAGTTCTAAGTTTTTAAGGGGCATAACTCAGGCAAAAATCAACAAACCATAAAATCCCCTTCATGCACATCTACCAATTGAGGTGATAACATTGACCAACATTCAAGAAGATCCAGCCAGAAACTTAGGAGGAGTTGCGTTGACAAGAAAAGGGGACAGACGTATGGACGGATGGATGGACGGACAGAGGGACAGACAGACGAAGAAGACGACGCCAATATACCTCCGCCTCTGGCGGCATATAAAAAGGATTTGATAAAGTATAGGTCAAGGCGTATTTGTTATTTAGATTCAAGATTTATAAGATTTGTTTTTTGCCAAAAGTAATGACCCTGGTCAGTCTGCGCAGTTCATGCAGTCTGACCAGGGTCAACACTAAATGCACTACCCAGGTGGTCATTTTTTGGTGACGGGTGACATATGCCAAGTCAATTTTGTGTGAATTCCCAGTTGAGGCAATTTCTTTATATATTTCAGCTGAGAAGGATTCCAGTGGGGATAAATCAAAAGACACAACAGATACAGTACCTTCAGAAGTCTCTGTTCTTCTTGCCCTTTATGTTTGATTATGAGATATATAATTAGAAACTGTGATGTATCCAAAATTGAACCATACTTGTGACTTACAACATTCAATCAACTGTTCAAAGAACTTTTATGGTTTATCTTATTGAGCAATAAAACTCACAAACATGGTTAAATTGTAAATAAATCACAGTTTGTGATGATATATATTCTCATTCTGTCATCAGCTGATTCCTGTAGAAATGATGTTTTAACTTGTCAAAGGGGGAACTTCACAACTATATACAATTTATTGAAATTCTAGATGTACATTAATGAAATGTTACAATTGACTTCTTAGTAACTGAAATTTCTTGCAATCTGCTTTGCTACTCATTCTATAATGAATTGTGAAAATGGCTCTTTTTGGATAATGAATTAAAACATGGCTATATGGCTGTCATATCACTCCTAAAAGCCAATCTTTATAGCCAATGTAATGGAGATATAACTTTTATAGTAACTGTTATAAATGTTCTTATTTGTCAATTTCTTTCCTATATTTTTCTTTATATATGCAGCCATAGAGAGGTATATCTTGATATTATCTCCAATCTTATGTGTCTGTGTGTGTGTGATTGTAGGATTTAGGTCCCTTTGTGATCTAGGTATATATGGTATAGACCATGAGAGAGAAAGAAGCGGAAACAAGGAAATCCAGGTTCATACCCCCCTAACTCTTCTACCAATAAAAGTCCTTGGTTCTTTAATGTGCCCAGTGTAAAGCACAGATACACATGAGGCAACTCTGGGTTTCTTACCAGTTCACTTCTAGTGGGGCAGGGGGTAGCAAGTATCCCTGAAAATCCCTACCCCATTCAGGATCACAGGCCTTAGAATTAGTAGTTCAGTATCTTACCACTAGACCATCGGGCCGCCCTAGTCTTACCATCTTACTTGTAAAATTTGGTACTTATCAATATAATTTATAAAAATGTTATATAATATTCATTTTGATAATGGATTTATAAGAAACTTTCATGGAATATCTTTGATCATGTGATCTTTTTCATATGATGCCACTTCAAAACATCACAGCCTTCATGCATGTAAAATTTTCATGTCGTGGCCTAAACAGATCAAGGCAAATCAAAGTCAAAATGCTTGGACACTGAAATTTTTTATTGGGTCTTTATTTAGATGATCTAAGTACCAAAAACATAGGATTATAAAGAGACTATACATGTATGACATTCACATATCATTACATGACAACAAAATTTAAAGACTGGTCCAAATTGAAACAAGAGGACCATCACTCACCTGAGTCTCTTTGATCACTGGGACATCACATCAATTAAAAAGGCAGATGTCATAAAGAAGATAACTTCTACGTAAAACCAAGTTTCACAAAGTTTGGGCCATATTTGTGGCCATTAGAATTATTTCAAGTAAATCATCAGTAAGACTCCTTTTCCAGTGATATGGCATGAATCTTTCCCATTTTCAAACAGTTAATCCTAATGACCTATCAAACATTTTGACCAAGTTTTGACCAAGTTTCATGCTGATTTGACCATATTTGTGGCCTCTAAAGTATAAACAAAAATTTGTCATTATGACCCGTTTTCCCATGATATGGCTCAGATCCTTTCCATTTTCAATAGGGTTCAACCTTGAGACAAACATTTGTACCAAGTTTCATGAAAATTGGACCATATTTGTGGCCACTAGAGTGTAAACAAGAAAATTTTCATTTAGGCCCCTTTTCCCATGATATGGCACAGATCCTTTCCAATTTCAATAGGGTTCATCCTTGTGACCTGAAAAATATTCTGACCAAGTTTCATGAAGATTGGGCCATATTTCTAGCCTCTAGAGTGTAAACCAGAAAATTGTCATTAAGGCCTCTTTTCCCATGATAAGGCATGAATCCTTCTCATTATATAAAGGGTTCTTCCTTGTGACCTGAAAAACATTCTGACCAAGTTTTATTGAAGATTCGGCCATATTTATTGCCTCTACAGTGTAAACAAGAAAATTGTCTTTAATGCACCTTTTCCTGTGATATGGCATGGATCCTTCCCATTTTCAATAGGGTTCATCCTTGTGACCTGGCCAACATTCTGACTAAGTCTCATGAAGATTGGGCCATATTTGTGGCCTCTAGAGTGTAAACACTAAGATTGTTGACGACGCACGACGGATATTCAATGATCACAAAAGCTCACCTTGAGCACGGTCTGCTCAGGTGAGCTAAAAAAGCTGTAGGAGACAGTTTTTGTTTGTAAGGATAAAAACATTGTGAAAAATGAAGAAATTGCTTGTAACAAGCAATCTCTTCATTTTTCAAAATGTTTTCTAAAGGTTTTTATTTAAGGGGCAAGTGGATTTGTGTCAGAATGTTTTAATAGGGATAGGTTAAGCGCCTAAACCTCAAGCTCTGATAGAAATGTCAGAAAATAAGCTCACCTTAATGGAAGCAGTATGTGGAACTTCAATTTGATTCTTTTGATCTTGGAACATTGTGGCTGGCTGAGCCTGAATTTGCCAGGGGCCAGGAGCTGGTCCATTCTGAGGTCCATCTATTGGCTGACCTGTTGTAAAAACAAAAAAAAAAAACAATGAAATATTTTTTCAAACCATGGTCTGATTTTGTTAGTAAGTGTTCAATGCCACTTTCAAACAAATGTTAAGACATATTGGGATGGTGGCTGGAGCACTCAACAATTGATGCCTGGTATTACTTACACCACTACTAACAATACATATTTTCCTAGCCTCCAAATGCTATATCACTTGTGTGAAGGACTTTTAATCCAATTGGTCTAAGGTCTAAAATCAGGAATTGTTCATGGTTAAATTAACACAAGTTTTGAATAATTTAAACTCTAAACTTTTGGATTATACTAACTGTATATCAATATACAGCTGGTGGACTAGGGCTCTGTCTGTAGAGTGTCTTAACAAAGAAACGAACCACCACTGTCAGGACTGGAACTTGTAATCATCAGAAAAGTCAAGAGTGCTAACTACTTGGCGCAGAAATCAGCCATAATTTTCAGAACTGTATCTTTGGTGATATAAGATAGGGACCTACCTGAGTAAGGCTCATAAGCCCAGCATGTAGATCTACCCTCTCCAAATGTCTCGAGTGTGTACTGAAATAGAATAAACCTTAAACTAAGTTTAATTATAACAATAAACATGATGGTGTAAAACCCATATATGAAATGAGAAGAATTTACATAGAATTTTATTTGTAATAATATTTATATGTCATGTGTTTATCTTTGTACATAGATAGCTCAGCCCATTTATGACATCATACGCCATCTTTAGCGGGAATGTTGATGCCATTGATGACATAAAACCCACATGCTAAATGATGTATTGCGTTTTCTGTGAAATTCTTACGAAGTCAATTCCTATTTCATTCATCATTTTTTTACAATCACAAAAATGTATTTTTTTCTATTCTACACCCAGAAAAAGGAAATAATACTAATTTCAGAATTGTGATCATGTTATGATGGATATAATTTCATTTTTTGCGTTGATGAGTCCAAGAATACATTTTGATGGGGGAGGAGTTATATGCAATGCACAATCCTTGGGCGGGGCCCTCAGATTTTACTTTTTGCATATAACTCCTCCTCCATCAGACTTTATTAGTGGACACATCAACACAAGAATGAAATTATATCATAAATATAGAAGAAAATCTCTGGGAGCAAAATACTTTACTTCAATTAAACATATAAATGATTTCATATAAAATTCTAGACAAACTCATTAAATTTTAGATAAAAAAAAGTTTGTTTGTGTACAGAATTTAACAGTACTTACAAAATCATTGCAGTTATATTGCTTTTCTGTCATTCTATCACCAGTACAACCACAAGATTCCAACTATTGAATGGAGTTTAACGCCGCTTTCAACATTATTTCAGTTATATCGCGGCGGCTGGAGCACCTAACAATGATTTCCTGGTATTTCTCTCACCAGTACAACCATTACATCCTTTCCTAGCCTCAAGCTACTATCTCACATAGGTCTAGGATTATCAACCTAGTGGTGAGAGACAAATAGTCGGAAAGAATGAGTGCCGCTGTCGGGGATCGAACCTAGGACCTCTAAATTGACAGTCCGAGATTCCAACTAAGCCACCAGCTGCTCATCCCTTAGTCGTTCTACTATTGAGAGACAAATGACTAATGTCACGCTGACTTTTCCAAAATGTTGAATTAAAGTCAGCTGAGCTGGTGTTCGAACTCACAACTCCAAGATTGACAGCTTATTTTGTTACCGCTAAGCTATGTGGGCTCCTCACAAATAAAAGCCAGGTTTAAAAGATATTATGTGTAATTATTAATACATTCACTACAACGTTTTTCATAGAATAAGAATTTATCTAATAACTTTACAAATGTCCGTGTGATAACATCCCATATGATATTTTTTATGATATATCATGGATATTTTTAGAACAATGACATAATGTGATTATTTTTAAAATCTTGCATTTCTTTAGAAACATCAATGAAAACAAGGCAAATAAGATGTTATAAGAGGTTATAACTTATAAGATAAATATAATATGCAACGTTGGCGCTGTCGGTCGCCATTGTCGCCAAATGCGACAAAAATTTAAAAGTGGCGCAAGAGTTTTTCATTTGGCGAAAATGCCTGGCGCCAAACAAAAATCAAGTGGCCTCAAAAATTATCAAATGGCCCCAACTCAATACACGATAAGCAAATATCAATAACAATATACATAACCAGACTGCCCTAAGGGAAAAAACTCGCTAATCCGTCTAGTAGCCTACACACGGCACGCGTCATTCACGGGGTCTGATTATCGATTTTTTATTGACAGCTGGATTCATTCACATTTACCTATACGCTTCAAACACGGTAGGCGGGTCTAGTATCTGACCTCATTACATATTCATGCTCGACCCGTGTTGTTTATCACACTGTATATGCATATTGGTTTTGAACAATTTCACACATATATCAATTACACTAAATAGGCTTTAAACGGCTACATTAACTACATTGTTTACGTCACGCGATAATTGTACGATGAAAAAAGTGTGAAAGGCTTACAGTAATTATTGCTGTTTTATGTATTGCGGGTAAGAGTAAATGAAAGTCGGCCATTTATAAACGGAATGTACTCAAGAAAATAATTAGGAGTCAATTAGTTTTCGGAATTTCTGTAATGGTATATAAGGTAAGTTTTCCAACGTTATTTCTATAATGCAATAATGGATCGCTATCTGACATTGCCCGTGAAACGTAAATCCGATGATTAAGAAGTCTGATGTATACCCCACTGTATCTGAAGCTGCGGGTCGATTTTTAGTTGCTCCAGTCAGCACAGTTGACTGCGAGTGAGGCTTCAGCAGACAGAATCTTATTAAGACTTGTCTTAGGAATAGGATGTCTGTTGAAGCCTTAGATAGGCTTCTTAGAATATCCATTGATGGTCCAGATGTAGAAGCGTTTCCTTATGAGAAAGCTATGGAAAAGTGGGCAAATGTCAAAACCAGGCGTATTTTAAAATGAATCTAGAGTCTGATGAATCACAAGTAAACATGTTGGGAAAAGAGACAATGATTGAGTCATCTCAAAGGCATTTCTCTTTTCCTCACAGAGTTTAAAATTTAAATGATGGATATTCTAAGATCCTTAACTTATACAAATTTGAAAAGAAATAATTTTAAGAGGTTGTATATAGCCAGCGTTCTCCCAAGAATTACTGAATACAGCTGTAATGACAAATTATTAAAGTACATTTATCATAGAACCTTACTTAAAATACAGTGTTCCTGCATAAAATTGTGATTAAAGACATAATGGGAAAAGAAGAAATTGCTCATTTTGAGCAAATTCTTCCTTTCACCATGATGTTTTTATGTAGTTTTATTGTACAAAATGCCTCAAATCATCAGTTTTTGACATGAAATACCTCAAATTCCTCAATTTGGTGACAAATTTGAAGAAGTTAAGCTGTGTGGTGCTTTTGAAGCTGTAGGGGCCTTACAATGATTTGGTAACTTAAGTTCATTCAATGTATATATTAATTAAATTATCTTCATGATTGTTTTTGACAATAAATATTTGAAACTTTATTTGTTTTTTCTTTATTCTTTATTCAACAGAGTCAGACAGATCAACATTGATGAATATACTTGCAACATGGTTGCCTGAACAGCCACATGTGTACAAGCATATTCAACAATCTAATCATGGAAGTCTAGATATACATGCAATGAGTTAAGTCTAGGACAAACAAATTGGAACAAGGAGCAAATGATGGTTTCCACAATTCCTTTCTTTTGCCTCAATGTTTTCTTAATGCTTTCTGAAATATATATCATAAGGAAAACACCTTATTAGGATAAGAGTTGGGTGCAAAATGTCGAAAATTTTGTCTTTTAGTACCGGCCCAGACACCCGAAATGTGGCCCCAATTTTCACCAGGTTGGCCCCAACTTTTTTCATTTGGCGAAAGTGATGGCCCCAACTTTTTGAGAGCCAGAGTGAACCCTGAATATGTACTTAGTGTATTGCATGAAAAAATATCTAACTCGCTTGTGGGAATTGATCATTGTCTCCGCAGAGCCTCGACAATGATCAATTCTCCCAACCTCATTAGATATTTTTTTCATACAAAACAGTTAATATGCATTATAAATATACATACATGAAAAGCGCTTGTATGTTGAAGGTCTCTGAATGCTAGCTCCTGAGCCGCCCCTTTGCCATAGCAACAGTGTTCAGCAACATGTGACAGGAGGGCCTCCCTAGCTTCATCTTCTTGTATCTTTGGTAACCTTGTGGGAAAAAGAATTACTTTCATGATTGACCTTGCCCATTAAGACATATTTTTCATCTAATTACAACATTTTTTTGTAGACTGATAAAAGGTTACCTTAATATCACTTAAGTGAAATTTGGTTGATATCCATTAGAAAGATTCTGAGAAAAGTCACATATGGACACATATGGAAATTAGCCACATCCATTAAAGCCTAGTATTTCATTTTATCAATCATCCTTGAACATTTTTGAAATAGAATCTCCCAAAGATCATTTCTGTAAAGTTTAATTGAATTTCACCCAATAGTTTCTTTTTAGAAGATATTTAAAGAAAAGGTTAACAACCAGATAAACAGACAGACACATGGACAATGAGACCCATGACAGAAACAGCGCCATGACAATGGCCCCACCAGCCTTTGGCCAGTGGAGCTTGAAATGAGACAAAATGTGAAAGTTTTAGGACAAATTTTCTAAAAGTGTGTCATTTTGCATTTGATTGCGATGCAACATTCATGATGACCTCACTTATTAGGCTCGGCTTAGATAATTACAGACAGAGTGAAATGAATAAAAGCAGAGTATAAATTTTTGATAATTTCACTGATAAGGCAGTGAATTTATCAAATGATAATCTACCATTATTGCTGATAATCTATTGAAAAGCATTAAAGAATACCCAGTAACTGCCTGTCTTTCTGGTTGTTCCTGTCTCATAGCTTCATTGTATGACGGAGGGGGCAACATACCACCTGCAAACCCCACATTGTCGTAGCCAGCTACGGTGTCCATCTTCTCTATGGGCGGGGCCGAAGGAGCCACAGGGGCTGCATTAGGATCGTCCATGATATCTTGATCTGGCATTTCGCCCTTCCATTGTAGATTGACGTTAGAAGGTGCTGCCCCTGCAAAGAGGTACAAATAGACAGGATAAAATGGACTTTAAGGCTTAACCCTTGTCATGCTTAACCCGTAATATTCCTGCTTTGGCAGGAGGTATAGACAAAAACACCACCTGTTTATCACTTTCACACCAGAATTGTCAATGGCTTTAGTTTTTCCAATGAAAATTGACCAACATTTGGTACTTCTAATCCTTTTAGCCCTCTGATTTCAATGCAATTTTTTTTGCCAATATTTATTCAGTATGACAAGGGTTAAATATTCTAACACTAAGTTTATGCAACAAAATTTATGTTGTGGGAACTCATAAGAACATCAAAACAATTCAAATGACTACCCACAACATAGGGTTTCATCAAGAGATAACAATTCTAATAATGCTTTATTCCTCTCTTACTTGAAGCTCTGTTAAACCATTAGAAATTCATGTTAAGCCTCAACATGGCATGTGACAATGAGTTTTTGTTAAAAACAAAAATATTTGATCAAAATAAAAACAGTTGTATGTGAAATAGGAGAAGTCAAACATTTTTCTATACGAGAGGGCCAGAATGGCCCCAAACAGCTCAACTGAATTTTATTGGTCAAGTGGATCTCACCCAAGAAACTTTCTGGCAAAGTTTCATTCACATTTACCTAGCTGTTAAAGATGTTATTCAAAGAATTCAAAGTGAATATAGACCCTGCCCACCCATTGGTTATTTAGGAGAAGATGCTTAAAGATTTTGGGCACAAAATAAGCCTCACCCTGCCACACCTATATCTAGGGGCCAATCAAAATCACACAAACAATTTTTGAAGAGGGTCACAGCAATATTCTTGTAAAGTTTCATTGAAATCGGCCCAGTGGTTCAGGGGGAGATGTTGTTCAAAGATTTCAAGCTCAAAATAAGCCTCAACCTGCAAAGCCGGTATTAATGGGATGATCAAATTTCATTAACAATTTTTCGAGAGGGTCATCCAAGGAACATTCTAGTAAAGTTAAGTTGAAATTGGCCCAGTGGATCAGGGGAAGTAGTCATTCACAGATTCCAGGCTCCAAATAAGCCCCATCCTGCAATGCCAATATTTATGTGCCAATCGAAATTTAGCAAACAAGTTTTGAAGAGTGTCACCCAAGGAAAACATTCAGGTCAAATTTCTTTGAAATCGGCCTAGTAGATCAGGATGAAAAAACATTCAAAGATTTCAAAGTGAAAAAATGACACGCTCTGCTAACCCTATATTTATAGGCCAATTTCACCCTTTGCTGTTTAATTCCTGCTTTTTACGTACCTGTGAATTTATGATTGAAAAAACATTGTGAAAAAAGAAGAAATTGCTTCTGACAAGCAATTTCTTCTTTTTCCACACTATTTTCTACCCTACAGAATGGTTATTTTTCAAATTAAATCCACTTTAAATTTTCGTCTGCAAAACCTTTGAATTTGGACAGGTCCAAAATTTTGCAAATCAGCCCAGTTGTTCTGGAGAAGTAGAAGATTTTAAGATTGTTGACAACGGACGATGCACAACAGACTCTGGAGCACTTTTTGCTCAGGTGTGCTAATAAGAAAACTTCTAATACTGATTTTATTTATTTTTTAACAGTTTTTATCTGTTTTTGCATTCATTATTGACTATTTAGGACAATGGTGGAAAATCACAGTCATTGTAAAACCTCTGAGTAAGATCATAAATGGTTGAATCTTGTCATGCTGAAACTGGAATATTCCGACTTTAACAGGAGGTTTAAATAAAGATCAGACTGCACATATGTGCAATCTTATCATAGTCTATTCAACCTGATTTTCCTTTTTAAACCAGAAGAATTTTGACTCACAATTAGTGCACTCAATACTTTCAACAGTTTGATTTCAAAGCAATTTTTCCAAGGCTTTAATTTTATCATGACAAGGGTTGAAATACCTTGTGGAGGGTACTGTGCTGGAGGTGCCCCTGGGGCCGGACCCCCAGGGTAAGGACCCTGAGGCTGACCCTGGTAGGATCCTGGATAAGGTCCCTGGGGCTGACCTGCTGGTTGTCCTGGATACTGACTAGTAGGTGCCCCAGGATATTGGTTGGCTGGTTGACTGGGATATTGGTTGGCTGGTTGTCCAGGATATTGGTTTGCTGGTTGTCCAGGATATTGATTGGCTGGTTGTCCTGTGTATTGGTTGGCTGGTTGTCCAGGGTATGGTCCACCAGGCTGGCCTGGATACTGCATTGGTGGTTGACCAGGGTTCATGGTTTGGCCTGAATAACTTGGAGTGTTGTTAACTTGTCTGAAAATAAAGGGTAAATAATTACCATTACAAAGTTTAAGCCTAATGCAACATACGGAATATCATTTGAGCCTGTGCCTGACATTTCCAACAATTTGAAATGTTGGCTAAGTTCAAACATAGAGAGGCATAGACAGCGACAAACTTTAAAAATAAAGTTACCTAATAGTCTACATATTTTTTTGAGACCTTATTTATCTACTAAGCGCATAGTGAATACTTTGGTTAGTCTGTGTGGCTACACCGGCTTGTCAGAGTCTTTGCTTTGCCTATATTATAGGGATGAGTGTCTTTTTTCACTGCGTTTATTGGGGTATAAAGTGCAATTGCCTTAGCACATGGCAAATAACACCCGTAGGGCATTATGTTTAAGCCATGTGCTAAGGCAATTGCACTTTATACCCCAATAAACGCAGTGAAAAAGACACTTGTCCCTTATAATTGCAATCATATAGATCGAAGAAACTATTAAAATACTCGGCCAAACATTAAAGCTTCAAGTCTACTTTCTCCGCGTAAAACTGAATTACACGATCGTGTATTGTTTATCTCGCCATCGAAGTGAAATGTCATAAAGTAAAACAAATGATACACAAATAAACGACAACATTAAAATTCGTAGAGATACTTATGACAAAATACTTGTTTCTGCCAAGTTAGTCTGTTTTTAAAACGAAAACGGCGGGGTTGGTCATAGTTGAGAGGGTTGCTTGACGGTCTTCGTTCACTTGCTGTTTTCTAAGTTTACGTCGGCACAGAATCAGAACTGTATGCTTGTTATCGTAATTTTTTTCGAAAATATCTTAATTTATAATAGATTGAATAGAAATGTTGCTTTGATGATCGGGAACTAGGTTAATTTGAGTTCCTACAACACAGGCCTTGCAGATCGAAGTTCGGGGGTTTCCCGAAAGACCTATTGCATTTTATACAGAAATAAAGTTCAATGGATTTCCCCACGTGATACGATTTAAACCAATCAGAATTCTTTATTTTATTGGATTGCAATTATTTGAAATTGTTGGAAATCTCACGCACATGCTCATTTATTTTCACAATCCCACACAAGCAGACTTTCTCACAACGGCAAAGAGAAAGCCCAGGAAAATATTTGGATGTTGAAGAAACCCCCTTTCATTTAGAACTGTGAAAAAGAGGTCACCTATAGGACAAAAACAAGAGGCCTAGCCCTATAGGGCCCAAAAGGCTCTTCTGACTGCCGTTTAGACTTAAAGCCTATGGCATAATACATACAATATAAATAAGCATTATAAATACGATATACATTTCAGTGTTTTCTTCTTTAAAAACAATGTTTTCCAAAAATGTTTCAATTCTTTTTTGCTGACAAGTTCATTTTGATCCTGCACAGATAGAAAATAACTAGTCTTTGACTTGTCCATGGACAAATGGAGAAAAACATACATTTCGACACTCCAGGTCATGCCCCTTTTCCAATGATACTTGAGTGACCTGGCCTATTTTTAAAACATTCAATCCACATCTTAGTGAGGGCCCCTCAGATGATTTTCCTCCTATAAATGCTTTTGCCAAAATTTTACCCACTGGAAGAAGATCATACCTCAAAAAATTGTACTTTTTCTTGCTTAGAATCGGTAATCAATTTATTTTAAGGTTCATTTTATTGGTTAAATTCTAAACGCTTGTAACTACAGATTAATTGATTAAAGATGAATTACAAGGTTTTAGAATATAACCAACAATTTTCTTGCTTAGTGACTTAAATTCTGTATACCTCAATGTACAAGTTCTTTAAGTCAAAGATTAGAAGCTTTCTACAAAAATATTAAGTTGTAAACTTTTCTTGTATACTGATATATTTTTCAAAAATAAAGAGTCTCAGGCTCCTTTCCCCAACATCAAATAAAGCATGTTACACAATTACCCTAGTATTTCTTAACTTAAATTCTAAATTCTTTTTTAAACTTCCTTTACATCATACATAGAGATTAAAGGGAAAAGAGCACTGACATTCATATGACATCAACTAGATTGATATATATAAATTAAAATTAAAAAACAAAACAAAACAAAAAAAAGATCATTTAGTACTTTAATGAATATATCTTTAAACTTTTGTAAAAAAATATCCTCCAGTGTAAGGACTAAAAATCAAACATACCCTTTTAAAAGTGCTGATTTTTCATCCATTGTGAAAGCGAAACTAGGCTATAAAGTAATCATCATGTGACAAAATAATCCCTCTTATTCAACACTTAACCCTATTCAATAGATAAAATACCACTTACTAGTTCTTTGAATATGTTGGAATAATATATTTCAGATAAAAGGAAATTTTTTTAGCTATATTTACAGTTTAAGCCCTACATATTAATGACTTTATGCATTTTTATTGCTTAACTTGACGTCTTTCTGTTATTTGTTTATGGGGTTTCAAAAAGGAAGTTTTTGAGTTTACCATTAAGGTTTCAATGTAAAGCTCTATTTTATCAGATCATCTTATAACAGTATGTAAACAAATAATTATCTCACGGGCTATTATCTCAAACGGATGTGTAAAGGAGGCGAATGTCACAAAAAGGAATGAGGAAAGGGGGCGTTCCACTTTCAGTTTCACAACTTGATCTTTTAGGCCTGGATCGTGCTACAGACTCACATCGCTGTTAGATGTCAACGGTACAAAAACAACTAAAGATTGCACGGAAGAGAAAGAAAATATAATAATCTTTATAAATTTGCAATACCTGTCTTGAATGTATTTCGCAACGCACGACGCTTTTGATAAAATAATTTGTTTAGGTTGGTCTTCTAGTCTACAAATTACGTGCGGTGCTGCATTAGAAGAAGAAGTTTATTAAAAGAACTTTTCCAAAAACAGAAGGGGGGGGGTAAATATCTTATAGCTGAACGAAAACTCTTCGTTCACCAGTGTTACCACGTAAGAAAGACCATATAGGGTCTTATTAGCTTCGAAATAAAGTTGTGCCAAATGAGATCTATTAATTTTTCTCAAGATTTCGCTCTGCGAAATCACTGGTTATAGCCTTTAATCCTTGTCTAGAAATATTCGAAAAAAATCCATAGGGCTCAAAATAGGCTCAATCCATGTAGCTTCCCCTACCTCTGCAGATGATGAGATCTTAATTTCTGAGGACAAATACGAATTAATTACATTACTAAATATACAAGAGACATACGCCAATAAGGAAAGATATGAACTCAGCAAACAGAAAAGTAAAGGACTTATTTTCAATCAAAAAAAAAAAAAAGAAAACAGTGAACCAAGAACCAATATGGACCCTGAATGGGAAAACTGTGGAGATAGTAGATAAATATACACATATTGGAGTAGAAAGAACACGAGTCTTGTCACAGAACCTAGACATAGCAATTGAGGTAGCAATTAAACCTGGGGTAGGAGAACTACTTATTCACTAATGGCCGGGCGCAGGTCTACACGGCTTTAATGGAATCAACCCCTATGTTGGCCTCAAACTCCTGAACATCTACATAAAACCCATATTACTATATGGCCTGGAATCTTTAACACTAAGAAAGCAGGATCTAATAATGCTAAAACAATACCACAAAAAAATTTTGAAATATATAATGCACCTACCAGAAAGAACTGCTGACGCTGGGGTGTACATTCTATCAGGACAGTTGCCTTTGGAAGCAGACATGGACAAAAAATATCTATCCCAACTAATGAGTATTCTTAAAGCAACTGCATCGAAAGACAATCGCTAGAACGGCAACTAGCAATGAAGAATGACAACTCAAAAAGTTGGTTTATATATGTTGTAAAGTTAATGAGAAAATATGAATTACCACTCATACATAACTTCCTGAAAGAGCCTGTATCCAAAGACAGATGGAAACATACCACAAATAATGCAGTTAGGTCTTACTGGATTAAGAAATTAATCGAAAACAGTAAAACAAAAAGTACCCTCAAGTACCTTCATGAAGAAGGCATCAAAGTAGGAAAGCCACATTATATTTGGACATCTTCAACAGTTGATACCTTGGAAGTAAAGAAAGCTGGTATTAAAGCTTACATGGCAGTCGGAGTGTACAAAACCCAATTGGTGAACAGTATATTCAAGAAAGACAAGAAGGAAACTTGCCCCACCTGTAAGTCTGCTCCGGGGGACATCCTTCATCTAATCCTTTACTGCCAGGGTCATGCAAAAATTAGGGAGGAATACTTAAATAGAATGTTTCAGACAATTAAGCAACAAGACATAATTGTAATTATCAGCGTTTGAACACTCACTGTAAGCCTTAAATGGTAATCTGCAAAATACACATTGTTGATTCGGATAGCCAATCGATAAGCTCATCGCTCGGGCACCAACTCACTAAATTGATATATACACAGACTATGTTACAATTCAACAAAAAGTGTTTCAAAACTTTTTTGACTATGTATATATCAAACGAATAATTATTGCCTAGCAATATTACCGAAAAATGACACTCTCATGAATTTTACAATTTTCCATTTCGTCAAATGAATTAGCAATCAAATGTCATTTTAACTGCCCTTTCGACCGAAGATATGCATCAATGGGACCGCAGCAATTACCATATATATTTACGTTTGAAGACATACAATAAATGATCAAAAGTCAGCAGTTCTATCCGAGTAGGCTACTCGAGTACTCGATCGGAAAGGTGAACGAGTAATCGATTAGTAAAATCGTTACTCGTTACCATCCCTACTTTTTTGATGTGGAAAAATGATTCCAATGAACTATCTATTGTTTACGTGCCTTAGTCATACCAGGGTCCGTAGTCGGTAAGGCCTATTGACCGGCACAGGGACTCAGCACATGGTTAATATTTATATACCGTTTATTTTTTCCTGCCAAATCATTTTATAAGGCTTATTTATCGAGTGCAGAGTTCGTGTGCTGACTGGTGAACTCCCGCTTAGCGCGCCGAGAGTCTTAAAGATCATCTCTAAAATGCGGACATTTCGATGCAACAAAATTTGCATTGAAGCATGTTCGGCTTGCGTCATGGCTAGACTGGACCCACTAGCAATTAACATTGTGAAAAAGACACTTTTTCATCTCATTGTTAATTGAAAATGATTGTCTTAGTGTTTTAACTTTCTTTAAATAAAGATGTTATTATTATCATCATCATTATTATCATTATTATCAATAATTTAGTCTTATTGATTGTCGACAGAGGGACCAGTCTTCGTCACATGATGACATCGTTTAGGGACCAACGTCGTTTCAAAGAGCTCATAGCCGACATCATGTTATGTTAGCAAGCCGCTGAATCTAATAACCTATATTGACCCGATATTACCTGTTTGACCACTATGAAATGTTACCAAGGAGCCATTAGAGACAAGTTGCGGCTTTTCGTGATCTGAATAGAACGAATTTCATGTAAGTTTCTTTGATTTTTATTTTTCCCAAAACTTTTTAGGCGGCCCGGAAAATGATAAACTGAAAAATGTGTTGGTATCTTATATGGCAATTTTTCTTTTCTCAGCTGTGAGAAAATACCAGAGTCTTGTCAAGATTAATTCTTCAAGCCTCGACTGATATAATTACATATTGAAAGACACCAACATATGTTATTCTCTATATACTCACCAATTCGAAATGGCGCGTCGTTTCTCGCGGTGGTTTCACTTACAAGCGAAAGAACGCCTGTGTTAGTCTTTCTAAATTAAGAGAAAATTTCAACGGAAATCAATTGGGCTTCACATAACTGCGCACACAACATATATCATGATGGGTCGGACAAATTTCAGAATGCCTCTTTAACTTGCTCGATTATAACGTTACTGCTTAAACATAATTGAAAAGAAAAAGAAAAAAAAAACGCATTCAGACCATTAAAATAGACTTTACTTTATTTAACCTTTCGATCCCGGCTCAGGCGGTGTTACTTGGATTCCGAATGACGTCAAAAAGTAGCGCACAAAAGTTCGATTTTAACCAATACTGGTATTTCTTTAGATTGAATAGTCATTGATTTAGTTATTTTTTTTACACTGTGATTCATGTGGGTTTATCAAGTGTTAATGGAACAATATTTAGTAAATTCAATTATACTAATTGATTATTGTAGCGGTTTTCTGAATCTGAGATGTCTTATGATTGGTGAAAACATAGGTATAATTATTCATTGAAGGTGAAAAATTACAAGACATCATTTTTACAAACAACAACAGGCCCAAAAGTGTATTTTTTACAATGTTGTCTTCTCTCTCAAACACAATCGATCTAATTCATCTATTTCCTTATTCAATCTCACTATCTGACAACCAAACTATCTACATTTCTCTCTCTGTCTGTCTCTCTCTCTCTCTGTCTCTCTCTCTCTATGTCTCTGCCTCTCTCTGTCTCTGTCTCTCTCTGTCTCTTTTTTCCCTCTCTCTCTCGCGCGCGCGTCATTCAGAACACTTATATTGCAAATTAAAAAAAAATACGATAACACAAACTATGAGATTAAATTCATATGATTACGTACGGACAGACACACAGGTTTGTAATCATTGGCTAAGATTTTGAAAAACAAAAATAGACAAAATTATCAATTCTTTTGTTTGTCTAGTAAATAGTTATTCATCTG
This sequence comes from Fragum whitleyi, assembly GCA_948146395.1. NCBI lineage: Eukaryota > Metazoa > Mollusca > Bivalvia > Cardiida > Cardiidae > Fragum > Fragum whitleyi. The sequence continues at coordinate 11,281,563 of OX411550.1, forward strand.
TTTTTTTTTTTTTTTGTTTTTTTTTAACTGTGAAATGTTTTAGCTTGCCTAATAAGGGCTGGAATTTTATTCCATATTTCCATACTGGCATAAGAGAACGCCCTTTTCTTAAAGGATGACTTATACATTTAGCTTATGATATCACGACGAGCAGCAGATGTTAAGTTATATGAAGAGTTTTTAGAATAAGAAATTATGTCTGTAATGTATTTAGGTGTTAAATTATTCAAGGACTTGTATATAAGAAGCGCAGTGTGGTAATTGCACCTGTTATCAAAATTTTACCATTTTAGTTTATTAAAAAGGAATTTGGAATATGTTTTAAGTGAAGCCTCAAGCAATATGCGGGCAGCCTTTTTCTGGAGCAGATTTATTTTTGGCAATTTTCGTTTAGTAGTCCGTCCCCAGATAGAACAACAGTAATCAAAATAGGGAAGTATATATGAGCTATAAAACGTTGTTTCATTTCAAAAGTAAGGTATAATTATTCGTTTCAGCAAGGATATTTACTGTTTATTTTCAGGCATGTTTTATCTACATATATGGTCAGCCCATTTTAAGTGTTTGTCCACATTCAAGCCTAAAATCTTTTGTGACTCGACGTTTTCTATTGGGACATTGTTTATACGCAGGTCAAGCTTAGAAGATGCAATTTTATTTCAAGGCCCAATAAACATACACTTGATCTTACTAGGATTCACTAGCGTGTTATTGTTTGTGCAACAATCGAGAATGCAATTTAAACTTAACTGAAGATTTCGTTGCATGTCTAATAATTCAGTTCCAGACGTGTAAAGTGTTGAATCATCAGCATAAAGATCCAAGTTTGAGTTCTTAATATAAAGACTTAGATCATTTATATAAATTAAGAATAGAATGGGGCCCAAGATTGATCCCTGCGGAACACCACTAGTTAATCTTTGAGGAGATGAAAACATGGTTTTATGTTTAGTATATTGAGTTCTTTCGTTCAAATAAGAAGTAAAAAGTGTTAATGGCTTCTTAGAAAAATTATGTAGTTTTAATTTGTGCAAAAAGAATTTCGTGATCGACCAATTCAAATGCTTTCTTGAGGTCTAAAAACACAGAACCGATTATTTTTCCCGAATCAATGTCATTAAGCCATTCATCAATTAGCCGGGTAAGCGCAGTTCGGCATGAATGTTTTTTCCCTGAAACCAGATTGTAGAGATTCTAATACATTATTTTTGGAAAGAAATGAGTTCAATTGGTTTGCTAAATGACATTCGAAGACTTTGGATAGAGTTGGTAGAACAGAAATTGGACGATAGTTATTGGGGTCATCTTTTGACGATTCTTTATGTAAGGGGAGCACACGGGCCTGTTTTAAAGCTATAGGGAAAATACCTTTAGCAAAACTGTTATTGAAAATTGCTGTAATTGGCAAATTTATTTGGTCTCCACATTTTTTTAATACATTTGCATCGATGTCATCCATGCCATTAGCTTTACACGTATCCAATTTCTCGATTATTTTGCTAACCTCAAAAGGGTTATTAATTTCACATCAAGCACTTGATTTTCACGTTTACTTTGTAGACATGAATGTATGTAAGAAAACGGTCTTTACCTTCTTGACGATTTTCGCTATGTTTATGAAATTGTCATTAAGGCAATTTAAAATCGAACGAGTGTCCCGAACCTCGGATCCATTATAAGTTAAAGTTGAGGGAATGTGTGATTATTCAAAAGTATCATTATCATTATTTTGTATTTTTCGAAAATTCCGCCATAATTCTTTTGAGTTTGTACCCTTTTCAATAGCATTACTATCATATTTTTTTTCTTACTTTTACGTATGAGATGTGAGGTCTTATTTCTCATTCGTTTGTAGTTTTCCAAGTCTTTTAATTTATGGAATCGATCACGTTCATGCATAGCGTTCCAGATTTCAGCATTGAATCATTTAGGTAGGTATTCACTTTTTTATTCTTTTTATATTTTATTGGTGCATGTCTCGACAAAACATCATTTAGAATCGTGTAAAACATTTCTAATGCCATATCCGAATTAATCTCGGTTTCTATTAATTGAAGTGCTGATAGGCTTAAGTCTCTCTGAAACTCAGTTAATTGAAATTTTCTAAAACTCTTGTATTTTAAAGTTGAACTGATTTATTTACAAAATGTCTATTGCTTATTTTTCTTGTTACGCACACAGGAAAATGGTCACTTAGCAATAGAGTCGGAATCAATATTTCACATATTCTCTCATCACGATTTGAGTAAAAATGATCTATAATTGATGATGATTTCTTTGAAACCCTAGTAGGTTCACAAACTAACTGTCGAAAACCTGTCTTCATGACAAATTTTGACCATGCTTTTCATTCAAATATATTTTTTCGGGAATGAACTTATAATTAAAATCACCAAGAACGTGTAAAGATTCCATATTCTGGAGCTGAGCCCCAAAACTTGTGATCCAATCTTGTTTAGAGTTAGGGGGTCGGTATAAAAAGCTTCTTTTGAAAAAAACTTCGAGCCAAATAGATTCAATTTAGTCGGATTCAAATTCCTGAGCATTAAGATTCTTTGCAAAATAGACTAAGAGGCCCCCAGTCTTTTTTTATGCTTCCTATCTTTTCAAAAATATGAAAAGCCTGAAATATCAAGATATTTAGGTCCTGTTTAGTCCGCTAAAAATGGTGCCACATAGCGAAATGTAAAAAAATAATATCTTTTACTCTGAAAAGATATTGTGATACGAATAATTGTTGTCAGGATTGTTCTTTTGGTAGACCTCGCTTCGATTTCTTCTTTGTCATATGTTGCTGTGTCACGGAAAAAAGGACCTTTGTGATGCAATCTTTCTTGTTACCACAACTTGTACATTTATTGACAGATTTCATGAAACTTTTACAAATGTCTCTTATCATGTGACTATGCACATATGCTGCATCGAAATATAATTTTGCGTTATGGGAAAAAGTCTTTCACGTTAAATTTATGGTGGCATAAGATTTTTTAAGATCTTATTCAATGATTTACCTTTGCTTTTGAATATTGTCTGCTTACAAATAGATTACAGTTTGTATGTCTTAGCTGCATACTTTTAATGCAATTTATTGATGATTTGTTTTTTATAAAGCTGCTAGGCATTAAGTGTCGGTGGAGCGATACTTGCTCTCTTGGGCCTCTTGATTTTATGTAAGTAAGACACCACACAGGTAGGTAGAAAATCAATGTTAAATCTGACATCCTGTTATTCCATGATTTAGATTCTAGTTAAATATGCAATAGCACAGAACAGACTTTAAATTCAAATTTAATTTAAACTCTTTTCGGTGCTAAGTATATTTGTGACCCGTTACGCGAAAAGGGACCATCCGGGTAGTGCGTAAAGTGTCGGATTTCGCAGACTGACTAGGATCGAAACTTTTTGCACTATGCTTATTTTCTGAATTTAGAATGATCGATCTACCTTTCAGTGTAAGAGTTTTTGAATTGCGACCTCTGGTTGGCCTGTACTAGAACCAATCTCTTTTTCAAATATTTATTTTACACTGTTCCCAGATGGTCCCTTTTCGCGTGACGGGTCGCATCTGATTATTGATGCCTCAAAGTAAATGTACATAACAAACTAGATTAGTCGCGTGACAAGGATTCCTAACAATAATCAAACCAGAGACTTTTCAAAGGTTCTTTAGCGCGGCGTCATAAAGACTTATACTAGCAAGGTCCCATTTTCAGGTGACATTCAGGTGACATTCATCTCATACAAAAAAAAATCTTAATCGCTCACTCAGAGATCCAATCATTCATTCCATACACTCACTCAAACCGATCATAAATGATAAACGCTACGTTCAAATGGATATAATTAGAAATAAATCGCGATTAAACTAACATAATTCACATTGCATGCGTCTGAAAGGTTCTTGAAGAAATGGGAAGCTATTTATAGAACTTGTATGCATATTTCATGAAAGGGAGGTATTAGATATAGCTTATTCTGTTCACCCTGAACAAAATTTGCGATATCGGTACACCTCCCATTGAATTCACTCAAAACTAGGTCCAGACACTCATCCAATTTCATTCAAAAATCATTCCAAAATCATTCACCTTTTCAATTTCACGATGTTGTACAACATTATCGTTTCTTTCGTCCAATCGGACGAAATTATCATTAATGTTTTACCTATCTTGGAAATCAGAAAAAAAGTTCATCACACTCTCGAATTTCATTCCGTAATCCTTCTAAAAATTTCAAGTTGTCAATTTCACGATGTACCTAGCTGTAATCCTTAGTCGTTGTTTAAACATTCTTTTAAAGATTTGAATACAATAAACTAATCCCTCTCCATTTTGCACCCAGTAGATGAAGCGGTACTCACACTGATGTGTGGGCCAAGGAAAAGATCCAAGATCGATTGCTGATTTCTTAAATCAAATTAGAGACCTCTGATGGCTTTGATCAAATAGCCGAAGATCCATTTACCTCTTGACGACGATCAGCTAATTTCTAGACGACAGTTTTAGACTAGTCCATTTGAATATGCTACAGACGATAACTTTAGATTAGTCCATTTGAATATGCTACGGACGATAATTTAAGTTTTCTCTACCAACCAAACTTGTCGTCTAAAAAAAAAAAAGAAATTGTGAAGCATAAGGAAGTTGCCTTTTAAAGCAATTTATTTATTTTCCTCAATGTTATGCATGTGTTCTAGATGTAAAACGTTGTGAAGATTTATTGTATGGGATTTGGATGGTAGGTACCCGAAGCATGCAGTCTGGAAAGTAAATGTGACCCGACACGCGAAAAGGACCATCTATGTAATTTGTATACTGAATACACACCCTAAGAACTGTTACAACGGACAAATACTTCTGCATGAAAGCATGTTAAGGATTCGCAATGAAAACAGTCACGATTTCTGTACATACTGAAAACAAAACGATACGCCGTTCAAAAAAATATCTTTTATCCATCGAATTTAATAAAGACAAGTGTAGCTTTTACAGTCTGATACTCCGCATAATCATTTACTTTTATATCTTATCCTTAAAATAACTAGGACTTTGATGATTAAAGGGAAATTAGAAGTAAAGTGTGTCATTTTTCAAAGTAAAGACATTAAAAGCATTTAGATTGCGTTTCATATTGGAAATTCATGCAATCTCCAACAATAATCCCAATTGAAATAATTGGTTATATTTTTCCTCCCTATTATCACAACTGAAAATAAAAAAAATCGAAGAAATATAATAAAATAAACTGAAACCAACTTCTAATCGGTCACTTCATGTTTTCCTCTTTTCAACATATTTACAATAAAAGAATTTAATAGAACATTACGTTCATGCAAAGACAAATCAATTTCAGTGATTTTAGTAAAAGAATCGTGTAAAAAGGACCGACAGAACGATTGTAGCAGACAAAAGAAGACACCAACCCTACTTCGAAAAGGTCACAAAACTCGCAAAATGCAGGGAATTTTCAAAATTCCAGTCGAAGAAATACCGTTATGTTGTTGAAAAATAACTATGCCTTCGATACCTTAAAGATAGATGAATACAAATAAGTAAAGAAAACATTATTTATGACGTTCATTTACGTAAATGATGTGAATTTGTTAAATTTACCCCACCCACCAATGTTAATTTTGAAATTGAGGGTACCCATGTTGTCATGCAAGTTAAATTGCTTTCCCTGGAGAAGTTTTTTATGCATTTGGGTTTTGCTATCTACCAAGTGCATCGGCTATCGAAAATCGTCAAACACTTGCATCTTTAACGTTGTTAAGTATTACTTTTCGTGCATTATTTGAGTGACCGATTAGAAGTTGGTTTAAGTTTATATGTTACGGTGCATGACAGAGAGTGTTACAGTATAGTAACTACATCACAAATATAGGTTACAGATTCTTATAGAAAACATTTCTTATGTTTCATTTATTTGAATGGGATTTATTAGCTATTCTAGCTAAGATATCCTGTCTGTCCGTATGTATATCCGTCCGCCCGTCTGTTAACTTACACTCATTTCCCAAAAGAGCCCACAATCTCTATCTGATTTACTTCAAACGTTCACGTTCATGATTAAACCAACATCAGAAGATTTTTGTTCGAAAAACATCAAAGGAAAAAGGAAATTAAGGAAGTTTTCTACGATATACTCGTTGTAGCATTAGAGTCAGGGCGGTGAAGTATTAATGCAAAAATGGCCTTATGATAATTGGTGAAATTATCCCAACCCTTGAACTCAATTTTAAAAACTTGTTCAATATCTAGTATAAGAAGTTCAAGGATCAGTTCTAGAACTGGTTCAAGGGCAACTTAAACGAAACAGGACCTTTTTTTGCTTAGATTTATATTTTTAAATAATTTCACTTCAGGGTTATATTTTCTTCAGAATTTCGAAGCACCTCAAACAACGCACTTGGCTGATGGTACCCATTTATGAACAGGTCTATGATTAAATAAGCACCACGATCACATTTATTTCATTTTTAAAAACAGCAAATATGATTTATTTGAACAAAACATTCATATTGGAGAAATGCTGAGCGAACAATCGAAAGACCGTCATTTGTAGAAGAGATTCAAACCGACTATTTTGAGAATGTTTCAGTCCATTTCGATTTGGGGATTTTAAGCTTACACTTTCTTTACAAGATCCCTTTCATTTAATGCAGGTGAATGTTTTACGATGTTGATTAGACTACACTGTATAGGCATTAGTATAATTTACATTTTCGAGTGCTTTCTTATCCTGAAAGAAGACATATACATGTATAATTGAAAAGGGGGAAGACATACTATTTTTCATAAATTAAAAGGGAGGCCAGAGTGTTATTTTAGATATATCGCATTAAATGAAGTTTTGTGACATTTCTCCCCATCTACTTTGTATTTCGCAGAAAAGACTTATATATAAGATAACTCGGATTTCGTTGCGCTTTCTTTTCCTGTTTTTATACGCCGCCGGAGGCGGACGTATATTGGCGTCATCTTCTCCGTCTGTCCGTCCGTCCGTCCGTCCGTCCATCCTTCCGTCCGTCCACCTATCCGTCCTTACGTCCGTCCACTTTTCTTGTCAACTTAACTCTCCTAAGTTTCAGGCTGGATCTTCTTGAAACTTGGTCAATGTTATCACCTCAATTGGTAGATGTGCATAAAGGAAGGATTTTATGGTTCGTTGATTTTTGCCTGAGTTATGCCCCTTAACAACTTAGTCTATGGGTCCACTTTTCTTGTCAACGCAACTCCTCCTAAGTTTCTGGCTGGATCTTCTTGAAACTTGGTCAATGTTATCACCTCAATTGGTAGATGTGCATGAAGGAAGGATTTTATGGTTCGTTGATTTTTGCCTGAGTTATGCCCCCTTAAAACTTTGTCTTGATTTAAATGAAACTTGGTCATTTTGAATTTGGTTCTGTCAATATAAGTAGTGTCTACAATTATTTTCGTGAAACAGCAGCAAAGTGGCGGCGTATTTTGTGACTATGGCACTCTTGTTTTCTTTTGGCCGAATAATGAGCATCGCTTTTTTGACAGATCGCTACTACAGGGAAAAAGACAATTTTAACATGGGGGCACAGACTGCCAAAGTTCAATATCTAATATTAAGGATATGGGCATTTTCTCCTGAAATCTAGGGGACCTGCCCAAAATCTACAGGCCATGGGCAACAGGGCTCCCGCTATTCTGCTATTCTTTTCCCCCGTGCTGTGAATCATAAACAATCGAATGGCAAATTAAAACATGAATTTATAATGAAAAGAATATTGAACTCCGATATTTTTCTGCAACTTGGATTGGAGACTTAGATCATCTTAAATTAGCTGTGTTTACGACGTTAAGATCGACATAAATACGGCTTATTCAAGTTGTAGTGGTGACGTCAAGATCGCCTTTAACGATGTGCTCTATGTTGAATATAAATTACTTTATTATCAATCATAATTTTAGGGGTGTGTCAGGACTAGGATCAATGGTTTGAGCCCACCTGAGCACGAAGCTATTGTGATCGTACAATGTCTGTCGTCCGTCGTCCACAAATTCTTTAAACATCTTCTAAACCGGTTGGCCAATCTTGATGAAACTTTGCAGGGATGTTCCTTGGGTTAAGCTCTACCAAATTTGTTCAAATAATTAAAATGCACCCTTAACTTTCCCCTAAATAAAAAGGGTGAAAATAGGAAAATCTTCAAAAATCTTCTTCTCTGAAAGGAGATAGCTTTCATATTTAGTATGTAGCATCATCTAGTGGGTCTCTTCCAAGCCTATTTATATCAAAACCCTGGGGTCAAATTTGGGCTTTGCCCAAGCGCAACCCTTTTAGCTCTTCTGAGCTGGAAGGGTAAAAAAGGAAAATCTTCAGAAATCTTCTTCTCTGAATACAGAAGGCAGACAGCTTTCATAATTGATATGTAGAAATCATCTAGATGACCTCTACCAAGTTTGTTCATACCAAAACAATGGGATCGTATTTGGGCTTAACTCGGACGAAACCCTTTTTACATAGAATCAAACAGCAAAAATCTTTAAATATCTTCTTTTCTGAAACTAGGGAGTAGACAGCTATCATATTTGGTATGAAGACTCATCTTGTGGGTCCTTACCAAGTTTGTTAATATCAAGACCCTGGGGTCATACTTGGGCTTTGCCCGGGCGCAACCCTTTTAGCCCTTCTGAGCATGAAGGATAAAAAAGGAAAATCTTCAGAAATCTTCTTCTCTGAACACAGAAAGCAGACAGCTTTCATAATTGATATGTAGAAATTATCTAGTTGACCTCTACCAAGTTTGTTCATATCAAAACAATGGTATCGTATTTGGGCTTCACCTGGGCGCAACCCTTTTTACATAGAATCAAAAAGCAAACATCTTTAAATATCTTCTTTTCTGAAACTAGGGGGTAGACGGCTTTAATATTTGGCATGTAGCATCATCTAGTGGGCCCCTACCAAATTTGTTAATATTAAGACCATGGGGTCATATTTGGGCTCCACTTGGGTGCATTCCTTTTAGCTCATCTGAGCACGATGGGCGAAAATAGGAAAATCTTCAAAAATCTTCTTCTCTGAATCAGAAAGGAGATAGCTTTCATATTTAGTATGTAGCATCATCTAAAGGGCCTCTACCAAGTCAATTTATATCAAAACCCTGGGGTCATATTTGGGCTTTGCCCGGGCGCAACCCTTTTAGCTCTTCTGAGCTGGAAGGGTAAAAAAGGAAAATCTTCAGAAATCTTCTTCTCTGAACACAGAAGGCAGACAGCTTTCATAATTGATATGTAGAATTTATCTAGTGGACCTCTACCAAGTTAGTTCATACCAAAACAATGGGATCGTATTTGGGCTTCACTCGGGCGAAACCCTTTTTACATAGAATCAAACAGCAAAAATCCTTAAATATCTTCTTTTCTGAAACTAGGGAGTAGACAGCTATCATATTTGGTATGAAGACTCATCTTGTGGGTCCTTACCAAGTTTGTTAATATCAAGACCCTGGGGTCATACTTGGGCTTTGCCCGGGCGCAACCCTTTTAGCCCTTCTGAGCATGAAGGATAAAAAAAAGGAAAATCTTCAGAAATCTTCTTCTCTGAACACAGAAGGCAGACAGCTTTCATAATTGATATGTAGAAATTATCTAGTAGACCTCTACCAAGTTTGTTCATATCAAAACAATGGTATCGTATTTGGGCTTCACTTGGGCGCAACCCTTTTTACATAGAATCAATAAGCAAACATCTTTAAATATCTTCTTTTCTGAAACTAGGGGGTAGACGGCTTTCATATTTGGCATGTAGCATCATCTAGTGGGCCCCTACCAAATTTGTTAATATAAGGACCATGGGGTCATATTTTGGCTCCACCTGGGTGCATTCCTTTTAGCTCATCTGAGCACGATGGGCGAAAATAGGAAAATCTTCAAAAATCTTCTTCTCTGAACACAGAAGGCAGACAGCTTTCATAATTGATATGTAGAAATTATCTAGTGGACCTCTACCAAGTTTGTTCATATCAAAACAATGGTATCGTATTTGGGCTTCACCTGGGCGCAACCCTTTTAACATAGAATCAAAAAGCAAACATCTTTAAATATCTTCTTTTCTGAAACTAGGGGGTAGACGGCTTTCATATTTAGCATGTAGCATCATCTAGAGGGCCCCTACCAAATTTTATAAAATATTAAGACCATGGGGTCATATTTGGGCTCCACCTGGGTGCATTCCTTTTAGCTCATCTGAGCACGATGGGCGAAAATAGGAAAATCTTCAGAAATCTTCTTCTCTGAATCAGAAAGGAGATAGCTTTCATATTTAGTATGTAGCATCATCTAAAGGGCCTCTACCAAGTCTATTTATATCAAAACCCTGGGGTCATATTTGGGCTTTGCCCAGGCGCAACCCTTTTAGCTCTTCTGAGCTGGAAGGGTAAAAAAGGAAAATCTTCAGAAATCTTCTTCTCTGAATACAGAAGGCAGACAGCTTTCATAATTGATATGTAGAAATCATCTAGTGGACCTCTACCAAGTTTGTTCATACCAAAACAATGGGATAGTATTTGGGCTTAACTCGGACGAAACCCTTTTTACATAGAATCAAACAGCAAAAATCTTTAAATATCTTCTTTTCTGAAACTAGGGAGTAGACAGCTATCATATTTGGTATGAAGACTCATCTTGTGGGTCCTTACCAAGTTTGTTAATATCAAGACCCTGGGGTCATACTTGGGCTTTGCCCGGGCGCAACCCTTTTAGCCCTTCTGAGCATGAAGGATAAAAAAGGAAAATCTTCAGAAATCTTCTTCTCTGAACACAGAAAGCAGACAGCTTTCATAATTGATATGTAGAAATTATCTAGTTGACCTCTACCAAGTTTGTTCATATCAAAACAATGGTATCGTATTTGGGCTTCACCTGGGCGCAACCCTTTTTACATAGAATCAAAAAGCAAACATCTTTAAATATCTTCTTTTCTGAAACTAGGGGGTAGACGGCTTTAATATTTGGCATGTAGCATCATCTAGTGGGCCCCTACCAAATTTGTTAATATTAAGACCATGGGGTCATATTTGGGCTCCACTTGGGTGCATTCCTTTTAGCTCATCTGAGCACGATGGGCGAAAATAGGAAAATCTTCAAAAATCTTCTTCTCTGAATCAGAAAGGAGATAGCTTTCATATTTAGTATGTAGCATCATCTAAAGGGCCTCTACCAAGTCAATTTATATCAAAACCCTGGGGTCATATTTGGGCTTTGCCCGGGCGCAACCCTTTTAGCTCTTCTGAGCTGGAAGGGTAAAAAAGGAAAATCTTCAGAAATCTTCTTCTCTGAACACAGAAGGCAGACAGCTTTCATAATTGATATGTAGAATTTATCTAGTGGACCTCTACCAAGTTAGTTCATACCAAAACAATGGGATCGTATTTGGGCTTCACTCGGGCGAAACCCTTTTTACATAGAATCAAACAGCAAAAATCCTTAAATATCTTCTTTTCTGAAACTAGGGAGTAGACAGCTATCATATTTGGTATGAAGACTCATCTTGTGGGTCCTTACCAAGTTTGTTAATATCAAGACCCTGGGGTCATACTTGGGCTTTGCCCGGGCGCAACCCTTTTAGCCCTTCTGAGCATGAAGGATAAAAAAAAAGGAAAATCTTCAGAAATCTTCTTCTCTGAACACAGAAGGCAGACAGCTTTCATAATTGATATGTAGAAATTATCTAGTAGACCTCTACCAAGTTTGTTCATATCAAAACAATGGTATCGTATTTGGGCTTCACTTGGGCGCAACCCTTTTTACATAGAATCAATAAGCAAACATCTTTAAATATCTTCTTTTCTGAAACTAGGGGGTAGACGGCTTTCATATTTGGCATGTAGCATCATCTAGTGGGCCCCTACCAAATTTGTTAATATAAGGACCATGGGGTCATATTTTGGCTCCACCTGGGTGCATTCCTTTTAGCTCATCTGAGCACGATGGGCGAAAATAGGAAAATCTTCAAAAATCTTCTTCTCTGAACACAGAAGGCAGACAGCTTTCATAATTGATATGTAGAAATTATCTAGTGGACCTCTACCAAGTTTGTTCATATCAAAACAATGGTATCGTATTTGGGCTTCACCTGGGCGCAACCCTTTTAACATAGAATCAAAAAGCAAACATCTTTAAATATCTTCTTTTCTGAAACTAGGGGGTAGACGGCTTTCATATTTGGCATATAGCATCATCTAGGGGGCCCCTACCAAATTTGTTAATATTAAGACCATGGGGTCATATTTGGGCTCCACCTGGGTGCATTCCTTTTAGCTCATCTGAGCACGATGGGCGAAAATAGGAAAATCTTCAGAAATCTTCTTCTCTGAATCAGAAAGGAGATAGCTTTCATATTTAGTATGTAGCATCATCTAAAGGGCCTCTACCAAGTCTATTTATATTAAAACCCTGGGGTCATATTTGGGCTTTGCCAAGGCGCAACCCTTTTAGCTCTTCTGAGCTGGAAGGGTAAAAAAGGAAAATCTTCAGAAATCTTCTTCTCTGAATACAGAAGGCAGACAGCTTTCATAATTGATATGTAGAAATCATCTAGTGGACCTCTACCAAGTTTGTTCATACCAAAACAATGGGATCGTATTTGGGCTTCACTCGGGCGAAACCCTTTTTACATAGAATCAAACAGCAAAAATCTTTAAATATCTTCTTTTCTGAAACTAGGGAGTAGACAGCTATCATATTTGGTATGAAGACTCATCTTGTGGGTCCTTACCAAGTTTGTTAATATCAAGACCCTGGGGTCATACTTGGGCTTTGCCCGGGCGCAACCCTTTTAGCCCTTCTGAGCATGAAGGATAAAAAAAGGAAAATCTTCAGAAATCTTCTTCTCTGAACACAGAAGGCAGACAGCTTTCATAATTGATATGTAGAAATTATCTTGTGGACCTCTACCAAGTTTGTTCATATCAAAACAATGGTATCGTATTTGGGCTTCACCTGGGCGCAACCCTTTTTACATAGAATCAATAAGCAAACATCTTTAAATATCTTCTTTTCTGAAACTAGGGGGTAGACGGCTTTCATATTTGGCATGTAGCATCATCTAGTGGGCCCCTACCAATTTTTTTCATATCAAGACCATGGGGTCATATTTGGGCTCCACCTGGGTGCATTCCTTTTAGCTCATCTGAGCACAATGGGTAAAAAAAAGGAAAATCTTCAAAAATCTTCTTCTCTGAATCAGAAAGGAGATAGCTTTCATATTTAGTATGTAGTATCATCTAGTGGACCTCTTCCAAGTTTGTTCATATCAAGACCCTGGGGTCACATTTGGGCTCCGCCCAGGTGCATTCCTTTTTACATAGAATCAAAGAGCGAAAATGCATATCCTTCTTGATCTTAGCTGAAAACATACCATCGTATTGATCTAATGTAGAGATTATCTCCTAGTTAACATTTGCCTATTTTATCAATGTGATGTTCCAGGGGTCAAAGAGACTTAGCGCAGTTGGTTAGGCATAAGACTTCCAATCTGGAAGTCGTGGGTTCGATCCCCGGTGGCGGCAAATATCCTTTCCGACGTTTGTCTTTCACCAATGGGTAGATAATCGTAAACCTATGTGAAATAGCAGTCGGAGGCTAGGAAAGGATGTAATGGTAGTACTGGCGTGAGAAATACCAGGAATCCATTGTTAGGTGCTCCGGCCGCCGCGATATAACTGAAATAATATTGAAAGCGGCGTAAAACCCCATTCAATCAATCAATCAATCAAAGAGACTCAGGTGAGCGATCTAAGGCCATCATGGTCATCTTGTTTTCAGTCTACCGTAGAATGACATCAGATTCTCATTTATACAAGGTGGTAAAACATGAAGAAATAAATGAATAAATAAAATTTAAAAAAAATGGGAATTAGACTTTAATAAAATCACCAATTTTAGACTTAATAAACCAATTTACTTTGCCTACAGTTAATTTTCTTCTTGAGATAACTCTTAGTCACGAGATGTTTATAATGCAAGACTAGGGCTTCACACAGTCTGAGTAAGCAATCCCGAATCACATCCATCTTTCAGTATATATTACAGCGCCATTTCATAATATTACAGTTTAAAACATATAACAGCCATGTTATATCATATTACAGCCATTTAATAGTATATTACAGCCGTTTTATAGTATAAAACAGACATTTCATAGTACATTACTGCTTTGTTACAGTTTTCATATTTGCTACCGCATATATGTTTACTACAGCCCTGTTACAGTACAACACAGCCATTTCACAGTATACTACAGCCATTTCATAGTATACTACAGCCATTTAATAGAATATTACAGCCGTGTTATAGTATTGAACAGCCACAAAAGTATTTCTGTGGGTAGGAGGGAGCGTAGACTTTCTTCTCAAAGCCATACACAATATAATCTAGATCTTTGCTTTTCCATTTATAAAGCACTTTGGTAACCGGAATAATTTTTACGCTGTGTTTCTGAAAGAAAACAGATAATGAGAAATATGCTTACTGATCTTGGTACGCCCAAGTACCTTTGGTTATAAATAAAGCATATGCGAAAATTCTAGTGTGTCTAAGATCTCGTAGCCGCCTTTGTTTATTATTTACATTGTAAATTGTAACATCGTAATAATGCCAAATAACCAACATCCTTGCTTATTGACAACCCTGGAATCTCTGTATTATTTTTAGCATTGTAAACAATCGATTTGACCTCTTTACGGAAAGCTGGATTACACCATCGTCATTTTTAATTGGCGTATCAAGTTAAAAACTGATCTGCTAAATAGCTATACAAACGACAATCGCTAGTGTATTGTCCCATTGGTAATCAATGAATCAATCAATATATGTACCTGCATCATTATTCTTTCATTAGGGAAATCGAAAGATTGTTCCTTGATTATGTTTTGTGATGCTGAATTTACTTCTGGGTCCGGAAAGTGGTTTATAGGCCATACCTGAAATAAACAGAATTACCGCAGTTAGTAAAATTGTGAAATTGACAATGTAAATGATTTTGGAATGAAATTGAAAGAATGGGAGGAACGAAATTAGATCATTAGTAAAATTAAGGGGAGGGAGAAAGAGATTAATTTAATACGTCCAATAAACAATAATTATTTCATTAACTCCAATAAAAATCTACGTTATTTTCTGTTTGTATTTCTTCGCGAACCAATCAGACGCTTTTAAGTCCAGAAAGGCCAATAAAGACGTGGAATAGCATGGTTGACTTGAATTAACACTTTCCTGATTTACAAGATTTTGACCTGTCCAAATTCAAAGGTTTTGCAGACGAAAATAAATTTAAAGTGCATTTAATTTGAAAAATAACCATTCAGTAGGGTAGAAAAAAAAGTGTGGAAAAAGAAGAAATTGCTTGTCAGAAGCATTTTTTTTTTCTTTTTTTCACAATGTTTTCTGAATCATAAAATCACAGACACGTCAAAAGCAGGGATTAAACAGCAAAGGGTTAAATGTTGGGCGTTTGAACGATAGCGAAGTATTTTTAACAACTTTGGAGCGTTTTTGGGGGATTTGAGTGAGTATTTCAATAACACTGATTGGAGCGCCGAACGAGGTTTATGTTAAGGTAGTAGACCAATAACACTTCCGCAACGTCTCGAAAGAAATGAACTCTAACAGTGTTAACCAAGGTTTCCTAATGATTTTCATTTTGGAAAATTCGGTCAACAGTGTGAAAGATCATGAGTTCCGAGATGTTACGGAGCTATTACGGTTCACTACCTTAAAATTACGAATCGAGATGTTTTTAACTGTATACAGGGAATATAAGCAAACACCAATCAACCAATTCATCAATTAAAACAAAATTATAACGTTTAATGAAGTCGTAAATCCCGTCTTCTAACATAACATAACATAACATATTCTTTATTAAACCATCGCATGAAATAACATACAGTATGGTAATTCACAAACAGAATGACATAGAATTAATTTGATAATGATTGGATGGAGAAAATTGATTTTTAATATTGCAGAAGCTTTAATAGAAGCATGATAGATATTTACTGGTAATTCGGGTTAACTTGAAGTTATTATCTATCATTAGATTCGGGAAAATTTCCACAGGATAAATCTACATTCTAAGACATCGTTGGTGGGCGATCAGACAGTCGTAGACACGGCTCTATTCAAGCCGCTTATACGACCCTCCACTCGGCCATGGGTGTTTTGTGAGCAACAGGGGTCAGGTTTCCACCAGTGTCAATCGTACAAAGTTGGGAACGCAACCCCCGCTCATCACGTCAGTTCGGAAAACAATTTTATTTGTACTTTGTTAACATTATAATTATTATTATTATTATTTACAGTAATATTTACAACAGTGCCGTAGCTCACATTGGGTACATTACGCAATTTCGTAATAGAAATAAAACCTCTTCGATGAATGTCGTCGATGAATGATCACAACATCGTAACTACATCTTATTTAAGCTGTGGTTACGATGCTTTGGCAACTCAGCAACGATCAAATCATTAAATTGAATGGGAGCGGATACTTAAAATTCATCTCTTGTCACGGACCAAAAACCGCTTTTATCCTATATCTTTGGTGGTTGCTTTCTGAGTGCGTTTAGGTATAAAATTCCTAGTTACGCCTATGCAAATTACCACAAGGTTTAGAAAAAAGTAGAACCAGAATTGCGTCGTCTGCCAAAGGGTAAATAAACGGAAAATTTGTGACGAATTTGAGCTGTTCTTACAACGCTTTGACAGTCGCGTGTGATATATATATATAACAGAGTTTTAGTTACATCATCATTTAACCGATAAGCCGATACCGTATTCTTACACACGGGTCTGTTGTGTTTAATATCTAAGATGGTCTCTTCTATCGGTAAATAGGGGGTGTAGCGAGGTTAGAAATCTAGCAATTGATAGAAAGTTGCTAAAACGCACAAGAAACGTATTCCTGTTTATGTAGACAAAATTGAATAAAAAAAAGAATCTAAATATTACCCCGGAGGAATCATACTCGTGAATTTATCAGATATTTATTGTGAGGTGTGACATGCGACCTGAATTACAAACCATTGGTTGTTGTTCTTCAAAAATCACTTGGCCAGACACCTTTTTGATAAGCTTAACTGGAAGGCCTGTTCGCTCTACTATATGGTCTTTTGTATGCTTCGTCCTAAAGAAAAAAATAAATTACAGAGTTTACGTTTTAACACACAAAAGTCCAATTGAACAAGCGTTTATATTATGTGATAAGATAGACAAGATTTTATAAATATGCTAAAGATGGAAAAAAAAAAACTTTTAGATTACGTCGTCATGTTCTCAAATCATAAAGATAAAATAGTCAAAATGTTTGTTTTACTGTTTTAAACTAATTGAAAAATTTCGTTTCACAAATAAATCAATCAATAAAAAAGTTATTATATACATTATACTATCATTATGATAATAGTTATAATAAATGTGACCCGTCACGGTAATAAAGATCATCTAGTTTGATTGATTGATTGATTTGTGAATATACAAATATACCAATACAATCACAACAAATATAGGAGGTCATTATACAAATTACCAGAGTTGCAAATTGATTAAGATCTACAGACATCACAGAAAACAGTCAAATTATTACAAATACACATGGGTTTGACAAAGATTAAACAAGAATCACGGTAAGAGAATTACACAGTAGTTTTTCATATCCATGTTCAAAAAGTGTTTATGTCTATACAGGAATCTAAGTCTTGAGTTCACTTTTCTTACTATACCATTAACAATAGAAGTACTTGAAAGATCATTATCCAAGACAGAGCCAAGATACTTCACAGATGATTGTGAATTAATTTTGTGATTATAACAATCAACTGTGAAGCTCTTAACTTTAGATAGCTTCTTCTTTGAGCTGAAAAGTATACATTCTGTTTTTCCAAGATGAAGAGAAAGCCTATTATCAACCAACCACTTGCTACATTTTTCTAATTCAGTTACAAGTACTTTACTAATGTCTTTTGGATCTTTATGAGAAAAAAAAGAATAGCATTGTCGTCTGCATATAAAACAAGAGCCGTCAGAGACGGATTATGCTCCCCGAATAAGGCAATGTCACAAAAACAAGAGCCATGTTGGACATGGACATCCCCCGCAACAAAAGCTTGATAGTAAACTGAAGCCTAATAGATTAAATATTCTTTTGTACTGTCAAAGATTTACCTCCTATTAAATGTATTAAAAATAATGAAGGGCAATAACTCCAAAATTATGCAAGCAAGAGTTATAGTTCTGGTGTATTGCACTTCTCCTCCATGAGATCTATCCACCCATAAAGTTTCAAGTTGATAGCTATCATACTTTAGGAGATATGCTCTAGACAAAATCCAAGTATCAAAAATAACAAAGGGCAATAACTCCAAAATTATGCAAGTAAGAGTTGTAGTTCTTGTAAACTGCACTTCTCCTCCATGAGATCTATCCACCCATAAATATTCAAGTTGATAGCTATTATACTTTAGGAGATATGCTCCAGATATAATCTTAGTATCAAAAATAACAAAGGGCAGTAACTCCAAAAGTATGCAAGCGAGAGTTGTAGTCCTTGTGCATAGCACTTCTCCTCCATGAGATCTATCCACCCATAAAGTTTCAAGTTGATAGCTATTTTACTTTAGGAGATATGCTCCAGACATAATCTAAGTATCAAAAATAACAAAGGGCAATAACTCCAAATTTATACAAGAAAGAGTTGTAGTTCTTGTGCACTGCACTTCTCCTCCATAAGGTCTATCCACCCATTAAGTTTCAAGTTGATAGCTATTATACTTTAGGAGATATGCTCTGTGGTCAGATTTCAAAGACTCAAATAAGCTGTTATCTTATACAGCTAACATAAAGGTAACAAACATTAAACCCCCTTTTTGCATGACATATTTTAAGACACAAATTTCAAATAGTTTAGGGTAAAGAGCATCTGATTTGCTACTCAAGTGTGAAATTTCATCAAATTCTGAGCATAAGACTTGGAGAAATGAAAGAATAACTGTAATTTACGTGCTTACGTAAAGGTAACAAACATTAAGCCCCCTTTTTCCATGATATATATTTTTTTACGTTAATTTCAAATTGTTTATAGTAAAGGGCATCTGAATTGCTACACAAATATGAAATTTCACTAAATTCTGACTGTTAGACTAGGAGAAATTTGGGAAAAACTGTTTTTTACCCTAAGTCCCCTTTTCCCGTGATGAGGCCTCAAATCCAAAAACCGTCACAGATGCATCATCACTATATCATAGGGAGTTCACATGGTAAGTTTCATTCAATTTGGCCCAGGGGTTATGGAGAAATAGGTGGGGACGGACGGACGGACGGAATTACGGACGTACGGACGGACGGACGGACGGACGGACGGGCAGACAAAGCGCCGGCTATATGCTCTCCCTTCGGGGAGCATAATAAGCTTACATTTCTTACTAATACTACTACTCATGTCATTAACATAACGTAAAAAGAGTAAAGGACCCAGAATATTTCCCTGGCTTACACAACAGGTCATATTCTTGGTCTCAGACATAGTGTTATTAACATTAACAATTTGATTACGGTCAGATTAGTAAGATTTGAACCGCTCTACTGACTCTACTCCCATTAATTTAAATCAATTACATAAAATGCTGTGGTAAACAGTGCCAAATGCTTTTTGTAAATGAAGCATAATCATACCAGCTTACATGCCTTTAGTAGATTGACTCTATATATGGCCAGTAAGGTGGATAAGACAAGAATCAGTAGACTAGTTACATCTAAAACCACTTTGGAGTTCATATAAAAGACCTTGTTTAATTAAAAAAGATTCTAACTGTGTATAAACTGCTTTTTATAAAATTTTAGATACAATTTAGACAAAATACTGACTAGGATCTAGTATCTCCATTTAATCCAACTTTGAAAAAGGGAAAATACCAGTAAGGGTAAGACGGTGGTCGAATTTCGAAAAACGCCATTTTGAAAAGTAGAATAGTAATATAGTCATTCTAGATCAAGAAAATATGCCAAGTGTAAAAAATATGTAGACCCTTGTCAGGCTGCGCAGTCTGCGCAGCCTGACAAAGATCGACACTTTTTTCACTAACCAGGTGGTCCATTTCGCCTGACGGATAATTATGACAATGATACCAATACTTACCATACAATTGTCAATTTGATGAAGCACTTCAAGTTTTTGAGGCCGTTGCAGGCGCTACAAGTATCACTTCCGGTGCCGAGACAACTGTTACAACTGAAACATATTTACACGTGTTATGTCACGTGGATAACGACTATTTAGAATTCATAAATCAAATAGATGAACAAAAAATAAAGTTATATGTATTTTTTTTCTTATTTCATACATATGCGTTTTACGCCATCGTGTCATAAATATATAATACATACTTAGTGTTTTGTATGAGAAAAAATATCTAACGAGGTTGGGAGAATTGATCATTGTCGAGGCTCTGCCGAGACAATGATCAATTCTCACAGCCGAGTTAGATATTTTTTTCATACAATGCATTAAGTATGTATTATATTTATCTTATAACCTCTATCTGTCCTTGTTTTCGTCGATGTTTCTAACTAAAATGCAAGCAATAAAAATAACCGCATTATATCATTGTTCTAAAAATAACTATGTGATATCATAAAAAAATATCATACGGGATGTTATCACTGGGATATTTGTATAGTTATAAGATAATATTAAATAAAACGTTGCCGAAAGCAATTATTTTGATATCGAGGATAGGTCTGGCTCGTTGGCCGAGTGGTTGCGGGTTCGAGCCCCATCGGGGCGGGAAGTGTATCTGCGTAGTACACTTTACAGACAGAGCCCTAGTCCACCCAGATGTAAAAGCGGATAGCAGTGGCTGGAACCCATTGCCCTGCCTTTCTCTCTATGTGTAGGATTAGATCTGAAATGATTTAGCACCATGATGGAAATAAGAGTCATTCGTCCGTTTATCGTCTTATCTTCGAATGAAAAAGGCGAATACATTACGTATGTTCAGTTTTATATAACTTTTATGCGCCCACCACCAATTTTTAGACGTGCTCCCGTATAACAAGGGTCGCTCACTTTAATTTATATGCGTAGGACTAAAAGAACACTTGACCCTTTTAGTGTGCCAAAAGCCAACGGTGCCACGGGATGCTAGATAGCAGCGAAATGATCTTTATTAAACAAGCACCTTAGAACAAGTAACCATGAAATTGCATTAACACTTGCTTTTGTCGGGAACTAAAATAAAATGTTAGCTTATTGCAGGTTGCTTGTTAGATACAGGTAGTCACAAAGACAGGATTCGCCGTGCATGTATTTTGAAATTGATATTTTTCAATGTCTTATTTAAATTGTTTTTATAAGACAAATCTATGTATTGATGAACAATCTTAGCAATTGGCCATAAAATTAAGTTTTGTCTTTACGCTACACAGTCAAAGTGTATATGTGCTTCGCTTATTTATATAGACAGAATAGAACTATTTTTTCTTTTTATAACACGATGGCGTCAAACGCATATGTGGAAGAAGAACAATTCATATGCCACGTGTTTTATTGCGTACCCAAATAGCTCCTCCCATTTATGACGTCAAACATCATCTTATGCGGGAACTTTCAAGATTTTCCTTAAAATAAACCACGTGATAAATAACGCGGTTTAGTCTTCGATTACTTATTAAGTAAATCCAAAAAAATATTCGACTTTACTATTTTATACCCAGAAAAGGGTAATAAAACTTATTACAGCATTGTGATGCTGTCATACTGAATATAACTCCGCTCTAGGATTTTTAAATTTGTATGTAACCTCTCCTCCACCAGACTTTATTTACGAACACATCATCGCGAAAATGACATTATATCATAACTAAAATTTGTCGATCAAATGTCAGTTTTGTCTTTACAATCAAAAATATATTGATCTTTGATGTCGCACTCATACTTGCTTTAGGTTGAGTTATTGTATTTACCCTAATCTTTGGTCACCCACAAGTTTGAAACTTGATCGTTCACTGCTCATTTTTGGTTTTGTTATTGTATTTGCATAGATTGACCACTTCTATACCGTGACAAATATTGAACTTTGAATACTCACAACTTCTTTTTATTTAGTCGTGTTAAAAATATAGTGTCCTTGATCTCATTTTACCGTGACAAAAATGGTCCTTTGATTACTCACTAAAACTCTTATTTCAGTTGTGTTAAATTGCATTTAACTTCATCGACTTCGACTTTCACAAAAACTGTTCGTTTATCACTCAGTAAAGCTCGTTTTTTCGTAATGATCGAATTCGACATTGACAAAACTGTCCTTTGATAACTCACTAAAATTCATATTTCAGATGTGTTAAATGCATTTACACTGATAGACCACTACCATGACGAAAACGGTCCTTTGGTAACTCCCTAAAAGCGCTATTTCAGTTTTGTTAAATTGCAATTACCTTGATCGACCACTACCATTACAGAAACTGCACGACTTTTGTGTCTCATCGCCCTCCATAGCTGTTTGCCATCCCAACCCAGAACAGAATGAACATGACACCTGATGGAATTAATATACTATCTTTAGAATACATTTAAATAGTTTACGGCTTAACCTGAAACAAATTTGAATATACATGTATACTAGGACGAAAAAAGAAACACCGGGATACATAAAATATGCAACATATATTTTATTGCTTGGCCTAGAATAATGAAAATCGGTCAGATTTATGTGTTGTTGCTGTCGAACGGTATAGCGAGCGCATATTTACTTGAACCTGACCTTCAATACAAATTGCATTTAAAGAAATTTGAAAATTTGTATTTTTTGCTCGCTCGCATCTAAAGATTATTAAATAGGAAACTCAATTTATGAATTGATTCAGTAGTTCATGAAGTTGACCAAATGCCGCTGTTACAGTGAAAAAACATGGGCGATTACGGGTTAACAGAGCAAACACGTGCACCCCAACTTTACGATTGAATTCCGATGGTAAGTCGTGTTTTGCCGAAGGGAAACGACCGATATTTAATTTACTTAAATCGCAAAGGTTAGGTTCAGGTCAATATGCTTCCACTATACATACGTTTAAAACTACACAAAACCTTACCTCTGCGCACCATGAGAGACATGTTCTCAAAAAATTTTCAAAAAACACTCAAATTTCTTAAAATAATCCAAAAAAGTAGCCTTTATCCGCAGAAATGCCTGAATTTCCCCAAAAATGGTTGTTTAAAGTTACAAAAAATACGAAGCCCCTCTTGCCACACCTCCATATTTTTATCAAGTAATAGCCATGACTTCTAGAATGTTTTAGTGAAATATTGTGGTGTCGCAATTGGGGCTTCATATTTTTTCAGCTGCTTGAATTTCCAAATTTCTTGAAAAAAAGGGCAATTTTACAGTTTTAGGCCGACTTTAATGCCATTTTTTCCGAGTAATGGTGAATTTATAGAAGAAATTCTTTTTACAATTTCAGAGAAGTGGATCAGGGTACGCAAGAAAACTTGGTTTCATTGAGATCATTTGAAATCAGAAAAAGTCGATTTTACAGGGCCAAAAACTACAGTTAGTGAACCATGTCCTTTTTAGTCTATTTGATATAGTTCAAGTATACATATCCATTTTTCAACGATTACTTCAAATTGGGCAATTTTCATCAATGCCGCGATTGTCGGAAGTCGAGCGAGGACAAGCTATAGCAACGCTTGTGCAGGGTGAAGGCCAACATCAGGTGGCTGCACATTTTGGTGTGCATATTCGAACTGTTGAACGTCTTGTTCAACGTCTGCGAGTAACGGGTAGGATCAACGACTGACCGCGAAGTGGCCGTCCGCGTGTCACGACGCCACGTCAGGTTCGGTTTATGACACTTTATAATTTACGTCATCGCCATCTCACACTAGCGAAACTGCATATAACACTTTAGGCAGTCGTAATCGCTATATTCATCTCGATACGGTTCGAAACCGCTTACGCGACAATGGCCTAAGAGCCCAACGTCCCTATGTCGGTCTGCCGCTAACTCCTGTGTTTCGCAAACGCCGATTGGCTTCGTTAAAAGCACACTCACCACGAAATTTTCCTATGAGGCAATGGAGACGGGTATTCACCGACGAATCCCGGTTCACTCTCTACCGTTCGGACGGTCGACGTCGTGTATACGGGACGAGATTCACGCATTTTAGCAGCGAACAACACATAAATCTGACCGATTCTCATTATTCTAGGCCAAGCAATAAAATTTAACCAACAGTTAAATACATCCACTCGAATGGCCAGCATTTAGTCCAGATTTGTCCCCAATTGAACATTTGTGGTACGAACAGGATAGGAGGGTAAGGAGACGTCCAAATGCCCTGACTAATCATGTCCAGCTCACACATGCCTTGCATGAAGAATGGAATAACATTCCCCATCGGCATGATTAACACCCTGGTGAATTCAATGCATAGAAGAAGCTGCCTGCTTTCTATTAAGAAAACAACTTATTTTTTGTCATCATTTATTTTTTCAATCATAATCAAATATAAAACATCACAACGAACAATTTTAAAGTCAAATCAACAAGAGGACTTTTGGCCCGGGTCCGCTCACCTGAGTCAAAGCACCTAAAGGTAACTTGCATTACTTTTGATTTAGATGATAAAGTTATTGAACTGTAACAAATTGATGTGTAAAGGAAAATAATCTTATGGTCCGACCAGTAAGGTTCCACAGTCTCAGTTTTAAATACAAGATCCAAAATGGAATTGTTATCAGTCCTTGGTTTTTGCATGATCACTTTACAAGAGAATATCTGGGATAACTTTAGTACAACATTTTATGCTTATCTTTGATATCAAGATTGAAATCTCCCATGATAAATAAAGGTTTTGTTATGTCTACATGAGAAACAAGTTCTATGAGCTGATTATTCTATATCAAATGAAAAAGTAGTAGGAATTCTGGTTCAGTAGAATTTATAACAGTTGTTAAATTTACCACAAAGCACTACCCCCTCCCCTTGGGTCTCTGCCCCTTATCACAAGACAATCATGACTATATCTATTTTGATTAATGTATATGAGCTGATGACTCATGCCAAATTTAGAGCCTGTAAGATTCCTACTTCATCATCAGAAGAAGGTTTAAAATTTCAAAATTGGCCCGAAATACTACCCTCTCCCCCAGTGCTCTTCACATGGTAGCCAAACATTCATAGTTATAGGTATGTAAAATAATGTCTATGAGCTGATTATCCGTGTCAAATATACAGGTTGAAGGGATTCTGGTTCAGAAGAAGAAGAAGGTTATGGATTTAACAAGAGCTGTCACTGTAAGATGACAATGCCCCCGACACCGCTTTGATTTAGAAGTTATGGCCAATGTTAAAGTTTTTGGACGGAATGACGGACGGACGGACAGACGGACAGACGGACGGACGGACGGACAAGTCAAATTTATGATGCCTCCCTATCGGGGGCATAAAAAAAAATAACAAACCCCTTCCCCCGGTTGCTCCGCACATGGTGGCCCAACAGTTATGATGTAGCTATTCTAATTATGGTCCATAATTATGCTGATCATCCTTGCCATTTTTTAAGTCTGTAGGGCTCCGAAGAAGAAGGAGGTTAAAGATTTACCCAAAGTACTAACCCCTCCCACCAGGTGCAGAGGAGCACCTGGTGGCCCAACAGATTATGTTTTTAGCTATATTAATTCAGGTCTATGAACGGATCAACAATGAAAATTATAAGTCTGTAGGACTCCTGGTTGAGGAGAAGAAGAATTTTTAAGATTTTATTAAAATTTCACCTTTGGTTGCCATAGCAACCACGGTTTTTCGTGGATTTCAATTCTTTTAGCTATTTTGGAAGGGGACCACCTAAGCAACATTTCTGTAAAATTTGGTGTAAATTGGCCTAGTAGTTTTGGAGGAGATGTCGTTTAAAGAAATTGTTGACGGACGCTGGACGACGACCGACGAACGGACGCCGGACGAAAGTTGATCACAATAGCTCACATGAGCACTTCGTGCTCAGGTGAGCTAAAAAGTAGTAGAGTTATGGCTCTTTTGCACTACACTTCCCCTTGATGAGATCTATCTACCCATGAAGTGTAATGGTCATAGCTACTATATTTTTAGAGATATACTTCCGACAAGATCCAAATATGCAAAAACAGAGGAAAATAATTAAAAAAAAATAGGCACGGTAGAGTTATCGTTCTTGTTCACTGCACTCCCTATTGAGGAGAAGAACAGAACTGCCAAGTTTCAAGAAAATCGGACATAACGTTACAGAGTTATTCAATAAACAAGGAAGTGCATGCTGCCAGACGCCCGGGCGCCGGGCGCCACGGTCGATCCCATCATACGTCCCGTCTTCGACGGGCGTTTAGAAATGTGAAACAAGAAAAAGTATATCATATAAATAAATTGTTTTATAATATGACCTACGTCGCGAGAGTGAAATAAACTCGTTGAGTATTTTTTATATTACACGAGTGTTATTACACTAGTGGAAAACTATGCAAATTCACTCAGAGCGAATAGCAACGCTATTTTGTAACCGCAAAAATGACGTCATATTGTATATATTGTGACGTCAGTTTTAAACGGCGTTATAAGTTTCGCGGAAAATTGAAATGACTAATTTCAATAATTTTGACGATTTTTAGCGAAAATTCGGGTCATATTATAAATAGAATATCAAGTTTGTGCTCATAACTACCGAATTTATCAAACTCGTCATCTAAAATAGATTAAAACTCGGCACGGCCTCGTTGCGCCTCGTTTTTATCTGTTTATAGATGACTCGTTTAATAAATTCGGTATTCAATCACCACTCATTCAATATCCTCTATTTAAAAAGACGTTGTTCAAGTTTGAGAGACTTTAGATTCATTGAATACCTTTACTATGAAAAATCACACAGGATAAGGGTAAATAAATAATTGATTTATACGCCCCTTTTAACAATCTTACAGTCATATCACGGCGACTAAAGTACCGAAGGGGGGTTTCCTGGTAATTCTTACACTGTTCTGCCATTACATCCTTTTCTAGCCTTCAGCTGCTGTCCCGCAAATGTTTTGGATTATCAACCAAAAGGGGGAAAGACAATTTAAACAAATGTAGTCGGAAGGGTTGATTGCCGCCGCAGGTGACATTTTCAATGATGGTTCGTCCAATGGACTACCAAATGCGCTGTGACGGCGGCTTGTTAAGGTAAACATGTGACCCGACTGACTAGGGTCGATACTTTTTGCACCGTGCTTATTTTCTGAATCTAGAATGATCAATCTACCTTCCAGCGAAAGAATATTTGAAATAAGACGTCTGATTGACCTATCCTGGATCAAATCTCTTTTTCAATAATTTATTTTACAGAATTCCAGGATGGTCCCTGTTCTCGTGACGGGTCACAAATATATAGACACATTCAATAGATTTGCGCTAAATCCTCGAAAATTACTCACCTCACCCGAACCAGAACAGCTAATGCATGTAGTAATTCCTGTGGCTGAACAAATATGACACGGCTGAAATAGATATGCATATTGTAATTTAAATGTGTATTCTGCGTTTTTATTAAATCGTACTGCGAAGCAGTAGATTTATATCTACCGTTTTTCAGAAATCCAGTCTGTTTGACCCAGTACATTTTTACCATTATCTTCTGAGCAATGTGTTCAAACCAAATTATGTGTTTTCAAACACCGAAGAAACGGCCTTTTCAGTCACAATCTACAAACTTTGTTTATACCTTATTTACTTTTCGACAAATAGAGAAGAGGCTAATACAAAATTTGATGTAATTTTCGCTTTTAGTAATTACCAGTTAGTATTTTCAGTGTTTATAACAAGATTTTCGGTTGAGTAAAGGAGTTGAAACGTACAATAGGTTAACTGTATAATTAATTTGTAGCACTTACAATATTACTGCTCTGAACTTTCTCGAACGGTCATTTACCAGTTGTAGAGCTGACAACCAATCAAATTCTGTTATGATTATCACTCGGTCAAAACCCACGCGTAAATTCAGGCCACGTGTAAATTCAGATGGACATCGTCTGCTCGAAATGTGTCAATTAACTTGTTTGTCATTAGTCAATAATCGTCTGCACTCAAACAGGGAGCGTGGGAAGTTTACTTTTTTTCGCATGTGTTAACAAATAGAAATAATTTTGTAATTTTGAAATTTTTGATTTCAATGAGCACTCTGATCACGCTCCAATCCTATTTTCATTAAATTCAAAATTGAGTATGAAGAAAAATTATTCAACAACAAATAAACCGACAAAAACATACGATAAACTGATATAGGGGTAAGTTCATATCGGACTCGGTTTCGACCCGAGTTAACCGGGTTTCCATCAGAACGGCCTCGGTTTCGACACTTGTGATGTCATTGTAACCTTTCAACCTCGACGCTTCTGATCCTGGGTCAGGCCGGTGTTACTTGGGGTCCAAAATGGCGTCGAGAATAGTGCACAACAATTCGATTACAAAAAAAATAAATATTCTCTATTACTTTAAATAACAAATACTTTTTTCTTATTTTATATAGTATTTTGCACGAGTTTATCACATTTCTTAATGGGATAACGATATTTCATGGTAAATTAATTATTGTAGCGGTAAATGAGAAGTTTGTTTACTACCACCAGTGGGTAACTCCGTTCACATGAATGTCTTTTCTGCGCATGCATATTACAGTCAATTTCAGATTATTACATCATCTCACGCGTCTCTCGGGGGAATTTCAAATGGCAGCCCGAGAGACGCGTGAGATGATGTAATAATCTAAAATTGACTGTAATATGCATGCGCAGAAAAGACATTCATGTGAACGGAGTTACCAACTGGTGGTTGTAAACAAACTTCTCATTTACCGCTACAATAATTAATTTACCATGAAATATCGTTATCCCATTAAGAAATGTGATAAACTCGTGCAAAATACTATATAAAATAAGAAAAAAGTGTTTCTTATTTAAAGTAATAGAGAATATTTATTTTTTTTGTAATCGAATTGTTGTGCACTATTCTCGACGCCATTTTGGAACCCAAGTAACACCGGCCTGACCCAGGATCAGAAGCGTCGAGGTTGAAAGGTTACAATGACATCACTAGTGTCGAAACCGAGGCCGTTCTGATGGAAACCCGGTTAACTCGGGTCGAAACCGAGTCCGATATGAACTTACCCTAGGATAGCAGCAAGAGCGATCTATTTTTAGAACAACTCATGAATAATCATAGAGTGCTGCTAGATTTAATCGATTGGTCAGAAACCAAAGATATAAATAGCAAAGTTGGCGATTTCACGTGTTTCTTGAGGGAAAAAGCATTTACAGTATTTGGGAAAACCCAATGCTTGAAATACAAACATCTTGGTAATCAAAATTGTAAATAGTTTAATGAAAAATGTTTGTTTCTAAACAGGCTTTTAAACTCTATAGAGAGAGGAATAATATTAACAGACAAGCTTTTAGCTTGGCGCGTGCTCATTATAACAACGTAAAAATCTGCTAAGAAATAATTTAGACTAGCAGAGGGCTATCGAATCAGCAAACTTTCAAAATCGGACCCACGAGGTTGGATGAGCTGGCGATGTCCTCGAAAAGATGGATTGTTAGGACAAAAAACTCACAAATTTAAAGATTTTACCAACTCTTATTGTCCAAATTTGAGCCCTTTTGATTGGCGAACTATTGCACTATCCCAGCCTCTCAATGATGTACGATTTACAGTGCTGACAGCACTTTGATTCAACTGGCAGTGCGTGGCTTAGCCGTGACGTCATTTGGCTAGTTTACTTTTCAAAAGTTTGGGTTCTTTCGTAAGTTAGCCGTCTACTATAGTGAACACATGTTAATTACTGTATTTTAGAACCAAAAGGATAAACATGCTTAGCGAAAATGAACATTTTTCATCGATGAGTCGCCAAATCCTCGTAGCTTGACGGTTTGGTTGCCAACCTTCAATTTAAACAATGTCGACTACCTATTGAGCTGTGTATTTTAAATGAAAGCTGATTAACCTTAACCATTTGCTATTTAATCCCTGCTTTTGACGTGCCTGTGATTTTATGATTGAGAAAACACTGTGAAAAAAGAAGACATTGCTTCTGACAAGCAATTTCCTCTTTTTCCACACTATTTTCTACCCTACTGAATGGTTATTTTCCAAATTAAATCCACCCTTAATTTTCGTCTGAAAAACCTTCAATTTGGATAGGTCCAAAATTTTGTAAAACAGGAAAGGATTAACCTTAAATGCAACGAGTCGATACTCAGGCTTAACCCTGCCAGGGCAATAGTCTTGGATTATACTCACAAACTCAACAACAGATTTTATTAAATTCGTCGTCTTAAACAGATAACAAGAGGCCAAAGATGGCCTGTATCGCCCCACTGGCTTTAACATCTTTACACTTACATTAAATGAAGCTTTCTTTTAATGAAAATAACTCTTTGAAATCTTTTAAGACCTATTTTATAATAATTAACTGGGTATGGCCCACATTCAACCAAAATTTTCAAGTTTCATTGAAATCGGCCCATTGGTCATCAGGAGATGTAGTTTTAAGATTTTGGGCTCAAAATAAGCCACACCCTGCCATGCCAAATATTTTTAGCTAATCAAAAATACGTGAACAATTTTTGAAAAGGGTCACGGAAGGAACATTCTAGAAAAGTTTCATTGAAGTCAGCCCACTGATTTAGGAGGAGATGTCGCTAAAAGATTTCGGGTTCAAAATAAGCCCCACCCTGCCACGCCCATATTTATGGGCAAATCATAATTTTCTGAGCACTTTCTGGAAAGGGTCTCCCAAGGAACATTTTGGTAATGTTTCATTGAAATCAGCCCATGGGTTCAGGAGGAGAAGTTGTTCAAACATTTCGGGCTCAAAATAAGCCCCGCCCTGACACGCCCATATTTGGGGGATCAATCCATTTTTTTAACAACTAAGAAGAGGGTCAACCAAGGAACATTCTGGTAAAGTTTCATTGAAATTGGCCTGCTGGTTCAGGAGGAGATGTCGTTTGAAAGATTTCCGGTGCGAAAAAAGCCCCCGCCCTGCCAAGCCCATATTTGGGGGTCAATCAAAATTTCTTGAACAACTTTAAAAGAGGGTTACCCAAGGAACATTCTGGTAAAGTTTCATTGAAAATCCGCCCAATGGTTCAGGAGGAGATGGTGTTTAAATATTTCAGGCTTAAAATAAGCCCCACCCTGCCACGCCCATGTTTGGGGGGGGGGGGGGGGGGGGGGGGGTCAATCAAAATTTATTGAACATTTCATTTCAAGTTAAGGGTCACCCAAGGAACATCCGTGCCAAGTTTCATTGAAATTGGCAATGGTTTTGGAGGAGAAGACTTTTAAAGATTTCAAAGTGAAAAAATGCCACGCTCTGCCACGCCCATATTTGGGGGTAAATCAAAATTTCTTTAACAATTTTAGAAGAGGGTCGAAAAGGAACATTTCTACCAAGTTTCATGAAAATCCACCCATTGGTTTGGGAGAAGAAGATGATTAAAGAAAAGTTCACGCACGCACGGACGGACGCAAGGACGCACGACGGACACTCCGCCATGACAATAGCTCGCTGGCCTTCGGCCAGTGGAGCTCAAAACTCGGTAAAACCTTTTTTCTGTTCAAAGATCCACATAAAGCAAAGATATTCGTACTTTTATTGGCCTGGGTAGCGGAAAATATGATAACAAGACACCCACTATCACAAATTCTGGTGTCGATTTCCAATCGATAAAAATTCAGGGGGTGTCTAGTAATCATATTTTTCGCTACACAGGCCAATAAAAGTACGAATATCTTCGCTTTATGTTGATCTTTTGCCGAGAAATTTGGTATGCGTGTAGCGGATACATGAATGCTCTTAGACAATCACAAACAATGAAGAATAGTCAGGTTGTTTGACAAAAAAATAATGACAAACCTAAAAATCGAGCAAAGTCACTCACTCCTAGGGATAGAACTCGCTCATTTTGCTTAGTTGTTACCCTCCCCTTTTATTTCCTAAAAGAAGAACCATTTATCTCGACAGTGATACTAAAAATTGAGATGAAAATGATTATTTTGGTTTACAAATCAGTCAAAAACTTGACCCACCGTTAGTTCCGTATCAAAAAAAATCGATCAGGTGTCCATGAACCTTCTGGTGTCGGCGTGGCACGTTATTACCTGTGGTTTAGAAAGGAATGTTTTAGTGAGAATTATGTCCCTTTTTACACAAAACTCTTTCAGTACCCAGACCTTCGTCTTCGAAATGATCGCAGAAATTATAAAAAAAATCAATCAAAGCTGCGTGAACAACGCTCAGAAAACACGAACAAACCTTTACGGAAGCTGTATGTGGAACTTCAACCTCAGTCTTTTCATCTTCAAATACTGCCTTAGGTTGTACATGGATATCCCAGGGTAATGGTGCAGGTCCATTCTCGGGGCCATCAACTGTCTGGTCTGTTACACAGGAACATGTAATGATTGAATGGAATGCGTTAATAGTATAGAGCATAGACCATATTTATGTATATGTAACGCTATAGATAGAGGGAGGATTTGAAATTCCAAATTATTTTCTTCCAAGTAACCTCTCACAAATCCTACATTGTGGGTACTCATTAAAATCGTCTCGAGACGATTCAAATGAGTACCAACAACATAGGGTTTCAATGAGAAATAAAGATTTCAGACTAGCTTAACCCATTCGAGATTATCTGTTCCTCTGACAAAACTATTCAAATGAAACTTGCAATCAAAACATAGAGTAAGTTCATAAGGAACGCGGTATCGAACAAAATTAAGGACGTCCGCATATCCGGTTTTTGGATTTTCCGCCATTAAAAAAACATTTTCATTTCTGTATTCGTTATAAAACTATGAACCGAAATTCAGCCTATGTTTTTGGATAGAGCTGTATGTAAGGTTGTCAAAACATGTAAAAATTTGAATAAATTCAAAATTTATTTCCTCCAAATTTTCGGGGCCATTTTCTCGATTTTCAGAGAAAACGACAAGCCAGTATTCAATGTTACTCCTTGCCTATTTTTGGGATAGAAAGCAAATAAAACTTATCAATATGGTAAGAAGAACCCCTACCTCATATCCGTGAACCAAAATACCAACAAATTTGTTTTTTCAAATATTAAAAAATGCGTTTTGAAATTTAATTATTTTTGTGAATTACCTCCCTTTATTTTAACAAATGAGTCAAAATATCTAAAAAAGTAAGACTGTGACCACAACTTTTTTTTCATGTTAAAATATTTCTAATTATGTCAAAAATTTATATTGAGAGTATAAGAAAAAGTTTAATAGTAGAACTATTTTTTTTACTGTGAATCATATATAAGAAGCGCTTAATTTTAAAGGAAAATACTTCTATTAGGGACCGAATAAAGATGTCCAAATTTTCTTTTGCTTCATTAAAATTCCATATTTTTTTTTAATAAATAAGTGGAATGGAATGTCGTTTTTAAATAATACACAAATCACTTACTTTCAGAATATTCATTTGTCCAAAAGTGATAACTTCAATAAAAAAGGTTGTAATTTTCAAAGAAATTCAAAGGCAAGAACTAAAGTGCACTTAATGTTTTTGGTACCTATTTTCAAACGGCTCTGACAAAAAATAAGCACTTTGACCCCATTTTTTCTTTTCAAAAATTGAAATAGAACATTTAGATCTTTCTAATAAATCAGGTTTAAAGAAAAGTTTAATAGTAGGAAAAAGCCGAGCGAACTTTTTAGCCCGGTTCCCATTCGAACGACCTCGGTTTCGACACTAGTGACGCCAATTGAACTTTCTCCTGATCCCGGGTCGGACCGGTGTTACTTGGATTTCGAAAGACGTGAATAAGTAGTGCACAACAGTTCGGTTATAAAATATTCAGATCTTTCTTTGGATTGAACAGAAATTACTTTTGTTTTTTGAAAATTGTGTTTTTGCGGATTTATAATATGTTAATGGAATAAAGGCATTTTATTATACTAATTGAGCCTGTGCGTGAGATTTCCAACAATTTCAAATATGCGCAAAACAAAGGCTCTGGCCAGTCTGTGCATCCGCACTGTCTGCCCAGAGCCTTTAATATGCGTTAAGTAGATAGATAATGTCTCAAAGTATCTGTAGACAATCAGGTAACTTTTTACTTTTAGTATTTGGCAGCCTACGCTACCCAATGTTTGAACCTTAAAAATATTTGAAAATTGTTGGAAATGTCACGCACAGGCTCAATTGATTAATGTTAAACGTTGAGTCCCAATATTGTTAGATAACTCCGTTCCCGTAGTTGTCCTCTCTTCGTATGCGTATTACAGTTGATTTTTAAATAATTACATCATATCTCTCTCCCGTTTTGTGATATGAATTTCCCTCCCCCGAAAGAAATTGACCTAAGGGTTTGGAAGAGGGCCATGCTTATTTTCTTCAATGTCAAAATAAGCCCCTCCCTTCCTGGTACACCAATATCTCGACGCCAATGATAGTTTCATGAGCAAGTTTTTAAAGGATTAATCAGTTTGGTTAAAATATGCCTTCCAGTTTTTGAAAACAACAACAACAACAACAATTCTCACGCTCATTTTGGGTGTTTATAAAATTTTTTCGAAGCGATTAAGAACGACTTTGCTTGTTCTCGAGTGGTTTGAATGAGTTTTTGGAATGAATGATTGAGATGCCAATTTTACGATGTGATTAACTGTTGCTATTTTCTTCCGTTTTTTTAAAAAAAGATAAAAAATATAAAAAAAACTTGGGTAAGAAACAAAGCTATAACAATGTGATTTTCTTTAAAATTTTGATATCTTAGAGAAAAGTTAAATAAGTTCACTAGAAAGTAATTTCAAAAAAATATTGAAAGTTAAATTCTAACATTCCTCTTAAAATCAAGACTTGAAAATTTTAACTTCTGTAAAAGAGAAATTTCGTTTTTAACTGTTTTTAAAGGATACGAAGGAGTAATTTTTTGCAACCATTCTATTTCTGGGATACGCAAAATCCGATTTCTATTTCGGTTAGCGACATCGTGAAATTGACAAGGCAAATGATTCAAGAATGATTTTTGAATGAAATTATGTGAGCCTATACCTAAAGCAGGGACTCTCTAAATTTAAGATCCATATGATCGAGTTCTTTAGATCCCATATTGTTGATATAGGCTAAAACCCTGTTAAATTACGTCATGGTCAAACCACGCTGAGTCAGGTCAAAATAAGTCACAATGTATAGAAACCTACCTTTGTAAGCCTCGTGAGCCCAGCATGTTGAGCGACTTTCTCCAAACGTCTCCAGCGTATACTGAAATAATGGCGGATATTGACTAAGTTGACATGAAATACCGACGTCATAACACGATTCTAAAACACTAGTTCATTTAACTCTTGTCATGCTGAACCCGGATTATTCCAGCTTTGGTGGGAGCTATAGACAAACATCAGCCTGCACAAATGTGCAGTCTGAGGTTAGTCTATACCACCTGTTTCTCACTTTCGAACCAGAATTGTCAATAGATTTAGTTTTCCAAAAAAAAATTGAACAATTGACCCACAGCTGGAAATTTCAGTGCTTTTTGCCCTTTGATTTTGATGCAAATTTTCAGACAAAAATTCAGCATGACAAGGGTTAATATTCTCCTGTATGTTTAAGCGGAGAAACATTCTGTGAGCGATTAGAATTGGTTTCATTTAAGTCTCTTTTTCACAAGGGCAAATTGTTTTACAATTATTTTAACGAAATTTGTGATTGATCAGGCTAATTGATATCAGTATATAATTAAGATGTTGTAATGTCCATTATGAAAAATTGGTTGTATTCCCCGATGAAAACAATCTAGAGTACGCAACTATTTTGTCACCTTCCAAACAAATAAGTTCCAATGCCATTCTGCAATAATTCAATTTAAGTTGTGTACATTGATATTCGCGCATTCTGATTGTTTGAAAAGTTGTTTTTTTATCTTCCAATGAAAGCAATTTTGAGTACGCAGCTATTTTGTATGCTTCCGCACAAAGTAGTACCATTACAAATTATTTCTAAATCAATAAAGCCGAACAGTTCTTTTAAGGAAAATTAAATTATAAGATATGAAGGTAGTATATATTGATTTTATAGAGGTATGTAACTAAAAACTTAATCACACTCATGTATGAATCCGCTTAGGGTATTCATATAGTGTGTAAAAGTTTTTGGTTTCATACCTCAATGAAATCAACAAATACTCTCTTCATCGCTTAATTATAATAATAAATACTTCACATTTTTTAAGCTTGAACATCTAAATTACAAAATATGAAGATAGTACATTGTATTTGTTGTTTCATAGAGGTTTTAGACTAAAGCCTAACAGCACTCATGTATGAATTCGCTTCGCGCATTAATACAGCGTGATAAGGTCTTTAGCTTCATACCTCCATGAAATTAACACATACTATCTTCATATATTATAAGTTAATTGATATTTTTATTAATATTATGAACAAAATTAGCGAAATTGGAATACCTCCCCTTAATTTCACACAAAACTCGCTCCACAAACTCATTCATCATCATTCCAAAAATCGTTCCAATATCATGCATCTTGTCAATTTCTAGATGTTCTTAACTACATATGGGTGAGGACTGTGATCAGACTGTGCGGCTTCACAGGTTGATTTGAGTGTTCATACCGCGTATATGCGAAATTTTTGGAAACGTCACTCACAGTCTCAAATATTTATAGAATATTTTTAAAAAAAGAAGTAACATACATGAAAGGCAGCCGAGTGTTGGAGATCTTGGAAATAAAGTTCCCGAGCAGCTCCCTTACCATAGCAACAGTGTTCAGTCACGTGTTCCAGGAGGGCCTCCCGGGCTTCGTCTGTTTCTAGTTTTGGAAACCTTTAGAAATACACGACATGCGATCCGTCACACGAAAAGGAACCATATTGGAAGTGCGAAATATACCGACCATGATCAGACTGTGCTTGGTCAAACTTTTCGTTTGTATTGATTTTCATAGATTTATAATTGGCCATTCACTCTTCCTATATATACTGGCCAAAAGTCCTAACCGGCCACTTTAAAAATGACGATAACTTTTTTAAAAGTTATAACATTTTAATGAAATGTGAATTTTTAAGCACTATGTACGTAGATTTCCATTATGATTTACCAATAGTTATCAAATTTGGAGGTGTAATAAAGGAAAAGCTCAAAAAGCTCTAAATCTTAATAGAGCTCGGGACATTACACTTTCAACAAATCAAAGTCCGCAAATCGTTAGCTGCAACCCAATCTAAGAAAAAAAAAAAGGAAAACATTGTCAATTTTGAGTGACCTTTGACTACAGGAGAAACAGAAAGAATAGAAGGAATGGTAAAATGGTGTTTAAATTCAACCGGCAAACCATTTTATCTAGCGAATATGCCCAAATATGGTCTGGTGTGAAAAAAAAACGATTTATCAAACTGATTTTTTTCACATATCCTACATTTTGTAGCTCAACGGGAATTACCAGTCCATATTTTATGCGTTTTTGAAGATAAACGCATTTTAGGTGTTGTTTCTAGGAACCGTTTTTCTGAACACATAAGCTCTATCACTTTCTTCTAGCGCCATATGCCGTGCACAATTGTCGAACATTTTCAATTTTTTTCCTAGTCTATGTTGCAGCTTACGACCCATGAGACAAAAATCGCTACATTGACAATATTTTGAGCTCTGTGTGAGTTTGGAGCTTTTTGAGCTTTTCTCATATTGCGCTTTAAATTCAATGAAATAACGGTAACCTTTCGCCAATCATCTGAAGAGTTGCTTAAAAATTCACATAGCAAATTTCACGAAAATTCAAACCGTGACCACAGAAAAAATTATCTTTGTTTTTAAAGTGGCCGGCTAGATGTTTTGACAAGTATAGTAAATAATTATTTTCACAATACGATCCCTAAGGAGGTATTGTGGGAAAAGGGAGCACTTCTGGATGCAATCACTTTCTTCAAAGGGTTTTTTTTCAGGAGTTTCCAGATTGCCCCTTTTAGTTCGACGAGCACGAACACTATCGATATGACTGTTTATATCATTAATTGGCATTTGGCCTCAATCTCCTGTTCAATTTATAGTGCCCCGACCGGACCATGGTTTGTATGTCATATTATGTTCTCAAAATGAAGACAAAAATCACCCTTTTACATATTCAAAATTTCATTTTCATTACAGTTCTAGTCAAAGTAAACACAAGTAGTAGACTGGTAAACCTGTCCCATCTACGCTACCCCCCGATACTTCTGTATCGATAGATTGTGACATGCTCGCCTGTCAACGCATGCAGATACTATTTCTGAAAAAAAATTCACATCCATGAATAATGTCGTATGGAGAAGGAATTATATGTGAAAGGTAAAACTCGAGGGTTGAACCAGAGGATTTTGCTTTGTATATAGCCCCTGCCCCATCATACTTTATTCATGGACACGTCAATCCGAAAATGAAACTAAAACCGTTACAACACAATCCTAATTCTGATATGAGGTTTATTACTTTTTCTGGGGTTAAAGTAGTTTTATGAAAAACAAATCTGGCAGTCAATTAATGAACAAGTAGCCTAATGATAGACGTAAGGAGAATTTCACTGGATGCGAAGCGCAGCATTTAGCATGTAGATTATATGACGCTAAAACCATCGACGTGACTATGATAAATGAGCAGAGCTATCTATGCACACAGTAGAACACATGATATTAGAATTTTATTGCGAATAAAGTTCTATGTAATTTCTTCTTATTTCAACGTACACGTGTTTTACGCCATCGTGTTATAGGCCTATTATCCAATCATTAACGTAATAAGTAAAAGTCTTTACATATAAAGTTGATATTTGTCCATCATTTGTTGCAAAAATAAAGTTTTCTGACATGCAATTTTTTTACACTCGCTTGACGAAATTGGTTTGTGGTGGAAATATTTTCGTGGTTGTGCTTAACTAGGTGTCTGTGACAATCCTTTCGATCACCTATTCTCACAGAGTACAAGTTTCTGTAACGGAAAGCAAACCGACATTGGATTTCTCACGTCCTGGTGGTGGCATTCTATTTGCTACCCATATTTATCAAGGTACTGTATTCTAGTGACAAACCTGTTTCAATCAATAAAATTAGTCAAAAATACCAACGTATCCATATTGATATGGCTCGCGAAATTCTAAGACATGTATTTGAGTGTTATGTTATATAAATGGTGCTAAACAGAATGACAGAATTTGTAAGCTTTAAATATGATAATTACATTATCTTCGAGATATAAAACAAGTCCTCGGACTTCTGGAACACCCCTCTTGTCTTATTTTGATCCAGTAAGTTATAGTTGATCTCAGGTATAACCCCTTAGCAAATGTAACAAACCGAGCAGATAGACAGACGTGATCCATTCAGAGAAAAGGATCCTCAACCCTAATTGTGTCGACTCTGTCTAAATAGGCTTCAATCAGCCATTTAACTAAGGACAGGTCTCTATTATTTGCATATCCAATACAAGTTTCCTCCCTTTAAACCGTTACAGCAAATATTTACGCTTACCCTGTGATAGCCTGTCTTTCGGGCTGTTCTTCTCTCATAGCCTCATCATACGAAGGGGGCGGCAGCATACCATCCGGGAACTCTACATTATTATCACTGTCCACTTTATCAGACTTCTTTGAGGAAGACACTTGAGTGTCATTTGGCTCTTCTTTAATTGTATCCATATCATCTCGATCTGGCTTCTCACCGTTCATATGAAGTTTTGCATCAGACGAGCTTATCTCTGAAACTATTAAAACGAAATAGTCGATGTATGCAAAGGTCAAGTTAGTGTTTTGAATGATTGGAGTGAGTTGTTTGAATGAATGATGTACCACTGAGCAAGTGATTTTGAATGGTTTTGATGGAGAATAGTGTTAATAGTTCGATGATTACATGTAACTGTACCAGCCCTATGGTCAGAATGACAAAACATAGCAAACTGTTTGTAAATGGTACCCCGCTTTGCGCGTGTACTAGCGCGCAAAGCGGGGTCACGATGATAATTTTCAAACAGTTTACACCATTTTGTCATCCTGAATGCTGGGCATCTCTGATAAAAACCTGAATAAGGACTCTGTTTTTGACCAGTTAGGTTTCTTGTAGACTTGTCGGTAGGGCATTGGTTAGTTGATTGTCCAGCGCCTTGACCACCAGGCTGTTCTTGATCCTGTGAATGTGGTTGATCCGAGTCCATGGTCCTACTAAAATAGTATGATTTTTGTTAATTCACCTGAAAAATGAAACAGTTAATTCATAATGAAATTGACCAAGTTTTAGTGTAAACTAATTAAAGGGGTTGCCGGTAAAAGAATATCGCCAATTTCGTTCCTTTTTTTTCAAATGAATGTTGAAATCAAAACGTTTTTCGCGTTACCCTTTTTAAATGAAAAGTTACGATATCCCTGGTTTTTTTTTTAAATAGGCATGTTCACCTTTCTACAAGTACATGTATGTGGCTATCACCATGCAATATACGCACGTGCGTACAGTTAAGACCATCCTGAAATTGACTGTCATTCCTATCAAAACCTTTCTAAATCGCTCAAACAACGCTCTATTAATTCATTCCAAGCAATAACTCTAATCAAAAAAAAAAAAAAAAAAAAAAGGGATACTAGAAAACATTTCGACATCGTTCAAGACGATCAACAATTAATGCAATTCGATCAAATCATTCTACGATTTTATTGGCTTGTGCGTAAATTATGCTCTCTGATTTGTTCATGAAAATAACAAAAAGAAAAGTACGAATGTTTTATTAAAGGGAGGTAATAAATATAGCTAATTTGGTCTTATTGAACAAAATTAGCAATAGTTGATTACATCCTTTTAATTTCACTCAAAACTCGCTCCACACATTATTCAATTTCATCTAAAGTCATTCTAATATCATTCATCTTGTCAACTTCATGACGTTCTTAACTGTAATATAAAATAAAATCATCTGTCTAGAAATATCCTCAATATTCTTTAATGCTTTTCGGTGGTTTATCGAGAAATAACGGTTGATTATCACTTGACAATCTCACCACAAAGCAGTGAAAATATCAAAAACTTATACCCTGCTTTTGTGCATTTCATCCTATCTGACGTCATCTATGCGGGGCGAAATAAGTGACGTCACAATGAACGTTGCATAGCAATCACGCGCATAATGACGCGCTTTACGAAAATATGTCCTAGAAATTTCACATTTAGTCTCATTTTTGCATAAAAGAAATAGAAAAATCGTTTGTTTTTCGAGTAAGATCGATTAATATTTCATTTCGCCACTCGTGAAACTATACTTATTGTTGTTGTTCACTCAATGAAATATAAATCGATCTTACACTCAAACAACCGATTATCCTCTATTTATATCGTCTTGACATCGCAGCTGTAGCGAGTTCACCGATTGTAGTTACAATGTTTTAGATCGTCTACAAAACTGATCAAACTATATATAAGGAAGCATTGCATCTGCTTTTGAATCTAGTTGCATCTTGTCTTTCTATTCCCGAAATGTGGCGTCTGCTAGGGAATAAATTTCAAAATCCTAGTTACAACCATTAAATGCTCATTTACGTGATATGCATATTGGTGACTCAGCGCGAAACGGTTGTAACTGTCTTTAAACATACAGGCACTCAGCATGAAACGGTTGTAACTGACTTTAAACAGATAGGTAGTAAAAACCGTTTCGCGCTGAGTCAGCGATATGAACACAACACTAGGAATAATGGATTAATTAAAACCAACTTTTTATGACCTAAGCTTGCAAACAATTATTTTCGTTACGCTTGTGCGTAGTGGATGTGATGGGTAGGTGCTAAGTCCGTAATATCATTTTGAAGCTGATACCAAGTATTAAGCAAATGATTCATTAGAAGCAATCAAAACGAGCATGTTATATTTGTTAACTTATTCATTTTTTATCAATTACAGATACCAGCTGTATCTGCACTATATGCACAACAGCGTTTTAAAAATAGACACTATGCAGAAATTATTAGTACGGTCGTACATATGAACCACAAGAAACGATAGTTAATTGGTTTCTATCATGATAAATTGAATATATTTCTTGATATTACGAGGGGTTATCGATATATTCGTGTTAATTTCAAACTAATATAGTTAAGAACGCCTAGAAATTATTTCCTTCCTTCAATAGTACTCTATAGATTGAAGTCGCATTTTACTCT
Organism: Fragum whitleyi; assembly: GCA_948146395.1. Lineage (NCBI taxonomy): Eukaryota > Metazoa > Mollusca > Bivalvia > Cardiida > Cardiidae > Fragum > Fragum whitleyi. The sequence goes on from OX411550.1 coordinate 11,323,798, forward strand.
GATCAAAGCACGTTCATACCACGCGCCAATAGCCGTCATGTGACATCGTTTGAAGCACATCCGTTTCAGTAATACAAAATTAAAGCTGAGTCATATCTCGACGCAAGGTGCTTGATTTCTCCGTTTAAATTAAAATATGAAGACGCAACCTATTCGCGTTGTAAAACGGTTTGGACGTCGGAAGAAATTCTACCGGATAAACAGCAAGCTCTTTAACAAATCACCAGCTTATGATAAACTAGAATGGTGGTCACCATAGACAATAGTTTGGCAAAGAAATAATGTTGACAACATTATTGCTCAAAATGACGGTGTCGCTATTTCTCGGCGGTGAGCGTTAAAAGTCTCGTCAATAAAATGAGCAATAAGCAATTAACTCGAATTTAACCATCACCCCTCGTATCTTGATGATGAAACATTCCTGCGTAAAGATTATCTCCAAAGTATAGCTATTCCTATTTTTGTGTACTTTGAGGTATTTTGCATGTCGCCGCTTTGTATATATAAAATTATAATTAAGATATGATAAAATAGATTTATTTTAATAACATGGACTGTGTATGAATATTTATAAGACCTTTCCGCTCTCTCGGATGCTTGAAAAAAAAATTATATGACCTCATTAACATGCCATAGAATTATTTCTTCCGATGTCGCCACTTTTTATAAGGGCAGTAAATTCATTTGAGCGCTTTCTGCAGTCGCCAAAAATTGTTAGAATGATCATTCTAGATTCAGAAAATCAGTAAAGGGCAAATCGTTTCGACCCAATCATCCTTCCCATCAGCGCAGTATGATTAGGATAGACACTTTACGCACTACCCATATGGCCTCTTTTCGCCAAACAGGGCACATACGTTATGATTACAGTTAAAACAAAGTGAAATTGATTTTCATCTCGACCAAAACCATTCAAAATCACTCGCTCAGCGCTCCATTCTTTTATTTCGAATACTCACTCAAACCATACAAAATCGCTAAAAAATCACTAAAAATGTACATTCAAAAAAAAGATCGGTTATAAATACACACGCACTTTTTGACATAATTGAATATTTAAAGCGTATTGTGTGTTCGTGAAGACATAGAAAGCTATTCACTGAACCTGTATGCATATCTTGGACAAAATTAGCCATATTGGATTACCTCCCTGTAATTTCACTCAGAATTCGAGTTAGAAATATCGAGATACTTACGAAACTGTATAATATATAGATAGAATTTCCGCGAAACTCCTATTCCGGCATCACGATAATTTCACGATTATTCCTGAACAATCACGCTACGGACTAACGAAAGTTACGGTGACTTTTTGTCTATCTTAATAATTGTATAGTTGCTATAAAAGTGATACTGAAAATTGAAGTAACTGCACATATATTATGTAATGTCTATCTATAGACAAATATACAGTCAATATCATACGAGACAGACTAAAGGGTTGGTAATATTGGAATCAAGTTGTGTTGTCTGCTACTGCAGACTGCATATTCCACTCCCATCATATAGGAATTCTGGTGCACATTGGGATAGATTCAAAAACCTAATTATATCACATAAAAATGACTATCCCATGGGCTTAACTAGGATTTCAAAATTCATACGCACAAGATTAGCAATCACCCGAAAATATATAAACTTAATCAAACTGATGTCCTCCCGCACCTTTTTGCGAGAAATGGAGGACAGAGTAAGTGGGTGCAAGGGATAATTTAAATATCCTTACCATTGATAAATGATCAAAACATCGTAACTACAGATTAAAAAAGCTGTGCTTACGATATTATGATCATTCATCAACGATATTTTCGACATAGAATTTATTTTGTATTACGCACTTGCTAAATGTGCGTAGTGGTTGTTACGCCCTTGTACCCGGCTGGTTAGATCACATGAAAATGACTACCCTATTCTATTTTTGACACTTTGCCTTCTAATTTAGGTTTTATATTATATCTCCGTGTGCAAATCTAAAAACCAAATTTTTTGAGTAAAATTGCATACAATATCGTTATCATTAATAAAATGACTAATTCATTATACTGAATATAGAATCTACGTTATATCGCACGGGTGTTTATGTGACGTCATACATGCCGCGTGAAGCTAAATCAACGTAAGGTTAAAATTGGGCATATTATAATTTTAAATCAAAACGCAGTATTTTGCTGCGTTTTGATTTCAAGTTATAACATGCCAAAAAGATATCTTAAGACGATTGGAAAGCATTTAAGGAATATTTTTTTTTATTCTTCAAGCGTATTGACCAAAGTACCACGAGAAGCCGATTAACCTATAAAATGACCCGAAATTACTACACTTACGTCCGAGGTCCTTTTCAGTTAACCCTTTGCTGTTTAATCCCTACTTTTTACGTGCCTGTAATTTTATGATTGAGAAAACATTGTAAAAAAAGAAGAAATTGCTTCTGACAAGCACTTTCTTCTTTTTCCACACTAGGTCCAAATTTTTGTAAAACAGGAAAGGGTTAAGGAAAAGGCTGAGCGATATTCCGGTTGTAGCCCAACAAGAGGCCGCCTATCCCAAGTGTCGAAGTGATATAGAAGGGTAGAATGAATGCTTATAGCTAAGAAAATTTTCCAAGAACAAAATGTATCGAATTTGATCTTGACTGCACACAGCAAACAGTCTGATATAGATGGTAATTTTCTCATTTCCTAGATACTTCCTAATTTGCAGCACTGAAACGAGTCGCGCATGTATGATTGATTATTGATCGTATCGGAAAAAATGGCATTGTCCCGAGTTTATAAAATTGTGACATGTCACGGTAAAAAGGACCATCATGGGTGCAAACTCTGTGAAATAAATGTTTGAAAAGTCGATTAGTTCCCGTAGAGGTCAACCGGATGTCGCATTGCGATATGTCTTACACAAGAAGGTAGAATGACCATGCCAGATTCTGATAATCAGATGAGCGCAAAAAGTTTTGACCCTAGTCAGCCTGCGCATTCCGCGCAGTCTTACTCGGGTCGACATTTTTACGCAAAATTATGCTTTTCTTTAACATGCTGACAATAATAATCTTACCTATAATGTAATCGCTTGCGTGTACACAAATAAAACTGGTAGCGCTTTGTATGAGAGTCTGAAATATCGATGAATATAACGGCAGTAATTCTGTCTTACGTCTAGGCTGGAAACATGAATAATCATGATTCATTTTGGTTAGGATAAAAAATCATCAAAATATTCTATTAAAAAACAACAAGAACACGGGGAAAATAACAGAACAAAAACATTACCGTAGGTGTCTGAGTGATTAAGTATTCCTATGAATACGGATTTTGATTTCGTTTGTTTGTTTGAATGGGGTTTTAAGTCGCTTTCAAAAACATTTCAGTTACATCCCGGGTACTGGAGCTCCAAATAATAGATTTCTGGTATTTATCAAATCAGGACCACCGTCACATTCTTTCCTAGCCTCCAGCTGCTATCCCACATAGGTCTACAATTATCGACTCATTGATGAGAGACAAATAGTCGATATGGATGAGTGATGCCTCCGGGGCGGATCTTGATAGCATATACGTTGAGCGACTTTAGGGTCACCGTATCTAGGACATGGGTACTCTCCAATCGGGAACCCTCGGCGATTCTACGGAAAAGACCTCGGAAATAATACGGGCGCAGCTCTGAAAGCGCGTCATTTCGCAGTTGGGTTTATATGACGTCACAAACGTTAACGATCCCGCTAAAGATTACGTTGCATTAAACAAAGTCATCGAAAGAATAAAAGTGGGTATATTATAAATTTGATAACAAAACGAAGTGTTGTACTGCGTTTTGTCATCAAATTATGATATGCCCAAAAGACCTCCTAAGACGACCGGAAAGAATAAACAAAATGTGACTTTCTTCAAGCGGATTAACCGAAGAACCACCAAGAGCCGAATTACCTATAAAATGACCCAAAGTTACTACACTTACGTCCGAGGTACTTTCCAGATTACGGAAACGTCCGAGCTGTGTTCCGAATGGAGTACTCTCTTGTGGCACCCTTTTATTGTAAAAAGAATCACTTCGGTTTCAGACTTTGATTGATTGGCTTTTAAAATGAGAATTAAAACAACTCCCCTACCAAAATAGACTGGCAAGTACCGTAGAAACTGGTCTTTTTACTCAATACGATTCATTACCTTGAACAGCGCTTCCAAAGTAAAACTTTTTTCCAGAAAAATGCCCAGCCCCCCCCCCCCCCCCCCCCCCCGCGCGAATTTGACATTTTAAAATCACTTTCTCTGCGCCAAATCTATGCATTCAAATTGCTCACCAAAATCGATAGAAATGCTCTCGAAAAGCGTTCAAAAACATATCACAACTTATCATTTAAATAACCAAAAAATATTCAATGACTTAATTTCAAGCGAGAATTTTGGAGCGTCATATCTGTCCGTAAAGGCACCCCAACCTTCCCATAGACGTGGGTTTTATAAAAGGGGGGTAATAAAAAACGCTAATTTTGTTCCGTTTCAAACGAAATTAGCGAAGTTATGAATTGCACTCCCTTGAGATCACCCAAAACTCGCTCACTGACTCATTCAATTACATTCCAAATCATTCCACATCATCCAACTTGTCAATTTCGCGATCGTATTTACTGTAAATGTAAACAAAAAGTACTCATGTTTAAGATCCAGGGAGAATGATTTAATTTTAGTTGATTCCATTAGATTTCGCGCATTCTTATTGGTTGTAAATTTGATGTTATTTCTCAATGAAATTTAGTTTCATCACGCAGCTATTTTGTAAGCTTCCGCAAAAAGTAGTCCCGTGGGAAAACTGCTTTAATGTTGACAAATCTTTACACCTTTGCTTCATATTAAATTATAAGACATAATGATACAGATAAGAACACCATGAAGTTGACAAGGTGAATGGTTTTCGAATGATCTTGGAATTAAATTGAATGAGTGCGAGGAGTGAGGTTTGAGTGAAGTTCGAGGGAAGTGATCCAATATGGCAAATTTTGTTCAGGATTAGTGCGCAGATTCGTAGATGAACCCAGAGACGTCATCTACAGTGACCCGAGAATTACCATGCCGTCAAGGTAAAACCCAACCAATCAACGCAACAGAGTAATAGCGTGAAATTCGCAGAGATGAATTTTGAGATACCCAGACAGACTGATAAAATAAAGGAAGAATGAACTGAAAACTGTCTGTGAAAACTGTCTCACGCGGCTTCCATTGCCTTCTTAAACTAGAAAGCCATGAATGGCTTGAGTCGCTCCACAGGCTTGAAATTCTTGAAATAGAAAATCTAAGGTTTGACTAGATTTTAGGATATTTTAGGTTCTACTGATGTTGAAATGATTTTCAAAAATGCCACTATATAACATATAGAGAAATGACCTCCGCCTATAAAATACATATTTTTCATCTGATCACAATAATTTTTGGCAGACTGTTAAAGCTTCACTCAAGAATTATTCCAGTGAAATTTGGTTGATATCCATCAATTGCATTCTGAGAAAATGATTTTCAAAGTTTCCACTATATAACATATAGAGAAATGACCTCCGCCCGTAAAATGCTTATTTTTCACCCGATCACAATAATTTTTGGTAGACTGATAAAAGGTCACCCAAGGATCATTCCAGTGAAATTTGGTTTATATCCATTGTTTACACTCTGAGAAAATGATTTTCAAAGTTTCCACTATATAACATATAGAGAAATGACCTCTGCCCATAAAATGCATATTTTTCATCCAATCACAATATTTTTTGGTAGACTGATTAAGGGTCACGCAAGGAATATTCCAGTGAAATTTGGTTTATATCCATCAATTACATTCTGAGAAAATGATTTTCAAAGTTTCCACTATATAACATATAGAGAAATGACCTCCGCCCATAAAATGTATATTTTTCATCAGATCACAATAATTTTTGGTAGACTGATAAAGGGTCACTTAAGGATCATTCATGTAAAATTTAATTGGTATCTATCAATTAGAATCTGAGAAAAGTCACTTTTTACCATATTTGGAAATTAGCCTCGCCCATAAAATCCATGTTTTTCATTGGATCAAAATTTCTTGAACAATTTTAAAAGAGGGTCACCAAAAGATCATTCATGTGAAGTTTGGTTGAAATTCATCCAGTAGTTTCTGAGGAGAAGATTTTTAAAGAAAAAGTTTACGACCGCACGGACGGACGCACGACGGACACAACGCCATGACAATAGCCCCAGTGGCTTTCAGCCAGTGGAGCTAAAAACAGCCACCAAATATACCCTTGTCTCGTTTTTACACTTGTGAAGGATCATTTTTAATTGACGCAAAACGTTCAAAATTCGTGTCATGTGATAGGAGGAATTTGTTACTCTAATTTGAGCCAATGCACGGCATTTCCAACAATTTAAAACATGCGTGAGGCTCAAACTATCAGGAATCTTGGAGTTATGAATGCTTCCAAATGCCCCGGCGCAAAAGCTCCATCCTGGGTTTTTTTTTGTGTGTAAAAATTTAGTTTCGTAGGAAGCACATGCACAATTCTTCGTCGTCGCAGATTTTTTAGATATCAACAGGCACAAAAATCCAGAAGAATAAACACTTGCGCATATTTAACTGTAAAGTTACTTTTTGTAGCAGAAAAATTAAGAAAGGATTCTTTAATATTTTTGCGTATCCGTTCTCGCAAAAAATCCCCTGTAAGCATTTATGCGTATACACTAAGAAGACTCAGAGTATTTGCGCCGGGGCGCAGAAAGTCCAAAACTGGACAGTTCATACCTGAATCTTTGCTGTAACACAGGGCAATTAGACGATTCGCTTACTGACTTAATTAATTTAGACAGTTCGAGACCTTATCTATCTAAAAGGCGCGAAGTGAAGACATTGGTCAGACTGTGCAGTAATATAAACAAGAGCACTGCCAACAGGTGCCAAAGCTCGATGCTCCACCACTTGCCTCCAACATGAATTTTAGCTATTTCATAAAGGTCTACTCTATGATGAGCTTTGTCAAGTATAAATGCTAAGGGCATTCTGGTCTGAGGCCCAAGTTCATTGGCAAAGTGGTTAAGGAGATTTCATTTTAAGATAGTATTAGTGCATGTCACATAACAGCTGACGGCTGGACAAAGGGTAATTACATTTGCTCTTTGAGCACTTTGCACTCTGGGAGGCTATGAAAACCTTTTTTTTTGACTACACAGCTTTTTTGTAAGCTTCCGTGGAAAGTAGTCCCATAAACAATCCATGTAATTGAGGGATAATCTTTACATTTTTGCTTCAAGAAATTAAATTATTAGATATGAAACAGAATTTGTTGATTTCAAGGAGGTGTGAAACTTAAAACCTAATCATACTCATATATGAATCAGCTTTGCATATTCATACAGTGTGATTAGGTTTTAAGTTTCATACCTCTATGATATCAACAAATACTTTCTTCATCTCTAAAGTAATTTATATGGAAGGTTAATCAGAAGACAAAGCTCAATTTTCGTTCTAATTTTATTACCTTTATTTAAGGAACAAAATATTCAATTAACAGTGTATAACTTACAATTCATTAACTCATTTGATTCAAAAATGAAAATAAGCACTACTTTATTGTAAAATGCCCGTAAATACAAAAATACAATATATCTTTTTCATTAAAAACTCATACTTGAAAGATCCCTTCTAGTAAGCTGAAACTGGATTATTTGTTTTGTTAGGAGTTCTAAGATAAGATCAGACTGCATATTTATGCAGTCTGGTCTTTGTCTAGACCACCTGCGTGTCCCCTTTTATATCTTATCAGTTTGTAAAATCAACAATCACGATACCTATGTTTAAGGTAGTGGACCCGTAATAGTTCCGCAAAGTTTTGAACATAATAGACTTTAGCAGTGTTAACTGAGGTTTCCTAATGATTTTCATTAGGAAACCTCAGTTAACATTGTGAGAGATCATACTTTCTGAAATGTTGCGGGAACTATTAGGGTTCCACTACCTTAACACCAATTCCCTGGCTACTGCCATTTTTCAGCAGCAGTGGTTTGATAAAATATAGAAATAAGTTATTAAAATGCATTAACAAGTTCAAAGTTTCAACATATTTGACATTAAAAAATGACCTTGACTGATGACCTTGAAAGGTGTACCAATAATAAGACCTTGTCACGTGTAATACTCATGTTTGATATGAAGACTCTTATCCCTTACCAAGCAAAAGTTATGGCTGCTTTTAAACTTTTTTGGAGACAAATAAATAGGCTAACAAAAAATGCTCCCTATATGTTTATAATGGGCATTAAAAGGCTGTGATTCTGATCCTGCATCATAAGATTTAATTGTCTATGTAAAATGTTAATAAATATAGATAATCTTGTTTGAGAGACCACATCTCATAGGCAACTATTTCTATTAAGCGACTGTCATCAAAATCCGCTTCTTAAATCAAAATATCTTAAAAAGAAGGTATTGTTGGTATGAAAATTCTTGAAAAAGAATCATATGTTGTTAAAACTCAATAGAATTGTCTCATTGAGACGATTCTATTGAGTTTTAACAGCAAAGGATAATTGAGAATCTCAATAATTTGCATAATCAATTAATAAGAAAATTTCTTATTTGTAAACCAAACATTAATTAAGTGGCCTTTTTCTATAATGACTGCTTTTTGGCGGTCCAATTAGTGGTTGCTTAAAAAAAAGTTTAACTGTATGTGGGGAAAAAGGAGAACCCTTCTAAAAGTTTAAAGGTATGAGGGTAAAAGGAGAACCCTTCTAAAATCTTAAAGGTTATCATTATAATTTGGATAAGAAACAACCACAGTTAAATGATTAATTAGACAGAGAGCTTTGCAAAACATTATGTTATACAAGTCTTTGACAAGTCAAGCCAACAACAATACTATATGCTTGTGAAAATACCTAGAAAATTCCTTTTTTGTCCAAATAAAAATCAGAAAAATTTCAGACTGTTCCAAATTGAAAAATAAATTGAAGACAAAAATATAAAGATGATGAAATTCTTTTCCTTCTTCAGTGTAACGAAACATTTTAAAAGCAATTTGTTCATTTTTCACAACGTTCGGTTGAGTCTCTTTTCTTAACAAATCTTAAAGTAAAAGAGGGATTTTGTGGAAATGAATTATGGTTTTAAAAAGGCAAAAAAACCCTTATTTATTCAAATTCGTAAATGTTACATTCCTTCAAAGTAGGCACAGCTTTTTGAAAGTAAACTTACATCTAGAAGTCCATGTAAATACATGTATCTTGGTATTAACATATATATGACACACCAATGTATGTAAAAACAGTTATATTCTGAACAATAAAGCTTAATTTACCAACTCATAAATAACACAGACACAAAATTGAATTATAATTTGTGTTAAAATAATAACATTTTTTTTTATCCTTGATCTTCCTACAACTGTATACAACACTTTCAAGAATCCACAATTAATTGTTAGTTTGAATGGGGTTTGCCACTTTTTCTAAACAGGTTTTTACACAAATCAGGATGGACGTAGCACCTAATCATTTCTTCCAAGTATTTCTTTCAACAATACTACAACAACATCCATTCCAAGCCTCTAAATGCTCACCCCACATAGGATTACCCTTATTCAACCCTTGGTTTGAAACAAATGTCTGAAAGGCAGTGTGAAGATGAAGGGGATCGAACTTTCAAGCCCATTTCTGGAGCCCGAAGCCGTACCAACTACCATATCATGGTAGGTACCATAATTTTGTAACTACATATATTTTAGAATGAAAGAACATGTAGACATTCTGTCAATCTAAATGAGCTATTCTGTTAAAACAGGATCCCCTGGAAGATAACTTTAATGGTCATTTGGACCCTTAAGATTCAATCATCTATAAAGAACACCTGTATTGTGACCAGCATTTTCATATCCATAATCATCAAATGTGAAGATCAAATTAACCCTTTCCTGTTTTACAAAATTTTGGACCTGTCCAAATTCAAAGACGAAAATTTAAAGTGGATTTAATTTGAAAAATAACCTTTCTGTAGTATATAAAATAGTGTGGAAAAAGGAGAAATTGCTTGTCAGAAGCAATTTCTTCTTTTTTCACAATGTTTTCTCAATCATAAAATCACAGCCAAGTAAAAAGCAGGGATTAAACAGCAAAGGGTTAAATTATTTTTCTTTGTTTTCAACACCCATTTAAAATAATTATTTGCAAATTGAAATTAGATCACCTTTCCTGTTTTTCAAAATTTTAGACTTGTCCAAATTATAGGTGGTTCTGGTGCCCGTTTTACTAAACTACTTACGAAAAAAATAATCTTAACCCTTTCCTGTTTTACATAATTTTGGACCTGTCCAAATTCAAAGGTTTTGCAGACGAAAATTTAAAGTGGATTTTATTTGAAAAATAACCATCCAGAAGGGTAGAAAATGGTGCGGAAAAAGAAGAAATTGCTTGTCAGAAGCAATTTCTTCTTTTTTCACAACGTTTTCTCAATCATAAAATCACAGGCACGTAAAAAGCAGGGATTAAACAACAAAGGGTTAAGTCAAAATCACAAATCGTACAAGGTGTTTTCATTTACAGATAGATTCTACCTTCCAATATCTCATTGGAATTGTCTTTAGCAGACGATTCCAATGAGATGATGCATGGCAGAATTTTATATTTTGTTACAACTGTAGAAGCAACTTTAATCTTTGACTTGCGCAATAAATGATCGCAAGATGTTTAGTAAAACAGTTTTCCTGGACTTCAATTAAAAGTTTGTATATTTTGAAAAAAGAAAACAGCCTATGTAGCTGAAAATGTTGTATAAACAGGGAAATTGCTTGTTACAAGCAATTTCTTCTTTCCGCAATCTTTCCTTGAAGTATAAAATCACAGGGATATGAAACCCTAGGACTGAACAGAAAATGGATTAATCCCTATCATCTACAATTTCTGTGATCAAAACACAAATTCTGTGTTTGAGAGCTATCTCTAGTAGCATCATCATGTATTGCTTTACAATTTTTATGAACATATTAACAAATCAAGAATGACTTTCATATATACACATATACTGATTAAAACATTTACCCTTTCAACCATTATTAAAATCTCTGATTTTGCTGCAAAAGTATTTACAATGTAAAGTTTATTTTTCATCAAAACAATGCACTTCAAAAAGCCTTCTTTTTTTTAAAAAAAAAATGGTCTTTTGGTAAGCTCCTATTAAGTTTTGAAATCTGAAAATTAACAATGGAAAACCAAAAACTTGTTTCCCAGCTCGATCAAGGTGTGGTCATTAGGTTTTGGTCACCTAATGATTCTACAATAATCAATTAATTCATTTACAGAAAACAATTTCAGAATGCTTTCATTTGGAAGAAGTCCTAGAACACAATCAAAAATACCTATGAATTGAAAAACAAGTGTGATCTAAAAAAAGGATAGATAAAACAAGAGATGTTATTAGTAAAAAATAAATATGCCCCTCCCCCTTCTATGTCAATCAACAAAAGGCAATTACTCACAAAATATGATGATTAGACACTGCATTTTTCCTCAATAAGATCTATTCACCTGTATAGTTTCATCATTCTAGCTTGCATACTTTTTGAGATATGCTCCAGACATAAAACGGTCTACAGACAGATTGACCGAATAACAAGTGTAAAGGTATATACACCCTCATCTTCAAAGGGGGCATAATTATGAGAAAGGGTCCCCCCCCCCCCCAAAAAAAAAAAAAAGTTCTCAGCTAATTTTACTGCCTCAATGTGTGTGACAGTGTTCAAATGGATTGAAGGCCTCAATTGATGCATTGCGGGTATCAACCCCTTAACCTTGAACATGGAAGACTGTTTTAGATATTACATTGTTATTTGTCAGAAAAATTTGGAATGACTTGACATAAAAGCAAATCATTTGTTGGAAAACTCAACATCCTAAATCAACTCATTCAAGTTGTAGTTATGATGTTGAAGACTCCCATCTGAGAAAAATATTTCAAACAAAACAGTGGAAAGTGTTGGGTGTTCAAGTAATCAAGGTAGATTAGTTAGTAATTTGACTGGTGGGTCAAGATAAACATTTGCATCAGCAATCTGTGTATAATTAATTAAATGCATTCATTTAATGTCAGCTAATACAAGCCCTTACACAAAGAGACACTTTCTGTCTCAGCAAATCAGCCTCTCAGTCTATAACATGGGTTTGGAGCTAGTTTTATTTAGTTCCTATAACATTTTAACAAGAGAAATATGTATTCAGCACCTCCCTACTTTCTGCTCTCTGTCTCTCTCAGTTTAAAAGAAAGAATACTTTTTCTCTTTTTCTCCTTTTCCTGATGTCCTACTTTTCTCTAGAATAGAGTCTGTATCCTTGTGTCATGACTTTGCTTTGGCAAAAAATGTCTGAAAATAAAATATAAACACTATGTCTTGTCAGCCTGTCACAAGAAAATCACAAGAGTGCCGCCTATTGGCGTCTACACTCAGCTGTTGAGTGCTTGATAGTGGCTAAAAAATCTAAGTCGTAAAAGGGGCATAATTTGTCCAAAATGCCTTATCACTCTAGATAGTATAAGTAAAGTTGCTTTTTTTGATGGTGAAGATGTTAGCCAAGTTTCAAGTGAATGCCTTCAGCAATACCAGAGTTAAACAAAATGTAAAAGTTTTTGCATGACAAAGACAACAACCAAACCAACAATAACAAAGACATCTAGGATAATGTAATTTATCTTATAACTATACAAATATCCGTGTTATAACATCCCGTATGATATTTTTTATGATATCACATAGTTATTTTTAGAACAATGATATAATGCGGTCATTTTTAGAAACTTGAATTACTGTTAGAAACGTCAACGAAAACAAGGCAAATAGAGGTTATAAGATAAATATAATACATACTTAGTGTATTGCATGAAAAAATGTCTAACTCGGTTGAGATAATTGACAATTGTCTTGGCAGAGCCTCGACAATGATCAATTCTCCCAACCTCGTTAGATATTTTTATTCATACAAAACACTAAGAACGTATTATATATATCTCCATTTCCCTGCAAAAAGTGGAGCTAAAATTGAAAAGAATCTGCAGATACAGTTTCAAAATATGTTAAGCAGCAAAAAAATGTTAAAATAGGACAAGAATGATGTGTGAATAGCAGAAATTGCTTATAAGTTTTTTCTCTCTTTTCCTAAAAATAAACGTTAAAAAAAGTTGTGTGATGATTATTTAAACAAGTTTCTAAGTTAGTAAATTATTTCTAACACGCAATATAGAGGGTTCAGTGCAAAATAATTGTAAATCTATAGACACATACAATGGTTTGCTCTGACCCCTCAATTCAATGCTCTTTTAATCAGAATCAATTTTTTTTAAATGAAGGTTCAGACCGCGAAAGATAATAGAATATGCAAATGTATTATTAAGTCAAACCATTCTTTTTTCTTGTTCTTGCTATTGAATTTTAACTATGTGAATGAAAGAAAGTATCCCTAGCTATTTGAAGGGAACCTTGCAATTAAGAGCAACAATTCCTGATAGCCTGATTGATAAAATGTAAGTGTCAAACCCTGCCCGATCTTACATTTTTTAGTATATGGACTTTTATTTGATTACATAATTGGTTATACTTACTTTAATATAATTCCTAAACAATTTAGTGTCTGCCTTTATTGCCTCACAGAATTCCTTGGTCTGTTCAGAGGATAAATTGTGTTTGGGAAGGTAATTCCCTTGTAGAAAATTAATCATTTCATCTCCCTGAAATGCGTAAATAAAACTTACTTTTCTATTCTCAATGTTGTGTTAATTGTAGTTTTTGAGGGCCTTAACATTTGCAGAGACCAGAAAAACGATTTAACACCCGAGACCCTTAAAATGCTTTAACACCCGCTTGCTTTGCACTGGGGCATTAAATCATTTTTCTGGTCTCTGCAAATGTTAACACCCCTAAAAAATCAATTGATCCTATTATTGCATAAAAGAAAGACTTTAGTATATAGCCTTTAATAGAGATTTCAAAATGATTCATAGGAACTTTATAAAACTATCTTCAAACCCATTTTATCAACTAAATACGAAGGCAGATCCTTAATTTCTGTAAAGGAGGCTCACACTTACAAATTCAAACATGGTTTAAAGGTGCACAGGTGTTACGAGCCAGTACTCTGAGTACTCTAAAACTATCCAAATGTAAGTCCGTAGGACCATCTCGAAATCTATTTCAAAAAGAATTGATGACTGTTTTAAACAGTCTTCAATTCTTTTCTGAAATTGATCCCCAAAGGTACATAGTGCGTATACCATAGACAGGTAACAGATAATGAATCAGGACCCGGGTAGGAATCTTACCCTACCAAATACCAGGGTACTTGTCCATAAATGTCTTAGCTCTAGTACTTTGTGCTTAGGTAAGCTTAACCCTTGTCATGCTGAATAAAAAACCTTGGCAAAATTATATGTAAATCAAAGTGTTGAAAGTTCTGTATTTCCTCATTGTAAGTCAGCATTTGATTTTGAAAATATAATTTCTGAAACTTTTCTGGTTTAAAAGGGAAAATCAGGTTGTATGGACTAAGATCAGACTGCACATATGTGCAGGCTAATGTTTGTCCATACCTCCTGCCAAAGCAGGAAAATTCCGGTCAGCATGACAAGGGTTAAGATAGAAACAGGTTAACTTACCCTTTGGTCTAAAATACACTTCAAACATGAAGCTATTTCCCCAAGAGCCTGAAAGAAACCAACAATGGGATTGTAATCCTTAAGTACTTTTTGAATCTGTAAATTTTCTGACATTTTAAGATTTACATAATCAAAGACAATTAAATAATCCAAAACTAGATTTATCCAAAAGAGAACTAATAATTCCCAGCAAAGCTTTGACCCAGTTCTGTAATCTGTTTTCAGAAAAAAATTATTACCTAGACCTTTTTAATCCCAAAACAATAGGGATGTTCCTTGGGTCATTGGCAACGATTGTATAAAGTTTCATGATTCTAGGTCACTTTGTTCATGAGTGTGAGTACAGAAATAATCGATAGAATGGGGTTTAATGCCACTTTCAACACTATTTCAGTTGCGGCAGCTGGAGCACCTAATAATGTATTCCTTGTTTTTCTCACACCAGTACTACTATTACATCCTTTCCTGGCCTCCAGCTGCTTTCTCACATAGGTTTTTGATTATCGACCTAAAGGTGGGAGACAGTCGGAAAGAATAAGTGCTGCCGTCGGGTAAGTACAGAAATGAAAACAGATAGATAAACAGACAGACATCATGAAACAAATACATCCCTTTCAAATTTGTAGGTGGGGGTATCATTGAAATGACACAATATAATAATGGCTTCATTAAATATGTAACACTTCTCATACTGTTCACAACATATTCCTGAAGTTATTTTTTTTTAATGAGGTTTTACACTGCTTTCAAAAATCTTTTGGTTATATCACAGAGGCTGAAACTTCTGACAATGGGTTCCTGGTTTTTCTCACACGAGTACTATGATTACAATCTTTCCTAGCCTCCAGCTGCTATCCCACACAGGTTTACAAATATTTACCCATTGATGGTAGACAAATAGTCTTAAAGGATGAGAGATGCAATCGGGGATCAAACCCAGGACCTCTAGATTGACAGTCCAACGCACTAATAACTACGATTTGATGGCACTTTCATTTCTGATGAAAAGAAATCGCAGACAGTAAAGATTCAGATCAGCCTGCACAAATGTGCAACCTGATCTTAGCCTTCACCACCGGCTTTCTACCTGAAACAACAAGGGCAAATAGGAATGCTCCAGGTTTATATCTTGTATAGTCTGTTTGACGTCTATATGGACTAACATTAAGGTAAAGTTTGCTTTAATGAAGTGGTGAAAACTAATTTTTTGTTTGACATATCAAATTTTCAGAGTAATACCATGAAGAACAAGAGCCATGTTGGACATGGGCATAAGTCCCCTACCGGCTTTGTTTGTCTCAATGTTTTCCCACGCCAATTCTATCAGGGACGTCAAAACCAGGTCTTGTTAAAGGGTTAAACAAGACTTACATGAGTTGTTGTCTCTGCTGTGCCCACTATACAATTCATGGAAGCAATAGACAGATGCAAGAAATAGTATCAATAACAGTTACCTTGTCTGATCCAAGATGTTTTTCTTCAGTCTTGTTGGTAAGAAATGAGAACTTTCACTGGAGGTGATTAATACTGCTGCATCACCACCCTGACTAACATGGCTTATAAATGTTTTTACATTTTAAAACAGGTTTCATCAAGTTAGCTTGCTTAGTTATCAAGTTATTGCAGGATCCATTTTTTGCCATATTTTCACTATTTCCGTTGCCATAGCAACCGCACTTTTTGTCAAAGAACAAAGATAAAATGATGTGCATAATCTACACATTGCCATCTAGTCATATACCAAGTCTCATCAAATTAGCTTGCTTACTTATTAACTTATCGCAGGATCCAATATTTTTTGCCATATTTTCACTATTTCCGTAACCATAGCAACAACAATTTTAGTCTAAAAACAAAAATAAAATGATGTGCATAATCTACACATTGCCATATAGTCATATACCAAGTCTCATCAAACTAGCTTGCTTAGTTATTATCTTATCGCAGGATCCCATTTTTGGCCATATTTTCACTATTTCTGTAACCATAGCAACCTCAATTTAAGTCGAAAAACAAAAATAAAATGATGTGCATAATCTACACATTGCCATCTAGTCATATACCAAGTTTCATCAAAAACGCTTGCTTAGTTATTAAGTTATCGCGGGATCCAGATTTGAGCGGACAGACGGACGGACGGACGGACGGACAGACGGACGGACGGACGGACAGACGGAGGGCAAACCTATAGTCCCCTCCGGTGTGAACACCGGTAGGGGACTAATAAGCCAGACTGGTTGAAAAATTGTCCATTTATTTGAAGTAAAATTTAAATCAGCAGGATAATGGTTAGGGCAGAGTAGTACTAGTTGGTGTTTTCTATCCATTGCAAAAATATCACATTTTATTGCTGAAACTTCATTCCTAGGGCAGTACAAGTTTTGTGGTAGCTTTGATCTTTCAAGATTGATAGTTCGTTTCTTTGTATGGGGGATTACGCACCTTTCAACAATCTTTCAGTTATATCTTGGTGGTTGGAGCACCAAACAATGGATTCCTGCTATTTCTCCAGTACTATAATTACGTTCTTTCCTAGCCTCAAGCTGTTATCCCACATAGGTCTAAGACTATACTTATGACTGAAGCTGTTGCAAATACTTAATAGGATACTTGCAACTTCTGACAGTTTTTCAAGTAAAATGGTACCCTCCAAAATTAATTTGCCTTCTCCCCAAAAATATTTCTACGTTTGTTTAACAGTAACTATAATAGGTAAGGTTTGATTAACTTACCAGTGATGTTTGGGCATCCCGTAAGTCAAATTCTGGTTTCATTGGAGCCATGAAACATGCAGGCACAATACTTTCATATATAAAATCAGGAAAACCTTGTAATCCATCCTTACAACCTGTAAATTATACATGAAATAGAAATTAAAACATGCTTAGAAAAGACATAAATGAAAGTCTTTGAAGTACCAGATGTAGCTATTCAAAGCAAATTAATTTTCAAGGTAAAACTATAAATATTGGGATTTGCAATAGCTTTGCATTGACTCTTCAAAATATCAAGAAAACAGTGGTCTTCAGATATCAATATGTTTCATTCAAATCCTATTTTATGTCTCTTCGCTGAGATTGGTAAAAACAAATAACTTTTTTAGGCTAAAAAGAAATTGTTTTGTGTCGGTTGAAAGCTGTTTAAAAAGCTATAAACTTGACGAGTATATATGCAGCCCATTAAGAGATTTTTTTAAATACTTACTTCATAAGATTAAGATTGTCTACTGAACAGAATATATTTTAGAGAGTTGATGTAAAGATAATAAAGTGCTTAGTGTGTGTTTGTATGCATTCTTTAAAAACAGGATCAAATAATTAAAAATTAAATTTCAAACAATAAGCTTATCAGAAATGTAGAAGCAAAATTAATAATTTACATCAACCACAAATAATAACTAAACTGATCATCTTTCTTCAGCTAACCCACAATCTGGTGATTGAGCAAAAATTACATTTTACGTTAACTCTTGAAGCTTAACAAGTCCTCAAACACTTGAGCTTGAGTCTGTAACAAGGTTTTAAGGACAGCTGGTTTTGTGTGTCCGACCCCTAAATAAGTAGCTAGGAGTCTCAAAACTTTGTGATGAAAGTCCCTAGGACCCTCCAAGAACCAACTTCAGGAAAGAATTGAAGACTGTTTTAAACAGTCTTCAAATCTTTTCTGAAGTTGATCCCTTAGGTTGAAATCTATCTATACATTTTTTACCTTTATTCAGGAAACAATTTAATATTTACATAAAAACATGAGGGTAGCTTTAAACCAGGGACTCCCAAAACCTTTAGTAAGGACCTCTGTGACCCTAACTATCGAGCCCTCTGGATCAAATTTTGGTGATGGCACACAAAAACCCTGCTATATAGATAGGATTTGCTCAAAATTTTCATCGCAGATCAGATAACATCTCCGTTGGAATTTGTATTTGTTCAAACTGCCTGATGTTTGCGATATTGTTGGAAAAGCTCATCACAGACTCAGATCATAGAAGCAGTAGCTATTCTAGGACTCAGAAACAGGGATGAATTTTGCAGAAAACCAGCAAAATTACCAAAAAGATAGGTAATTTGCTCTTTCACTATGTAAAATTACCAAAAAGATAGGAAATTTGCTCTTTCACTCTGTAAAACAAGATGTGTTTGTGAAACACGAATGCCCCCGTAATAGCATTTTTTTTCAAAGTTTGACCTTGACAGATGACCTTGACTTTGTCACATGACCTTGACTTTGGTACCAGCGGATGCGGATCATTGAGATCTATCATCATGCCAAATATTAGCCTTGTATCTTGAATAGGCTTGAAGATATTGGCAATGTTAAGTTTTTTGGTTAACTTTTGCAGACAGACAGACGGACGGATGGATGGGCGGACAACGGTAAAACAATATGCTCCCTATCTATCGGTGCGGGGGCATAAAAATCCCCCACCATCTTCAAAAATAGGGGGGGGGGGGGGGCTTTTCAAAAGTATGTGCAGTATGTGCTAAAATGAACAATACCCCCTCCTAGAATAGACACTGCAGAAGTTGAAAAGTAAAATTTTACTTACCCCAGATCGAAACAAGCTTTTTCAGTATACCAAAGCATGTCTTCTGGCTCTACAAGATTGAGGAATACATTGTTACATTTTTTTTTTAAAAACATTTGATATTATGAACTTCATTTCAATTTCTATATGGCTTTATTTCAATTGGCAATTTGTAAATCTTATATTCTAAAATGCTGAGAAACATTAGGGGCAAACAAGAACAACTCTTTTTGAAAGTACAAAATTATGAAATAAAGGAAATACATCAAAGAAGGTCATACATATTACAATATACCATATTTTTCCTAATAAATGCACTCAGGAGCTATTCATAACATATTCCTCAGCTTTTATTAAGAATGCATTTTCTAATTTAAAAAGTTATCAAAATTTATGTCTCTTATGCCCTTTTCCCTTTAATCTAAGGTGAATTTCCATTAAACAATCCTATTAATGATTGCTTAGAGGAAATTCAACTCAATTTAGGGAACAAGTCTCAAAAAGTTCATAAAATATAAGCATTTGAAGTTGGGTTTCTTAGTTAAATATAGGGGCGCTATATAGAGGAAATACGGTAATTCAAATGACATTCTACTGATGCAGAAAAATCATGTTTATTTGTATCAAACCTGTTCATAGTCTTTTTAAAGGTCTTTTGCACACTGAACAGTTAAACACTTAATACCAATAACTTACTGAGGGATCAGCAAATTCAACAGCTCCCTGGATAATTGTTATCAACACTTGGTGGAGATTGTGTGGCTCTGAAATGTAGAAAGAATCTGTCATGAGATTTTATGACTAGAAAGCCATGAATGGCTTGTGTCGCTCCACAGGCTTGAATATCTTGTAATAGCAAATCTAAGTTCTGACTATATTTTGGGTTCTCCTGATGTTGAAAGGATTTTCAAAGTTTCCACTATTATAACATTTAGAGAAATGACCTCCGTCCATAAAATACATATTTTTCATTGGATAACAATAATTGTTGGTAGACTGATAAACGGTCACCCAAGGATCATTCATGTAAAAATTGGTTGATATCTATCTGTTAGATTCTGAGAAAATAATTTTCAAAATTTCCACTATATAATATATAGAGAAATGCATCCGTCCATAAATACATATTTTTCATCCGATCACAATAATTGTTAGTAGACTGATAGAGGGTCACCCAAGGATCATTCATGTAAAATTAGGTTGATATCTATACGTTAGATTCTGAGAAAATGATTATCAAAGTTTACACTATATAACATATTGAGAAATGACCTCCGTCCATAAAATATATATTTTTCATTCGATCACAATAATTGTTAGTAGACTGATAAAGGGTCACCCAAGGATCATTCATGTAAAATTAGGTTGATATCTATAAGTTAGATTCTGAGAAAATGATTATCAAAGTTTCCACTATATAACATTTAGAGAAATGACCTCCGCCCATAAAATACATATTTTTCATCCGATCACAATAACTGTTGGTAGACTGATAAACAGTAAGGATCATTCATGTAAAATTTGGTTGATATCTATAAGTTAGATTCTGAGAAAATGATTATCAAAGTTTCCACTATATAACATATAGAGAAATGACCTCTGCCCATAAAATACATATTTTTCATCCGATCACATTAATTTTTGGTAGACTGATAAAGGGTCACCAAAGGATCATTTATGTAAAATTGAATTGGTATCAATCAATTAGAACCTGAGAAAACTCACTTTTTACCATATTTGATCCATCCGATCACAATGATTTTTTGTAGACTGATAAAGGGTCACCCAAGGATCATTCATGTAAAATTTAATGGGTATCCATTGATTAGAATCTGAGAAAACTCACTTTTTACCATATTTGGAAATTAGCCATGCCCATTAAATCCATGTTTTTCATTGGATCAAAATTTCTTGAACAACTTTGAAAGAGGGTCACCCAAGGTTCATTCCTGTTAAGTTTGGTTGAAATCCATCAAGTAGTTTCTGAGGAGAAGATTTTTAAAGAAAAAGTTTATGACCGGACGCAGGGGTGCACGTACGGTCGGACACAATGCCATGACAATAGCCCCAGTGGCTTTCAGCCAGTGGAGCTAAAAATTGAAATACAAGAAAATTTAACTAGACTGTCGCAAATCCAACTCATACCCCTAACTAATGCAAGTGCTTGTAAATAATGAAAAGCCATTTTCTATCAAAGGGCCATAACTCTGTCAAAAGTCAATGTAATGTTAACCAAATTTCACTTACTGATCTCTCCTTGATACTGATGACATGTCAAAGTTTAAAGGAAATCTACCCATTTGTTGCTGAGAAAAAAAAAAAAAGCTACAGAAGGATGGACAGACTGACTAGCAAGCTGACTCCTATATACTATAATATAGTTTTTGGGGGTATAACTAATTTTATAGGAAATCACAATAGAATCCAAGATTTTCTTTTGAAAGTTGAATACAATGCAGAGGCCATTTTTACTAAGTTTTATGGGACATCCAAAATAGAAGAAACGTTTACCTAGATTTTTCAGTACATCCGAGACATCATTAGTTACAACTGTAGATACCAGTAGATAGTAACTTCGCTGTAACATTGATTTATCATTCTGGGCCACCTGGTCCAGGGTATCAGTAGGTGTGTTTAAAACTTGGAAGATCGTACTCACTAAGGGCATGAATACTTCCTGAAGAAACGGGGTTATTGCACTCTGAAACAGGAGAAATTATTAATCCTTGTCATGCTGAGCCTGGAATATTTCTGCTTTGGCAGGAGCTATAGACAAACATCAGCCTACACATATGTGCAGTCTGATGTTAGTCTACACCACCTGTTTCTCACTTTCAAACCAGTATTGTCAAAAGATTTAGTTTTTCAAATAGAAATTGACATACAGCTGATACTTTCAGTGCTCTTTGCCCTTTCATTTAGATGAAAATTTTAAGGCAAAATTTATTCAGCATGACAAGGGTTAACCTTTGACCAAACAACAAAATTTTAGACTGGCCAAAATTCAATGAATTGCAGGGAACCAATTCTAGCTGATAACATCTTTTCAGGTGAAAGAACATTGTTGACCAAGAAGAAATATTTCTAAAAGAAATTCGTTAATTCCAAATTTCTAACCAAGCTTTTTTCTTAAGAATTTCACCAAAAAATAATTGTATAATCAAAACTTGAATTGACACGATATATTACTGTCTCAAGTGTAATTATTTTTTGTAATACTAACTCAGAAGACATAAGTCTCTCAAGTACTGATCTTTGTAAAGACTTACTTTAAATTTCATAATTAACTGGTTCATCAATGGTATAAAATCATGAAGCTCCTTGGCCTCAGGTTGTTTAATGAGGTTTTCCAGCACGACTGGTACAAATTGTAACATCTCCTTCTCCAAACACACCACCATTCTGTGTAAGTACTGACGGACACCCACATGAATTAAATTCCGATGAACAGGCACGTTAACACCTCGTAAAAACATATGTAAAAGTTCCATGAACACATTTTCACAACCACATTGCTTCATCGTGGCTTGACCCGAAAATCCTTTACTTGCACGGCTGAAAATATGAAAATACTTGATTGTTTAATTACACAGCTGTTAGAGCCTTTATTTTTATTGGTAATTATAAAAGTATTGTGTTGACCTTTCAATATGTTCAATCTATTGATGATTAATCGATCATAGAATAAAACAATAATACTCCATTGCATTGAGTGTAAAAGCACTTTTAAAGGACAAGGTTCACGAATGGCCAAAAATGGCCCTGTAAAATAATTATTCGAAAGAAGCTGCAATGAGACGTCTAAAGTTTAAAAATTTAAACCTGGTATTAAAAATTGCGAAAATGGATTATTGTTGTTGCCATGGCAACCACAAAATGTATCTCCAAAATTGAGATTTTTCCAATTTAATGATTTAAAACATAAATAAAACTATTTAAGTACAAAAATCAAATGTGATCTTAATATCAGTAAACGAAAACAAGTTATCCAAGGAGTTTAGTATGATCATGGACGGAATTCTGTTGCCATGGTTACGGAATTTCACGTTTTTGGGTTGTAAAAGTTGCAAACTGTTGATCATATAAGGATCTCTGCAATGAGATCATTCACAATAAATTTCTTTATTTTATTTTCTCATTTTGCAGAATAAAATATACGTTATTCAAAAATGGAGCGAAGAAAAGGGTCCGTAGATTGGATTTTGACTAAAATGGTGCGAATTTTCTTAATGGTCTTGACCATAAGTAACGTTACGAGTAACGACGTCACGTCATGACGTGCGCCAGTATCGAGTTACTGTTGTTTCTTTAATGCTTTTCCATGGATTTTTGAAAAATTACGATAAATCATCATTTGATAAACTCTTTGCTTAACCTGTGTAAACATCAAATACTTATACCCCGCTTTCGATCATTTTACCCTTTGTGACGTCATTTTAGCGGAGTCTAATAAAAGACGTCACCGTGCATGAACGTTGTATAGCAATCATGTGAAAAATACGTACTTTAAGAAAAAATGCAAAAAATTTTCACATTCAGTCTCATTTTTTGCATTTAAGAAATAGTAAACTCGGTCTTTTTTTAGAGTAAGATTGATTGATATTTCATAGAGTGAACAACAAGAGCTTAATTTTCACTCATGGCTCCTGAATTCTGTGTTTTTAAATCTACTCTTAGGGAGCACATGAAAATGCCGTTACGTATGGTATGTTGTTGTAAGGATTATAATCTTCCATATATGTAAAATCAAATCTTGCAGCCCTTAAAAATTATGCTATCCACAAATATTCGAAAAAAATCGTAAAAAGGGCAAGCACTGATTAGACACTAAATAGGGGCGTTTACGGTCGACCGACTGTCCCTACAGTTTTCCTTGCAACCCTTTAAAAAATGATTTCCAAGCTATGGATATTAATATTTAACCGGTCAAACACAGATATTCCGGGCACTTTGACCATTTCTGATCTCGATATGATTATGTTGATTACGTAAGTCGTCTATCCCCTCTCCCCTGTTTCAGATAATCGTGACGCCCATTTTCATGCCGTCGTCGATCGAAAAAATGCAACCATGAGGTTGAAACACTCTCGGAAGTGGGTACAATTATAAATCAACGGGAGACGTTAACCATTCAATCACTCAATCATAGAAGTGTATCTGCAAAAAGGCGCATATTTCATTGTCTGATGAAACCTATTGGCAGTATAATGATTGAGAGTCGGAGAATTCGTAAACATTTTGACTGTTGACTGCGAAATATCGTGCTACCCGCCAAAAAGTGAACAAAAGAAATGTATAAATTGCGCGCGATAATGCTATCATTGACACGGTTGTATCGATATATTCTCAAGGTAGTGCAGGTTACTTATCGAATATGTAAACTACCTGTAATAATCTGATATAATAGAAATAAAATCCGTGGCGTATGTAATTGACTGAGATGGCTCAGTGGATACGCATGCAAGACTATTATCTGATTATTACTTAAACGCTCCCGGTTCGTATCCTGTCAGCACCACCAATGATTTTTTTATTCTTGTTTCAAGAAAATTAAGTTTTTAGACCAGCAAATACACGCTGATTTCTTTTCTATGCATTTCTTTATTTTCTAGACATGTATTATACATGTATGATTGCACATACGGGATACTACATTTCGGAGAAAGCGATTTCAATTCTATGCGATAAAACATCGAATTATGAAACAATTGCCGTTGGTCCGAAATCGTTTTGGCAATTGCATTCAATTTACAAGAGTGCGATCTTTAAAATATTGAATCGCCCATTTGTCAAATCGTAGTTTAAGCGTATTTGTAAGCTCGGCTTTATATTCATCCCAACGTTAAAGTTAATATCTTTCTAATCTAAAAAATACAAAAATAGTGCAGACAATGGAAGCATTTTCAAAATCAGCATAACATTTAACATAATTCAAAAGAATGATATTAAAATTATAATTTGGAACAAAATATCACTTTTATGTCGCGATGCAGGATCGAACTCGGTCCGCTTTATCAATACTCTGCGGTCCTTATCCACTCGACTACGCAACTCCGATGAACAAGCGCATGTTTTTCGTATCATAAAGACAACTAATTAACATGAACATTATTTTCAACAACATGGATTGATCCAGTGTTTATGTACACTATCGCGGATATCGCGTGAGCTTAATACATGTCATGTAATCCAGATTGCGCGCGATAAAGTTGTCCGGAGCTGTTGAAAGGCAGTCCCGCTCCCGAATTTCCATTCATTCAAATTCTTTTTATATATCTTTTCTTTTAAACTACGCAACCTCATATGTTTGGTTTATAAAGGTGCATACAATGGCGCACAAAATACCGTATTTATTCTAATAACCGCCCATTTACTTATAATCGCCCAACACTGCTCAAAACCGGCCATTTTTTGGGCCAATTTTCTGAAAAAGTTGGTAACTCCTATAATTGCCCATCCACCGATTTGGGATAAAATGCCACAACATCTCTGGCAACATTTTTTACAACAAAAAGTATAAAATGCCTGCGACAAATACCGAAATTACGGTGAATGGTCAATTTGGATTTATTTACGAGGTTCACTGAAGATCGGAATATGCATTGACTGACTTTCAACTGACGAAAAACGAATGAGATATTTACGTAAGTCCAAAATGATTTTGCATTCTAATCAAAAATTCATGTTTTTTGTTTCAATAATCCAAAAATGAATCAAAGTTTCTATATGACCAAAAAGGCAAGCGTAAAACATTCTAGCATTTTAGTCCCGTAATGAGGTAAAGGACGTGGAACAGTTTATTCAACGCGGGGGTTGAACAGGTGATCAAAGACGCCGACGTCTATTTTTGGTAGCGTTTTCGGAGCTTGCACGCTCTACACTTGTCCCAGGAGATGTCAAACCCTTTCAATTATTAGAATAAATTCATACTACAGTCGTGTTTTGTGGCTAGACTATGGATTTTAAAAAATGAGGAAAACGAGATTGTTCTTTTTATTCTTGCTGCAGGTAGGCAATTACAGTTGCGCATAATTTCTTCTTACGACTTAATTTATCTTTTCAATTGTCAGTTCGCAACTTAGATACCAGTACTCAATCGGTAAAAATTAAAAGGCGCGACCGATTGAGTTAGTTGTAGTTACGATCTTTTTTCAAGTCAGAACAGCCATATGTGGGGTTTTACAAAATGTGCCGAAAATGAAGAATAACGCAATACTCTGAAACTGGATGTTTGTTTACTTAACTCTTTTGTGAATCAAATGATTTCAGTTTTCGTCGCCGAAATCAGTGTTAGGCCGTCTGAAAAAATAGCATTAGTAATAAAAATAGGCATTTAAATGATCCTCTGGCATTGGTTTCTTTCTCTATTTGTAAAGATGCCGACGAATATCTGCCATGCGTTCAATATACTTACGTCCGCCAAATGTTTGACAATTGTTATCCAACTTTGCAGGTGTTCTGGCGTGCGTAGCGGATAATAATTTCTTAACGTTTGCAGACAGTCACACGGGTTGCATTAGCTGATAAGTCCGTAGAGGATTTATTAATCAGCTCATTTCCTCTAAAAGAACGCGTAGATTTTCAAAAAAGGGAGAATTGCAAATAAAAGGAAAATATATATATTTTTGGTAAAGAAAAAAAAAACTAAGGGCCAAGCGGGATTCGAACCACCGGTTCCTGAGTTCGCAGTCTGCGGTTCTACCACTTGCGCTAAGCGTCCGCTTAACATTACGCGGTACAAAAAGGTTAATAAATAAATAATGATAACTCTTAGAGAAAATAATTGAAAATAAATGTCATTTATTCTTCTTTGAATTGTATATTCTTTATTCTGCCAACAAAATCTTCATTCTGATCGACGTGAAATATAAACACAAAACCTTTTTGTTTATTTTCTTTGTTCGGTTCGGATTCTTTGAAAAATCACGAGTGACGTCCCTTTCATGTAGACAGGCGCGTTCGTTCTATATCAACAAAACTCCTGATTTTTTTTTTTGTTTAGTAATTATTTTTTCAGTTCCTATTTCATTATTTTGGTTCTTTTAAAAAACAACAACATTAACTGGCAGACATTTCTTTGTTTGTTTCGGATTTATGGAAATACACGAGTGACGTCCCTTTCATGTGGAAAGGCACATTCGATTCTTATTTACAAAACACATAGTCGTTTGGAAATGATTAAATAATTGCATTAATAAAAAGAAAATATTTATGAATGCAGTATTTCTCAATGTCCAATCGTGGTTAAAATTCCCTTGATAAATCGATTATACTAGTCAGCAATAATTAAAACGCATTTTCAGGCATAGGGAGTAACGCATTTTCACTTCTTGCACGCAAGGATAAGCTGATATTTGGTTTTATTTCACAATGAAGCCCCATTTTCGACATCTCCATAATAGTCTTATGAGGAATATAGCTTGATTTAGAAGTTGTTTGCAAAATATGATGATGTCAAAAAAATGGCTTCATATTTTTTGGGCTGCCTTAACAATGAAATTGCCCATAAAAATGACATTTTCGCTAAAAAGGGGAAACTTGATTGCTGTTTTTTGAGAAATTGGTATATATTTGAATATTTTTCTAAACGTAATTTCAGAGATGGTCAAATATATAAATAAAAAAAGTGGATTAAGAGCGGGAAAATTGTTAATCAAAAAACGTGATTTTACAGGGCCAATATGTATAGTTCGTGAACCTAGCCCTTTTAAAGTGGATTCATAGACAAAGACCCCTAGTATTTCTTAAACCAGTGCAACCAATTCCACCTTGCAAAGCCTCCACCATCTTATTCAAACTACATTTACAATTTGCAAGGGAAAATGCTTGAAAGGATATTTGCTGTAACCAGGGATTGAACACAGGACCCCATGGTAGTCTGTGACATTTCTAACTGCTCTGGCTGCAACTGAAATCAGGCACCAATACCATTCCTTGGGCCCTAGACCAGAGGATTTTTGGAAGGACCGGTGGATTGATTGATTGTAGTTTAACGCCGCTTTCAACATTATTTCAGTTATATCGCGGCGGCTGGAGCACCTAACAATGGATTCCTGGTATTTCTATCACCAGTACAACCACCACATTCTTTCCTAGCCTCCAGCCACTATCTCTCATAGGTCTACGATTATCAACCCATTGGTGAGAGACAAATAGTCGGAAAGGGAAGGACCGGTGGAAGCTACCATGTTGCAGGTCTTTGGACCTCCAGTAACTGCTGTATCATTTCTTAACTGTCTAGTTAGAAAAAAGTTGCCTTTCCCATACTATTTCTCTTTTTATTAACCAAAAAAAACATAGTGGAAAAAGAATAAATTTCTTGTCACAAGCAATTTATTCTTTTACCATCCTGTTTTCTTAATGATTTACTCCTTCAATTGCCAAAGAATTAGTAAAGTTTTCATGGTGGACCCTTTGTTATTAGGGAGGACCTGGAAGATTAATTGCTAATAGTTCCTTCAGACCGGTCCCAATAAAAGCTGATCCCGGAATATTCCAGCTTTGGCAGTAGGCATAGCCAAAGATCAGCCTGCACACATGTGCAGTCTGATCTCTGTCTATACCACCTGATTTTCCTTAATAAATCAGATAAGTTTGAAAAACTGACTCACAATCAGGGAAACCAGTAATTTCAGCACTTTGATTTTGATGCATTTTTGCCAAGGATTTTTATTCAGCATGACAAGGGTTAAGTGTAAAATCCTGTCGGGTTATAGAAATTCACCATTCTATCTATGTTACTCACCTTGCAAGACCCATTGCATTATTAATACTTTGAGCATACGCTAATTGCTTGTTTTCATCTTTCTCAGCAACCATGCTCTCCATCAAGGAAGGAAATTTGGCCGCTATTGGTGCTAACACATGCTTCATTAACTCAGCCTTTTTCTGAAATAAGCGAAAAAAGATTCAGTGATTTCTTGGTAATTTAAAATAATAAATCCTTATTGTGCCCATCAAGGTTTGTGTTTTTTGTTTGGCGGAAATTTAGTTTTTATTACTAATGAAAACATGTTTGAGTATGCAGCTTTTTTCGTAGCTTCCACACAATGCAGTCCCCTGAAAATGATTAATTATGGACAACTCTCTTTTGCATATTCATAGTGTAATTAGGTTTTAGTTTCATACCTCCATGAAATCAACAAACATTCTCTTCATTTCTTAAATATATCATTATGAAGGTTTAATTTTTGCCCTACTACCTTACAAGGGACTACATTTTTCATGGAGAGATTCAGGAGGACCAAGATAGACCCAGTACTTTAAATAAGATACTTTTGGCAATGGTTTCAAAGATAGTGGAATTGTAATAGTTTTGCAACATTTCGGAACTCATGAACTTTCCCAATGTTGACCAAGGTTTCCTAATGAAAATCATTAGGAAACCTTGGTTAACACTGTTAAAGTTCATTACTTCCAAAACATTGTGGAACTATTACAGGACCACTACCTTAATTTGGTTTATTTTCCTTCAAGCTTTGATGAGCCCAAATTAATCAAACACCAATATTTGTCTCTTTAAGAAAAACATCAAAACTATTGACAATTTGACAATTGAAATTTAATTTTGGTTTGAAATGGTGTTTAACACCACTTTTAACAATTTTAAAGTCGTATCACAGTGAAGTTGTCTTATATCTTTATAGTCAATTACAACTGTCTTGTGCTGAGACATTGATTCAAACAGTGAGAAAAAATAGTGAAAAATAACTGGAGTCATCTGTTATTTTTTCGGGGGAGAAAAGTGTAAAACACAGTCTTGGTTGAGGCCGAGATCAGCCTTCACAATCATGCAATCTTTTCCTAGCCTACACTGCCTAAATTAAGGTAGTGGACCAGTAATAGTTCCGCAACATTTTGAACCATATATTTTTTCACTATTCTAACAGAGGTTTCCTAATGAAAATCATTAGGAAACCTTGGTTAACACCATTACAGTTTTCATTACTTCTGAGACATTGCAAAACTATTATCGGTCCACTACCTTAAGGTGAAAATCCTCCCCTGTAAAGGTTGAAACAGCCCCCCCCCAAAAAAAAAAAATAAGGCAAAGGAGGTGACAGTGCATCACTATTGTTAGTGCCCATAAATATATAGGCGCTCGCAAAAGTGTTGCACTGACCCCTGGAATTAAGAACAACCTACCTCGGGTGGAAAGCTGCTACACACTATCAGACTGCCAGCTGTCTCATACAAGAACATCTGATCCTCGTTACTCAATAAATGGTGGTAGCCATTATCCGGAGTGTTTAAAACTAGCAGGTCATTCATTTGTTTAAAGATGTCTTCTATATAGTTCTGTATCTGACTTCTGTGGAATATATAGAGGATATTGAATTAGTGGTCATGGAATATTGAATTTATTAAACGAGATATCTATAAACAGATAAAAACGAGGCTGCCCAGAGTTTTTATCTGTTTTAGATGACGAGTTTAATAAATTTCATATTTTTATGAGCACAAATTTCATATTCTATTTATAATATGACCTGAATTTTTGCGAAAAATTGTCCAAAATTTCTGATATTCAACATTTCAAATTTCCGCAAAACTTATAACGCCGTTTAAAACTGACGTCACAATATAAACATAATGACGTCACTTTCATGGTTACAAAATAGCCTTGCTATTTGCTTATAGCTCATTTGCATTGTTATTCCACTAGTTTAATAACACCCGTGCAATATCAAAATATTCAACGGGTTTATTTCACTCCTGCGACGTAGGTCATATTATAAATATATTTAATACATACTTAGTGATTTGTATGAAATAAAATATCTAACGAGGTTGGGAGAATTGATAATTGTCGAGGCTCTGCCGAGACATTTATCAATTCTCACAACCGAGTTAGATATTTTTTTTTCATACAATCCACTTAGTATCTTATAACCTCTATTTGTCTTGTTTTCGTAGATGTAAATGCAAGTTTCTAAAAATAGCTACATTATATCAATGTTCTAAAAATAACTAAGTGATATCATAAAAAATATCATACGGGTTGTTATCACACAGATATTTGTATAGTTATAAGATAAAAGATTTTTTTATAATATGACCTACGTTGTGCAAGTGAAATAACATAGGGGTATGATTAGTTGATAATAACCATTTTCTAGCATAAAATCCATCGACATCTTATCAATTTTCAGCATGTTTTAAGCTACTGTCACATAAACGCTCAAACGCCACAGCAATGCCTTGCTGAATCATTGATAAAATCTTTTATTGGTCGCAAGGTCAGTTATTTTTATCTTCAAGTAAAAACATACTAACAAGGTTTGTGATAGTCGATATCCATAACTTATAATCTGTGATCAGCCAGGCTTGATATGATCATAGACCGCTCAAACCCATCTATTACACATTACAGACATCATTTTTAATCTTTTAACTACAGTTTGTTGGCAACTTGTAGGCAACACATTGCCGATGCTATCTGCCTCATCACTGACCAAGAAATAAAATATCATCATGTTGGTGGTTTTATATGACTCAAAAGTAATTTTTTATCCTCTCTTTTCCAGGCAGACTCCTTTTTATACCTATTGGCCGATGAGGAATAGGAAAACGCTGATGTTTAATGGCTGCTTAAGCATGGATTATTTCTCAATTTCAACTTTCTTGAAGAATTTACGTTTTTCAGACTGGACCAGACACAATCCCTCTTTAATTGGAGGCACAGATAAGATCATATGTGCAGTCTGATCTAAGTTTATACCACATTGTTTTTCTTTTTGAATCACTGACTTTCAACAAGTGCATCCAGTGCTTTGGGCTCTTTTTTTCCATGTAATTTTGCCAAGGTATTTATTCAGCATAACAAGGGGTAAATTGGTACTTACTTTAAGCCTTTAACAAATCTTGAGAACAGGTAAGAAGCTCGACTTCTAACTTGGGCTGACTGGTGGTGAAACCCCCTCTCATCCATAAATGCAATCTAAAAGAAGAAGAGTTGTAAATCATTATGCCCCAGGATTGTTTGTTTTATTAAATTTAACCTTGACAGATGACCTTATACTTGTCACATGACATTGACCTTGGTATTAGCAGAGGCACATCATAGAGATCTATCATGATGCCAAATATGAGAATTGTTTGTTTAATAGGAATGATATCTTTTAAGTTAAGTAAAGACAGACAGATGAATGGACAGACAAAAGTAAACAACATTTCCATCTTATTGATGCAGTGGCATTAAATATCAAATGTGTATTTTGAAGCTACATTTCCCTAGTCCATTAGTGTAACCAGACCACACAATTGAAAACTTGCCTAATTTCAAAGAAGTTGCATATGAAAATTTTATGTTAACAAAATTTCTAAAACTATTTCTGGGGTAGATATACTTTTGGAAATATAAAATAGCTAGTAACGATTTTTTTCATTTCATTCAAGGTTCTCACATCATAAGGAGAGGTCTTAGACAGAGGGACTTGAAGGGAATGGATTAAACCATTAAGGCACCATTCTCTTTCTTGATATACTGAGACTAATAGTGAGCTCTCCTAAATTCTATAGAATACACCTTTGGAATATGGACACAGCCATGAAAGAGCCTTATATGCACAAGGGTTACATGAGCTCAAAAGTATCAATGTTCTTACTACAGATCATAATGAGTACATCCAAGTCAACCACAGATTAAAACTAGGCATATTATAATTTGAAAACAAACACAATACTTTTCTAATCTTTACATGTTAAATACTTTTTTCATTCAAGTTACCTGTGATTTTGTTCAAATTTTTGTACAAGTGGAAAGAAAATCAAATTCTTTCATCCATTTCAGTTGATAATGGACAAATAAAAATAGGAAATCATTTGATAAGCTCACTGCAAAACCAGTGAAATTACCAAAGCTTATACCCTGCCTTTATTCATTTCACCCTTTTTTACACTATCTTAGCATAGCCCAATACACAATGTCAACATGACATTGCATGGCATTCACACACAAACTGTCATGCTTCAAAAAAAATTGATTTAATTTTTTTTTTACATTTAGTCTCTACTCCACATAAAAGAAATACAGAATAACTTTATTTTCCAAGTAAGATCAATTCATCTTTCATTGAGTGAACAACAAAATCTATATTTACCATGAAAATATAGCTTTTGTTGTTCACCCAAAGAAAGATAAATCAATCTAACACTGTATAAATATGTTTTTTCTCCATATTTTCACTTACCAAGACATCTGGAATGTGTTGAGGCTCACACTGGAAGAATTTGTCGTATCGTACGACCGTCTCGAAAAAATGTATACAAACAATCATGTGACCATTACAGCTTACTCGACTTGTGATTAACTGTAAATAAAACATTGTAAATACTTAGTCTATTAAGAATAATATATTTTATTACTCTATCATTAGGAGTACCGTAATCTTTGTCCGAATTGACCTGAAATTTTATCTTAGAGTAAAGTCATCTAGAAGAAAATGTTAACTTCGACAATTTTTCTTGTTCAAATACTCCATAGGTTGACCTGTACTTGAATTATTGATTGATTGAATGGAGTTTAACGCTGCTTTCAACATTATTTCAGCTATATTTCAACGGCTAGAGTACCTAACAATGGATTCCTGGTATTTCTCTCATCAGTATAACCATTACATTCTTTCCTAGCCTCTAGCTGCTATCTCACATAGGTCTATGGTTATCAACCCATTGGTGAGAGACAAATAGTCGGAAAGAATGAGTGCCGCCGTCGGGGATCGAACCCGTGACCTCTAGATTGACAGTCTGACGTGTTACCAACTGCACTATGACAGTGGCTGTGTACTTGAATTAATCTCTTTTTCAATTTTTTATTTTACAGAGTTCCCAGATGGTCCCTTTTTTGTGTGATGGTTTATATATTTCTATAAATATAGTCATATGATATGTGACAAATGATTTGGTGTTGAGTATATATATATATGAGGTTAAAGCTAGAAAGCTTTTGATGAGGAGGCTTATTGGTCACTGGTTTTATAGGAACCAAATAATCATATCTACAACTTTCTTTAAGTCAAATTTGGTTGCACTAAAAAATTATTTCTTACTAATCTCATCATTTCTTGTAGTGCCGATGCCTTAGTTAGATCCCCTGTAAAATGTTGGCCTTGTTGACTCTGGAAAATACAAATATGAGCAGGTGTGTGACATTTTCACCAATTTTAAAAGTGTAAAAAAGCTAAAACTCTGGCCAGTCTGTGCATCTGCACAGTCTGATTTTTAATTCTCTTTAGGACAGTGTATTCTCTTTAACAATATGTGGCTGTGCTAATTGCGCCGCACACATGTGAAATTGTTGGAAATGTCACACACAGGCTGATATAGAGTCTTTAAGACAATGTGAAGCCAGTAGCAAAACTGGAGCCTTTAGCAAAATATGAAGAAAATGACTAATTAAAAGCCTTCAATAAATCTGAAGCCAATGGCAAAATCCTTAAATCTGCAACACTCTGTGAGGACTAATGAACAAAGAGGTTAAATGTTGAAATAAAGCTATGAACAAGACCTTCAAATATCTGCTTAATTTGATTTAATATGGAGGGTTCAGTGCAAGACTGTACTAAGTGTATATACAATGTATATACACTTAGTACTGTCTAGCACTTAACCCTCGATATGAAACCACTATAAACAAAACTGAAAAGGAAATAAACATATGAAAAATATCATACGCTTAATGGAATATACTCCTTACTACAGCTTGTAAGGTGTAGGATTTGTTGTAAGATTCAAGAATTTCTCCAATCATAATCTCAATCTAGATATCTTAATTATAGCTTTTACTAGTGGATAAAGACTTACTGGTGGTAAAGCTTCACCCAGCAGATACAGCAGGGTTACAGCAACTTCGATATCTTTAAGGTCCATATTCTCCCACTGGGGTAATGTTCTCGTTACAATGTTATGGACTGTGATCAGAATGAGATGAGAATCCTGAAATTAAGAATCATCAACTAAAGATATATAGAATAAAAATTCATAGAGCTAAAGATAGAGGGGGTATTCTGGATTAAAATTACTTAATTTGTTTATCAAATTAGAATTTTACGAATGGATTTATACTCACCTGATGGGAAACATACTTAAGGATTATATTCCGTATATAGTCCACAAAATCCGCAGAATAAACATAATAAAGCGTCTACATGTAAATCACGTGATCAACTCTAGACGCTTGGTGGAGAACCCGCACACCTCAGTTTATAATCGTGTAAAACTGTGAACATCCTCTCCTGTAAAAAACCATGGGGAGGCGGGAGGAACCTCCCATCAGGTGAGTATAAATCCATTCGTAAAATTCTAATTTGATAAACAAATTAAGTAATTTCATCTCATGATTTATACTCACCTGATGGGAAACATACTTAAGGATAGATTTCAAAGCAATCTCACCTTGGATGTGGATGGTTTCTAACAAATTAACTGTTCCACCAAATAGTTGTATATCCCAATAAGGAAACTTCTTTCTTTCCAGGATCACTATATATCATAGTTTGTATGTATATACATACATGAAGCACTGTACAACATTACACAATCTGTGTCAAATACATGTCTAAAACAATATTCCATACCAAATCCGTTGGAAATAAACTTCTTTGTTTAACTTAAATGTATAACAATCACTGTAACACATGTGGAGATACCTTTCTCCTATAAAACTTAATAAAAGTCGACTCTCTCGACCAATCTGCAGCTTCCAAAACCGACCTGATCGATGCCCCTTTGTAAAGGGCCCAAGATGGACCTAAAGCTCTAGTAGAATGAGCTGTAACCTTCAACGTTTTGTCCTCATAAGCCTCTCGGATAGTCCCAATAATATATGAACTTAATCTCTGAGCCGACGCTTTCTTGTGAGGTTCGTTAATAGTAAGGAACAAACTTGTTTCCTCTTTACCGTTCTTGTGTCTAAAGGGCTCCGTTTTCTTCAAGTAAATAGCAATAGCCCATTTAGGATCTAGTAACTTATTGGAATTAAATTTTGGCACAAAAATCTTAGAGTCGCAATGACCTGGTCTGTCTTGCTTAGCCAAACCTTGTCGAACAAAGGAGATTCCATCTGGAAGGATTGAAACTGCATCTTCACCCAATCTTAACGCTTGAAGATCGCTGACTCTCCGAAACGTCGTGATTGCTGTAAGAAAAACAGTTTTGTAAGTGATGTATTTTAATGACGTCTTCATTAAAGGTTCAAAAGGATACTTTTGTATAGCCTTCAGTACTCTAGGTAGATCCCACTCTGGAACAAGTCTACTAACTGGTGGTCGTAAATTAAACACTCCCTTCAAGAGTCTAATAATATACGGATGCTGACCAATTGGAAATTTATCAATAGGCTCTAGAACAGAAGATAACATAGACCTATATCCAGCTATGGTTTTGTACTGAAGGCCATCTTTATACAAAGAAGCTAGAAATTCTGCACATTCATTTAAAGATGCTGAATATGGATCAATTTGTTTTGTATTACACCAACTACAGTATTTTTTGAATTTTGAAGCATAATCCTTCTGTGTGCCAGATCTCCAACTGGCTGTGAGAAGTTTTCTAACTTTTTTAGAAAATCCTTTCTTTCTGAATTGTTTGTTGATAGCAGCCATGCAGTCAACTTGAACACCTCCGGATTGGGATGATAAATTCTGGTTCTGGGCTGAGCCAATAGGTCCTTCCGTAGCGGAAGAGTTATTGGTTGAGCTACCGTCAGTTCCAACAGAGTGGTGTACCAGTGTCGTCTTGGCCACAATGGAGCTATTAGAATTATTTTGCACTGAAATTGCTTCATGTGATTCAATACTCTGGGAATTAAACAAAGTGGAGGAAACGCATACACATACATTCCTTCCCACGAAATTGTCAACGCATCTGTTGCTAATGCAGTTTGGTGGGGAACCCATGAGCAAAAAACTTGAACTTTCCGATTGTGAACTGAAGCAAACAGATCTATGTTGGGAAATCCCCACTGACTGAACACTTGATGTGTTACTGCAGGATGTAAGCTCCACTCTGTTGGTTGTATTTTGTGTCTGCTCAAAAAATCTGGGCGAGTGTTCAATTTCCCTGCAATATGAGCTGCTTTCAATTGAACTTTGTTTTGAATTGCAAACTGCCACAATTTCCATGTTATTATGCACAGAGACGGAGATTTTGTGCCCCCTTGTTTGTTGATGTACTGGACAACTGTTGTGTTGTCTGATCGAATAAGTACATTTTGACCCCTGAGTAAATGAATGAAATTCTGTAGAGCTAGAAACACAGCTTCCAATTCCAGACAATTTATGTGAGACTTCTTCTGTTGGTGAGACCAAGTCCCTTGGGCAAACAATGAACCCAGACACGCACCCCAACCCTGATTGGATGCATCTGTCTCTAACGTGTGGTTTGCTGACCATGGTAGAAAAGATTTGCCCTTTAGCACATTGACTGAATCTAACCACCATTTCAAATGACCTATTACATGTTGTGTAACTGGTATTTGATATGACAAATCCCTTGAACTGGGTTTCCAAAATGCTAGTAGATGTAACTGAATTGGTCGCATATAAAGGCGAGCATTTGCTACGGTTTCTATACAAGAGGACATTAACCCCAAGAGATGCAGAAACTCCTTGGCGCTCACTGACCTTGAATTTGCTAAAGTCATGATTGCAAAGACTATTTTTTGATGTCTGTCTGAAGTTGGACGCACTGTACCTAGACTCAGATAGAATATGTTTCCTAGATAAGTGATCACTTGAGTTGGTTGTAATACTGATTTCTTTGCATTGATCATAAAGCCTAACTGCAGAAGAAGATCTTGCATTTTCAATTGATCTCTGCCCAAATTCTGGCAAGTTCTGTTCAGCCCTAACCAATCGTCTAGATAGACTGCTAGACGTAGACTCTGTTGTCTTAAATAGGCTGCTACCACAGAAACTATTTTGGTAAAGACACGGGGACTTGATGTAGGTCCAAATGGAAGACATTTCCACTGGTAAACTTTCTGCTGAATTGCAAACCTTAAGAATTTCCTGTGCTTTTGAAAAATCGGAATGTGCATGTAAGCATCTTTGAGATCCATTGAGAAAGCAAAATCTCCTTTTTGTACCAAATTGAGAACTGACTTTAATGAGTCCATTTTGAAGTGTTGCTTCCTGAGATACCTGTTGAGGGGTTTCAGATTGATAACCGGTCTTAAATCTCCCGTCTTTTTGGGTACTAGGAAAAGCGTACTGTAAAAACCGCTTTGCCTCTCTGCAAGAGGTACTTCCTCTATTGCATGTTTTTGTAATAACTCTTCTACCTCCAGCAGAATAAAATGTAATTGTTCTTTTGGAACTCTTGTCTGTCGTATCCCATTGAAAGCTGGGATTTGATTGAATTCTAGCTTGTAGCCATTTAAAATTGTGTTCAATACCCATTGATCGTCTGTGATCTGGGTCCATTTTTGGTAAAAATGAGAAAGGCGACCCCCAACCGGTATCTCTGGATGCACACATATCACGTCATTGTTGTTTGCTTTTGGGACGAAAAGTACTCACCCCTGACGTCTTGGAATTACTGCGATCATGTCCTTTCAGAAAACCATACTGTCCTCTACCAGTAGCAACACTAGGACGTTTCTGGGACCTGGAACGACTAGAGTCATCATACCTTGGTTTTTTCCACTGATAATGAGAAGAGACCGTTTATTTCCTTTTCCTATCATTATCTGGCAATAAATCACATAATAGATTTTGTAACTCTTTTCTATCTTTAAATTTTTTCTCTAATCCTATACCAAAAACCCCTTCATGTGATAATGGTAAACGGTACAAATGATCTTTCATATCTGAAATGTCATAAAGTCCTGAATCAGACATAGCAGCTCTACGTCTAATAAGATGGTGAAAAGCACCAGCTCTGGCCACTTGATCCAAAGCCTTAGTACTCATAGCAAATGTGTCGCGAACACACTGAATGGCACTGTCCACATTGACATTCTTATCTTTCAAAACTGTTAGCAAGTTACCAAGGGCTTGCTGTAAATAAGAATTTATGATTAATCCCATACGAGCTGCATGCTGACCTTGGTATGCTAATTTCTCAAGTGATCTCAGGGGTTGAGAACAGAGAGACTATGACTTAGAAGCTTTACTTCCATATTTTCTAACTAATATAGTCTCTAACATGTTATCCAAAGAGGGAACACTCAACAAAGATTCTGACTGTTCACTAACTGGAAACACTGAACGATAACTGTCTTTATATGCAGTCAACTTAGAAGGATCAATACACCTCCAAGAAGTCTCAATAACATTAATCTGGGCCTCATCCAATGTGATACCAGATTTTTGAACTGAAGATGTTGTCACAGCATCTTCACCAAACATCTCTTTTAAAAGTGCAGCTGTTTTACTATTGTACTTGGAGAAACGATCAGGCATACTAGAATCTTCCTCTACTAGAACCACATCACTTCCAGATCTACTAGAGCATCTTTCAGAAGTAGCCCAATCTACCTCTTGTCGCTCTTTTTGTCCAGGCTGCAGAGACAAGACATCATCTTCTCTACATGGGTCTGACACTCCAAAATCAGCATTGAGTGAATTGCCCAGGGGTAAAGTCGGTCTACGCTCCCCTAAAGGGACGTTATCCGAAGGACGACAAGGTCTACGCACCTCACAAGGGTCGTTTTCCTTGTCCTTATCATTCTGAGAAATACGTTTCGACGTCAAGAACTCGTTTAAGAAGGCCAATATAGAATCTATGGAATCGACTTTACCTTGAAATGTCGAAAATTCCGACCGTAAATTCTCCAATTCCTTCTTGCTTGCACGCGGAGTCCGTTTGGATTTCTTACCCGACTTGCTCGGTGTTTCGGAAACCGAAGTTCTCGACGATAAATCGTCCTCTTTGTCAATATCTGACATAATGAAACAAAGAGTCCAATAACAACTCCAAAACTCCGATAATATCAGTCTAAATACGAAGAAAAATAATAGTTTCGAAAACGAAACTACCTGCGGATGTGAACGTTTTGCACGCTGGAAATAAACTGAGGTGTGCGGGTTCTCCACCAAGCGTCTAGAGTTGATCACGTGATTTACATGTAGACGCTTTATTATGTTTATTCTGCGGATTTTGTGGACTATATACGGAATATAATCCTTAAGTATGTTTCCCATCAGGTGAGTATAAATCATGAGATGAAAATAAGATTATTTATAGTATTCTCCCCGAAACCCTATCTTGTGGGATGGTCTTGAAAAGACTATTCAAATGAGTACCCACAACATAGGGTTTTGGTGATAAATAAGGATTTTAGAATGGCATAACCCCCCTCTTATCTGTACCTCTGACACTGTTCAATATTGAAATAATGTGTACCAAACTTTTGAATTCAATGTATTTAGTTAACTTAATGTATTAAATCACAAAGTTTAATGATTTAAATGTTTATTTTTGAGATGAAGAGGGTAATTTTAAGTTCAAGGAGGTATGCACCTTAAAACCATATCTCACTGTTTGAATGGGCAAAGCAGAATCATGCAGAGCAATAGTTTTATAAGTTTCATAATTCCATGAAATTTAAAACACTCTCTTGATATCTTATAACTTAATATCAAGAAGCAAAAGAGTAAGATTTCTCCATAATGAGACACATTTTACTACTTTGTGCCTAAGCTTACAAAATAGCTGCATACTCAAAATTGTTTTGATTGAGTAATAAACCCTGTTTTTGCCAATCAGAACACATGAAATTTGATAAATTCATCTAAAATAAAATTAAGGTCAAAAGTTTTTTTTCTGGAATCCAGCGAAGTTGTTATATTGTGTTTATTACTATTTTTTAAAATCTCTTAATTAATAAGGCTGTTGTGTTCAGGCTATACAAAATTAAAACTTTCAAGAAAAGCAATGAAAAATAATCACATACCAAAGATGCAAGATTGCTGAATATTGTTTTCAACTGTTTCCTGTACTCTTGAAACATGGCTTCATCTTCTCCCTATATAAACAAGAGGACCATGATGGTCCTAGATTGCTCACCTGAGTCTCTTCGCCCTCTTGGACATCATATCAATTGAATAGGAAGATGTCAACAAGAATATTTTCAACAAAGATTATTGTCAAATCGTTTCCTGCTTTGTTTTTTTTGTAAAAAGGATATGCCTTGACTCAGACCTTATTTGAACATAAGCCTATGTAATGAAACTAAAGTGAAAGAAATAAAATCTTCGTCAAGGCTCCTTGTCTGGTGAAACGGCAGGGATATTTCCAATTTTCTATAGGCTTCATCTTTTGGACCTTATACATATTCTGACCAAATTTCATAGAGTTTCGGCTACACTTAATGCCTGTCTAGAGAAAAGTAGAAAATTGTCACAAAGGCCCTTTTAACCGTGATATGGCATGGATCCTTCCCATTTTAACAAGAGCACCACCTACGGGTGCCTACGCTTGGCTGTCGAGTGCTGGATGATGGGAAAAAATCTAATTCCAAATAGGGGCATAATTTGCACAAAATTCGTCTAGAGATATCCCCCTTGATAGTATAGGTTGCTCTTTTGATGGTGAA
The DNA here is from genome assembly GCA_948146395.1 of Fragum whitleyi. Lineage (NCBI taxonomy): Eukaryota > Metazoa > Mollusca > Bivalvia > Cardiida > Cardiidae > Fragum > Fragum whitleyi. Next base: position 11,365,509 of record OX411550.1, read on the forward strand.
TATGTGTGCCAAGTTTCAAGTGAATGCCTTCTGCAGAACTAGAGATATAACAAAATGTCAAAGTTTTTTGCATAACGATGATGATGACGACAACGACGACAACACAGAGGCTATAGCAATACCTCGGGTAATCTCCGAAAACAGCCGAGCTAAAAAAGTATTATCCCCAGGTCCTTACGAACATTCTGGCCAAGTTTCATTAATTTTGGGCCATATTTGTAGCTTCTAGAGTGTATTTTTATGAAGGCCCCTTTTCCTGTGATATGGCATGGAACTCCCTACCTTCAAAAGGCTTAATTCTTGTGACCTGGCGAATATTCTGACCAAGTTTCATGAAGATTAGACCATATTTGAGTGTTGACAAGAACATCATCATTAAGGCCCCTTTTCCAATGATATGGTATGGATCCTTCCAATTTTTAATAGGGTTCATCCTTATGACAGTAACAAAATTTTGACCAAGTTTCATGAAGATTGGATCATATTTGTAGCCTCTAGAGTTTAAACAAGAAAATTGACATTAAGGCCCCTTTTCCTGTGATATGGCATTGATCCTTCCAATTTTGAACAGGGTTCATTTTTGTGACCTGGAGAACATTCTGACCAAGATTTATGAAGATAGGGCCATATTTGTGACCTCTAGAGCGTAAACAAGAAAATTGTCATTAAGGCCCCTTTTCCTTTGATATGGCAAGGATGCTTCCCATTTTCTAGAGGGTTCATCTTTGTGACCTTACCAACATAATGACCAAGTTTCATGAATTTTGTGCCATATTTGTGACCTCTAGAGCGTAAACAAGAAAATTGTCATTAAGGCCCCTTTTCCCTTGATATGGAATGGATCCTTCCCATTTTCAATAGTGTTCTTTTTTGTGACCTTGCAAACATTCTGACCAAGTTTCATGAAGATTGGGCCATATTTGTGCTAGAGTGTAAACACTTTAATTGTTGACGGATGATGACGCACGACGGTTGATGTATGATGAACAAGGCATGACGGACATTCAATGGTCACAAAAGCTCACCTTGAGCATGATGTGCTCAGATGAGCTAAAAATGTTACAGAAAGGCGTCAGCATCATTAATATTAAGGTAGTGAACCAGTAATAGTTATGCATTGTTTTGGAAGTCATGACCCTTGACAGTGTTAACCAAGGTTTCCTATTGATTTTCATTGGGAAACCTCTGTAAACACTGAGAAAGAACATGTGGTCTGAAATGTTGCGTAACTATCATGGTTCCACTACCTTAAGGCACTTACAACAATTTTTGACTGACCCCTCACTATGTATGTAAATGTGCCTATGAGTGATGTTTATTATAGTATTCAGTGAAGACTAAGTCTAAAATAACACTTTCCTGTTTTACAGAATTTTGGACCTGTCCAAATTCAAAGGTTTTGCAGACGAGAATTTAAAGTGAATTTAATTTGAAAAATAACCATACAGTAAGGTAGAAAACAGTGTGAAAAAAGAAGAAATTGCTTGTCAGAAGCAATTTTTTCTTTTTTCACAATGTTTTCTCAATCATAAAATCACAGGCATGTTAAATTAAAGCAGGGGAATCATTCAACTTCCAAAATATATTGATGTATAGCCAATGTCCCTATGATAACTAAATTTTTCACAAATGAGCAGATTGCATATAAGACAAAACTTGACCTAAAAGGATGTTCAATCTGATCTTTAGCTATAACAACTACTTTAATCAAACAAAATTACTTACTTATATAAAAATTTGAGAAATAATGAAACAATTGCTCATTTTTGAGCTTTTGATTTGCAAGACAACATAACATATAGAACATCCTCCTTGTGTCAAAATATATTTGTGTTAAAGTCATAAAGATAAAGAACTAACCTCATGTTCAAAGTTATAACTCTCATCAAACTTCATTTTCTCAATTAACACATATAGGAGGGACTCAATATTCTTTCTCTGCGCTTGCGACAGAGGATCCATCTGTTTTAATAGCGAAATATAATCTGTCGAAAACATAGCGACAGCTCCAGAAACATCATCGTCTTCGTCAGCGAGAAACCGTAACAACAGACTGATCTTGTTTTCCACCGCAGATAAAGTCTCCGCTGCGTTCTGGGTATCTACCTTTAGAAGCCTGAAATCATTCATATCAACTATTATTAGACGCTCAAAGTTTATATGGGTCAAAATTGAGAGAAGCTTCAGACTACATATTAAAAATTGATGAAATTGAAATGATTTTTTACTTTCTGCATAGAAAACCTTGTTAAAAATTAAAAAACTGCTTGTTACAAATTGGAAAATGTTAAATTTGCAAGTAAAGTTTTCAGACAGACAGATGGACAAACAGCATTAAAAAGCATCCCTGCCCTCTTTTGATGTTGCTCACAACAAATCAAGTTTTCACTTAAAACAATTATCCTCTTCAGGGATCACTTTTGGGTGAGATATTGAGAGATTCTCTCATTCTTCAGCCAGAAATCTCTCAAACAACTGGCTTAATGAGAGGAAAACCTCAAAGCAAATTTTAATTCAGTGAAGAATTTCGCTGGCTCAGTGAAAAAGTTATAACTTTCTATAATTATATAGGCAGTTATAACTGTTTTGCGCTGAGCCATCAATTTGTTAAAATTTCTCGCCAAAAAAATCTTAATTTCACAAAAGATTCAGCTAAATGAGATATTTTTACACATGCTATTCTGAGCCATAATTATCCCTGCCACTTTATACTTACTTTTGCCATGAGGCTATTAGCTGTACACCCATACAGTTAACTAATCGAGACACTTTAGCTAGAAAGTCACAATCTTCATCCTGTAATAAACAACATTGTTTTGATATACATACTAACTTATTATTATTCTTGTTACACTAAGCAATATAATTTTGAAATCTCCTATCTTCAATAATGCAATAAAGCTTTCCTTTATGCTTTTTCTGTGGTTTATCAAGGAATAATGGTAGATTATCATTTTCATATACTTAACGCTTTACAAGTGAATTATCCAAAGCTCATACTTTGCTTTGGTTCATTTCACCTGATCTGATGCCATCTTAGGACAGCCCAAAAAGTGATGTATCATGATGGTTGCATAGAAATCATATGCAAAATGATGCGCTATAAAAATCTTTGTTCTAAAATTTTCATATTTTATCTCATTTTAGCATAAAATAATTTGATGGGTTTTTCTAGTAAGATTGATTTATCTTTCATTCATTGAACACAAATAGCCATATTTTTACCTGTGACCACTCCACTCATGAAAATATAGCTTTTAGCGTTCACTCAAAGAAATATATAGGGGATAATCGTTTGTTTCAGTGTAAGATTGATTTATAGTTCATTGAGTGAACAACAACAAAAACAAGAGGACCAAGATGGTCCTAGATCGCTCACCTGAGTCTCTTTGACCCCTGGGACATCACATTAATTAGATAGGCAGATGTCAAAAAGAAGATAATTGCCTAAGATCAATACCATGGAACATTTTCAGCGAAGAGCAAAACAGATATGCCTTTTTGCTCTTTGATTCTATGTAAAAAGGGATGCACCCGGGTGGACCCAAAATGTGACCCCAGGGTCTTGATATGAACAAACCTGAAAGAGGTCCATAAGATGATGCTACATACTAAATATGAAAGCTGTCTGCCTTCTGGTTTCAGAGAAGAAGACTTTTGAAGGTTTTCCTATTTTCACCTATCATGTTCAGATGAGCTGAAAGGGATGTGCCCGGTTGGAGCCCAAATATGATGCAAGGGTCTTGATATGAACAAACTTGGTAGGGGCCCACTAGATGATGCTACATACCATAAATGAAGGCAGTGTGTCCTCTGGTTTCGATTAAAGAAGATTTTTAAAGATTTTCGCTCTTTGATTCTATGTAAAAAGGGTTGCGCCCAGGTGGAGCCCAAATATGATCCTAGGGTCTTGATATGAACAAACTTGGTAGAGGTCCACAAGATAATGCTACATACCAAATAGGAAAGCTGTCTGCCATCTGGTTTCATAGAAGAAGATTTTTGAAGATTTTCGTTTTTTTACCCTTCGTGCTCATAAGAGATAAAGGGATGCACCTGTGCAAAGCCCAAATATGACCCAAGGGTCTTGATATGAACAAACTTGGTAGAGGCCCACTAGGTGATGCTACACACCAAATATGAAAGCTGTCTGCCATCTGGTTTCGATTAAAGAAGATTTTAAAAGATTTTCGCTCTTTGATTCTATGTAAAAAGGGTTGCGCCCAGGTGGAGCCCAAATATGATCCTAGGGTCTTGATATGAACAAACTTGGTAGAGGTCCACTAGATGATGCTACATACCAAATATGAAAGCTGTCTGCCATCTGGTTTCATAGAAGAAGATTTTTTAAGATTTTCGATTTTCGATTCTATGTAAAAAGGGTTGGGCCCGGGCAAAGCCTTAATATGACCCCAAGGTCTTGATATGAACAAACTTGGTAGAGGACCACTAGATGATGCTACATACCAAATATGAAAGCTCTCTGACATCTGGTTTCAGAGAAGAAGATTTTTAAAGATTTTCATATTTTCACCCTTTTTGTTAAGGTTAAAGGGAAATTTAAGGGTGAATTTCATTTATGTGAACAACTTTGGTAGAGCTTGACCCAAGGAACATCCCTGCCAAGTTTCATCAAGATTGGCCCACTGGTTGAGGAGGAGAAGATGTTTAAAGAAATTGTGGATGACGGACGACGCACGACGCACGACTGACGACGGACGATGGACATTCTACAATCCCAATAGCTCACCTTGAGCACTTCGTGCTCAGGTGAGCTAAAAAGCTATATTTTCACGAGTGGCGGAGCCACGAGTGAAAATATAGCTTTTGTTGTTCATGAAATGAAATATTATCGATCTTATACGAAAAACAAACGATTATTCTTTTTCTAGGACATTTTTTCGTAAAGCACGTCATTTTGCGCGTGATTGCTACGCAACGTTCATTGTGACGTCACTTATTTCACCCCGCATAGATGACGTCAGAAAGGATGAAATGCAATAAAACAGGGTATAAGCTTTTGGTAATTTCACTACTTTTGCGGTGAGTTTATCAAGTGATAATCTCCCGTTATTTCTCGATAAACCACCGAAAAGCATTGAAGAAAAATCTTTCTTACACTGAAACAAACACTTAACCTCTTTGTAATCTTGTTACTCTATACTCCTGCATAGTTTCTATGGAAGCATGGACTATTAGTTTCATCAGGTATTCATTTCCAAAATTTACCATGCTTTTTTTAAGAAAACCCATGACATTGCAAAGAAGCAAACAATAATTTCATTGTAATATGACCTACGCAGGAGAGAAATAACCCCGTTGAAAATGTTTGATATTACATGGGTGTCATTACACTAGTGGAATAACTATGCAATTGAGCTCAGAGCAAATAATTCTATTTTGTAACCGCAAAAATGAAGTCATAACTTATATAATGCGATGTCAGTTTCACATATCATTATAAGTTTTGTTGGAAATTGAAAAGTTAAATTTCAAGAATTATGACAGTTTTTACAAAAATTCAGGTCATAATATAACTTGAATATAAAATTTGTGCTCAATGAATACAGAATTTATTAAACTCGTCATCTTAAACAGATAAAAACTGGAAACAGCCTCGTTTTTGTCTGTTTAAAGATGACTCGTTAAATAAATACGGTATTCCATGACCACTCATTCAATATCCTCTATTTATTGACTTAAAACCATTTAGTCATCAGAGGTGCATTTGTTGTCCTTTTGTCAGAAAGAATATTTGAGGACCCAAGATAAAACCCTTTTCTACAGCAAACAGCCATCACTTATATCATTTTCCTTTTCTTGTATAGAACTTCAGGGGTCGACACTTACTCCTGAGATTAAGGAGTCAATTGGACTCCTAACACTTGAAATCAAGGAGTCCAAGCTCAAAATAAGTAGTCCAAATTTTCAAAATGGGAGAACATTCTGGAAAAGAAGAAATTGCTTGTAACAAGCAATTTCTTCTTTTCCACAATGTTCTACCAAAGAAGAGTTTTTTTTCTCAAAACACTACAGGATGCAAGCAATTGTTTTCTTCAACAACTTTTGTAGTGAAAATATATACAGTTTTGGCAAATGTTAGAAAGGACACTGCTCTGTGCATTTGTTTTTCAAAATATTGTAATATTACCCTTGGAGTCCATTGGGCTCCAATTGGTAAACAAGGAGTCTCGGACTCTCCTCAGTGTCGAACCCTGAACTTATATGTAACAAGATGGCAAATTGTCACAAGATGCACCTGTTACACTGCTGGGTGTCGAAGTATAACAACTAACAAAGGGCAATAGCTCAGAAATTAAGTTAGGTAGAGTTATAGTTCTTGTGCTTTGCAATCCATAAGCATAAGAGGAACATAGCTGGGAAGTTTCAAGCCAATCTGGCATAAAGTGAGAGAGTTATACTTCAGACATAAAATTGAATGTCACCCGCCTCTCAAGGACACAGAAGGTGATTCCAAAATACATTCAGTCTTTTAATGTGCACTCAAAAATGGCATTCAGAAAAAGGTTTTTTAAATTGCTAAACTTGTATTGATTTAAGAAATAATGCTTAACTTTATTTTTTTTAGACAAGATGACCTTAAGCTTGTCTAGAATAGATGTAATTATGCATACCAAATCTTTCTTAATTTATTTCTATTTTAGAGCTAGATCGACAAGGCTCTAATTTCATTTTGTGCACTAGGCACAAACATTTAGTAGACAGGACTACTACACTATGCAACAAGAACATTCAATGACCTCCAAAGAGTGGCCAAGACCCTATATAACTACAGAATATAAATGGAAGACTCTGGTCAGCCTGTGCAAATGCATAGGCTGGCCAGAGTCTTCCATTTAATATTTTTGTTTGAAGAGAGGGGTTTGACACTGCTTTCAACAATCTATCAGTTATATTGACTGGAGCACCTAACGATGGATTCTTGGTTTTCCTCACACTAGTACCTTCACTTCACTTTACTTTTTGCTTTACTACGATTACCATCCTATTTGTGGAAGTCATAAAGCCGGAACGGATGAGTGCTGCTGTCAGATAAACAAACCTGCAACCTTTTGAATGATATCTTTTGTTGGTGTACATGTTGTGAAAATGTTGGAAATGGCACACACAGGCTCCTTTTACATGCTATAAATCAGCCTACCTCGGACAAAGACAGCACTCCCACTTTCTCCAACACTTCAGCAAAGGACTCCACAAGTTTGGTTTTGGCCATCGGATCCATTCCTTTACTGATGATGTCATGGATGCAGTCGCAGGCGCTTTCTCGTAACAACAGCATCGACATGTAGCGTATAATCACAGGCACAAACTTGTCATTTGCAATCAAACTGATTTCTATCCACGAAATATATTTTCCAATCACTTCCAATACAGAGCATACAATTTCTGCATTACTGTTTTCAAATTGGTTCTGTGAACAAGAAAGTAGTTTGATTTGAAAATCAATGCATTAGTTCATCACTTGTTAATTTAAATTATCAAGAGATGTTTGTAAAACATTAATGCCTCCCATAAATTCAGGTCAATAGCCTAATCTCTGTCAATAAACAAAGGGCACACAAAATATGATGAGTAGAGTTCTCATGCACTGTACTTTTCCTTTGTGAGATCTATCCACCTGTATAGTTTCATGATTCTAGCTTGCATACTTTTTGAGATATTCGGTCAAAAAACTGTCTATGGGCAGACTGACCGACGGACAGACCTACAAGTGCAAAGCAATATACCCCCTCTTCTATGAAGGGTGGCATAAATATTAAACTACAAGTAAGAAATTTATATCTGCATTGTATTTGTAATAAATATTTTTCTTTATTTGGTAACAAAGGTATTTGGTTTCACTAATTAAAGAGATAATTCTATGATTGTTGTTTAATTTTCCCCTAGCTTTACCCACTGCTTAATTTGTGAACACATTGTACCAATCTCACCAAATAAAAGCTCTCCACAACTGATAAATTAAATTGCTTGAATTGGAAACTCACAAGTCCATCTTGCAAATTAAATATCAACCCAAAATTTCATGTGGTTCCAATAATTGCATTGATAAACTATTAAGTGAAACTGTAAGGTTAGAGGGATTGCAAAGTTTCAGTTCTGCATAACCATGATAGTGAAGCATATTTACCATGATATTATACCAGGAAACAGCAAGCTGTAATACACTTTGATCTGTCATATCTTTTATTACTTCTTACTAGTTTCACAGTAGTATAATAATCTTAACCATGGATACTCACCATGATAATATAACAAAAATCATTAAGTTGTAATACACTATGAGCTCTCATATCTTTTATTACTTTTTACTAGTTTTACAGTAGTATAATAATCTAAACCATCGATACTCACCATGATAATAAACCAAAAATCAGCATGTTAATATACCAAAAATCAGCAAGCTGTAATTCACCATGATCTCTCATATCTTTTATTACTTCTGACTAATTTTACAGTAGTATAATTATCTTAACCATGGATAATATACCAACAAGAGCACATCTTTGGGAGCCTGTGCTCGGCTGTTGAGTGCTGGATGGTGGAAAAAATCAAAGATGGAAAAGGGGGCATTATTTGCACAAAATGCATCTAGAGTTATCCCTCTTTAATAGTAAAGGTTGCTCTTTTGACGGTGAACATGTGTGCCAAGTTTCATTTAATCAAATTAATACCTTCAGTAGAACCAGAGAAATCACAAAATATCAAAAGTTTTCGCATGATGAATACGACAACAACAACAACTACGATGATGACAACGACACCAAGGCTATAGCAATACCTGGGGTTTTCTCCCAAGCTAAAAGTCAGTAAGTTGTAATACACTATGATATCTCATATCTTTTTACATCTTACAAGTTTTACAGTAGTATAATCATCTTAACCAAGGATACTCACCATGATATTGTACCAGGAATCAGCAAGCTGTAATACACTTTGATCTGTCATATCTTTTATTACTTCTTAATAGTTTCAAAGTAGTATAATTATCTTAACCATGGATACTCACCATGATATTATACCAGGAATCAGCAAGCTGTAATACACTATGATCTCTCATTGTGTCTTTGATTAAGGTATTCCTCTCTGTCTCCTGAAAACATTCATTAAAGATTATTTCTGGTTAACAGTCTTCAATCATTTTAAAATCATACTAACATACAGCATTTCATAGAAAAAGCTTTTTAATCCTCAACTATGAATCACTATTAACAGTATTTCTATTATACAATGGCAGCTGGTCATCTACCCATGGTTTCTAGTTGTTTCTCATGCAAGTTCAACCATGAAATTTTATCCAAAATATAACATGTCTATTCATTTTATGAATTATACTTATCATTGGTGGGAGTCAAATGATGCATAAAATATAATGACCTTTGCCAAATGTTAGATGAAAATTCACAAAGCCAAGGATTGAGCTAACTACTTTAAGACCTACAAGTCCAACACATTAGCAACTGTGCCAACCAAGCTTGGCATCAAAATATTCAATTCCAAAACTAAATTCCCCCATCATCTGTTACCCAGGACTCTTTTAACCCTTTGCTGTTTAATCCCTGCTTTTTACGTGCCTGTGATTTTATTATTGAGAAAACATTGTGAAAAAAGAAGAAATTGCTTCTGACAAGCAATGTCATCTTTTTCCACCATATTTTCTACCCTACTGAATGGTTATTTTTCAAATTAAATCCACTTAAAATTTTCGTCTGCAAAACCTTTGAATTTGGACAGGTCCAAAACTTTGTAAAACAGGAAAGTGTTAATGAACTTACGGCTGCAGTATGTACAATATCTCTGTCAACCACCTCTAGGTCTATCTGTTTTAAGATACGTAGATACATATCAACAGCCAAATGACCTAGAGGCAGTGTCTGTAACAGGTCTGAGAAAAACCCTGCCCATCTTTGAGGGTAGTCTACCACAAATACCAGCGACACAATCTGGGAAATCTTGTTACGAAGGAAATTCTTGTCTTGTTTCTGGCCCTGTGAACAGATAGATGAAAAAGTTGTAAAAGGCATCATCTATATGACATATGGCATAATTCAGAAATATTTGTTAAGAATTGAATTATTAGACCTACCAAACAGGGCATTTTCTCTCAAAGAGAGCATAAGCTACGGCGGGTGCCTATGCTTGGTTAGTGGGTGCTGGATATAAAAAATCTTAGTGAAAAAAAGGGACATAATTCACATAAAATGCATCAAGTGTTTTCCCCTAGAAAGAAAAGGTTGCTCATTTGATAGTACACATTTGTGCAAAGTTTCAAGTGAATTGATTTAATTATGACAGAGGTATCACAAAATGACAGAGTTTTTGCAGAACAATGACAAAACCAAGGCTATAGCAAAACCTCAGCTGTTCTTTGAAACTAGCCAAGCAAAACTGCATTTAGTCACCCTCTTTGATAATATGGGTTAATCTGATGAGGTGACAATGTTGTGGGAAAAAGAGATCTTGCATCTTTCCTATTTTTCTTTAAATTTAAACTCGGCTAAATTGAGAGAGGTTATGGACAACAAAAACAAGAGTTGTCTGCAGACATTGTTGGTTTATGAAACAAGATGTGAAACACTAATGCCCCACCTAGGCCATACAGTAGTTTTATTCATTACAGTAATCTACAGCAAACTAAATTCAATTCTGTAATCCCTGGTTGCACTTTATCCAATGTGAAAACCTGAATTAGATTCTATCATCAGTGTCAATACTTTATTCAATATGCAGCCTTAAATTTACACATATTGACCTTGAAAAAATGACCTTGAACAGTGACCTTGAACTTGGTACCAATAGAAGTCTTGTCCCAAGTAATCATCATGTAAAATATGAAGACTATCACTAACCACTCAATAGTTATGGCCAATGTTAAAGTTTTATCACCCCAAAAATACAGCCAAATAGAGAAACAGACAGGCCAAAAATAATATGCCTCGAATCTATCTATGCTTGGGCTTAAAAAACATTTCTGGTAAGAAATTGCTTTCATTGTTGATGTATTTTACATTTTTTGTTCCATGATATTACCGGTGTCCCAGGGTAACCTGTCCCCTGGGTAACGTGTCCCCGGGGACAGGTTACCCCGGGGTAACCTGTCCCCGGGGTCACGTTACCCTAGAAATCAGCCGGGGTAACCTGTCCCCCCCTGGGGTAACCTGTCCCCCCCTACAGATATTGTAAACCAATATTTAGTCACATTTCTTTTACCAAGATATTTTTATTCTATGCGTTACAAGTCTCTTTCTTTGATCTGTATGTAATTTTGATCTGTTTTGGGAACTGTTTCAGTTCTGAAGGATTTTTATATTTTCCATGATAAGTATTATAACAATTTAACTTTTCTTTTTTTATTTTTCCAGAAAAATAATTGTAAAATGTCATCATGACTATGAACATATCTATGAATGATTTAGTTCTTAGAAAAATTATTCAAAGCATGAATTTTTTCTTGGTGTGAATTGGGGGGTGGGACAGGTTACCCAAGCTGGGGTAACCTGTCCCCGGGGACACGTTACCCAGGCTTGGGTAACCTGTCCCACCCCCAAAAATGCTGTCAGCAATGATATTTGCAAAAATAAACCCATATGTTTTCAATTATTTAATAATATTTCAAATTGTTTGGGGGTAAGGTTTTTAAGGCTGTGGTCACTTGCCTCTGAAACATGTTACCCAGGCCTGTTAACCCAGTGAAAAAACAAAAAAAAAGGTTGTTAATAAGGATTTATTAAAAAAAAACTTCCAAATACATTTTTCTTTATTTGAAATCTGTTTGATAGTCTCATTTATATCAAAACTGTTATACAAATTAGTTATTCACTTATAAGAATTATAAGAAAATTTATTATTGTGAGTGTATGTGTATGTCAGGGGGGGGGGGGGAACAGGTTACCCAGGCCTGGGTAACCTGTCCCACCTCTAAAAAGGTTGTCAACAATGATCTGTGCACAAATTTACCAAAATATTTTCTTTTTCTTATTTATTCTAAATTGTTTTGGGTACATGTAAGATTTTCCAATCTGTGGTTACTTGTCTCTTAAAAAAAAGTTACCCAAGACTGGGAAAACATTGCTAACATGTTAACCAGGAATTTTCACAAAAGTTTACAAAAACAATTTCTTTTATTTGAAGGTTATTTTATAGTCTTAATTATATCACAACTGAATGACTGGAAGTCGATATCTTTAATGAAAAAAGTATTTGGAATAGGGGGAAAGGTTACCCTGGGGTAACCTGTTCCCCGGGGACATGTTACCCTGGCTTGGGTAACCTGTACCCCTTTCAAAAGAAGAAGTATTGAATGAATTTGTCATGTTGCTTTCTTATGAAAACTGCAATATTAACATGATATGTTAATAAATGCTATTTATCAATCTAAATATGGACTTGGAAAAACTTTAGATATTGCAAAAGTAATATTGCAAAAAATTAAAACATGCAAGCGCTAAGATTTTTCTTTTAAAAAAGCATCAATTTTTTAAAAAAAATAATGAAATATTATTCAATGAATATCATATGATAATTTCTTAAGAAAAATGAATGACTGGAAGGTGAAATCAAATGGATAAAAGCATTTTTAATAGGGGGACAGGTTATCCCGGGGTAACATGTCCCCCCAAATAAAGATTTTTTTTTTTTTTTTTTTTCATTAAACTTTCAAATATTTGCATAATATACCAAGATTGATTACTATAATAATTAAAAAAAAAAAAAAAGGAAAATAGATTTGATAAGAAAATCATAGTAAGTAAATTATATTTTGGTTTGAGGAATTGAAAACCACTCAAAAATTACAGGTATTCTTTTTATATGTCTTTTTTAAATTGATTTAGAGATATTCAAAATAGCATGAATGAAATATTAAAATTTTGATAAGAAATAATGTTTTCCATGGGGGGGACACTTTACCCCAGGGGGGGACACGTTACCCCGGGGTAACCTGTCCCCGGGGACACGTTACCCAGGGGGACACGTTACACTGTTACACCGGTACATCAAAAGATATGAAGAGAATATTTGTTGATATTATCGAGGTATTAAACTAAAAACCTAATCACACTCATGTATGAATATGATTTGCATATTCATACAGCGTGATTTGATTTGTAGTTTCATACCTCAATAAAATCAACACATATTCTCTTCATATCTTAACTGAATGTGAGAAACTTAAGATTGTGTGAATATTAACCTGTTGTTGAAGACAGTGACTTATGAGCTGCTTGACACTCTGTTGATCTTCAACTCTCGCTGTGACATATCTGAAAATAAAACAATTGGTTTCAAAATTAATCATTTTCATTACTTGCTGTGTAAAAGCCCAAGTAAACAGTTGAGAAAGACTGTAAAAGTTGTATGAAGCAATCACTTACAGGACCATCAAAGAGTGGTTGTTGTTGTGAAGTTACCAATAATATCAGGGGTCCAGATAAAGAGGGGGCAAAACCAATCTAAATTTAATTTCAAGATGAAACTATATGTTGTTGGTACTCATTTGAATCGTCTTGATGAAACAAATGCACACCATCAACATGGGATTTATGTATGGTGTAATGAAATATTCAAATTTGAAGATCAATTTACCCCATCTATCTCCAGCTCTGAATCCTATGTTGCAAACACTCATTAGAATAGTCTCTATGATAACAGCTAAACTTTAAAATATCCAAGCTGAAAAGGTAAAAGCAATTACAAAACTTACCTTGTTTTCAGGTAGAATTCCACAACTTGAAGACAGAAAAACTTGATGTGGTCATTCCTGAAATCATGTTTACAAAAGAACTCGTATTTACAAGGTTTGACTTTTACTTCTCTAGGTCCAGTGGACTTCCTATTCCTTATTATGAAATCAAGGGGTCTGACCAAACAGTCCAATCTTTTATGTCGCAGAGCCAGTTGTGGAAAGAAAGGAATTGCTTATTTTAAGCAATTTCTTTTTAAACAATAGCTCTTCCCAAACAAAGAAAAATCACAGCTAAAAACAGTAAGTTCAAATGGCCAAGGTATAAAGGCTAATTTGTCTTTCAGTTTGTCCAGATTTAAATCTAAAAGCTGTCATTATAAGACAACTCTATAATTCACAATTCATTTAGATTCTCGACAAATCATTAGTGACCAATCATGAACTTCATACCTTTCAATTATGTGATTATCCTCCTGCTCATTTGTGGATTTTCCTTGTTCATATTTGAAGGTAATCCCCTAAGCATTACCAGAGATATCAAAAATTGTAAAAAAAAGTTTTGCATGACAAAAACAACAAAATCTTGTGATTACGCTGAAATAATGCAAAGGCTGTAGAAAACCTTAATTCGAGGGTTAAGTGCAAGACTGGACTAAGTGTTTACAGGGTGTGACACTTACAAAAAGGTGAAAGAAAGTTCAACTAATAATAGATCGGAGCATGAAGTTATAAAATTGTTCTCAATGTCACCTAAAAATTTTGCTGAAATTTCGACTTTAGATTACAGCAGCAATTCCGAGTGTAAGAACTTAAAGATAATATTAATTAGTTGTTATAAATAACAACATATATTATATATAACAACATTTGTCATCATCTTTAATATTCATATATTTATATGAAATTCAAATCTAAGAAAATTCTCAGTTGAGTACAAAAAAGTTTTATAGCCTCAGTCATCCGGCAGAGATATATTGATGGTTTTATTTTTTTCAGATATGGTATTAAAGCCATTACTCCTACTTGGGTAATTAGGTTTAAGAGTTTTATTGCATGTTACTTTTTGTATGGTAGGGCCTTTTATAAACAAGAGCATCGCATATGGGTGCCTAAGCTCAGCTGTTGAGCGCTGGATGGAGGAAAAAAATCTAAGTAGAAAAGTGACATAATTTGCAAAACAAGAGGGCCATTGGCCCTGGTCCTCTCACCTGAGTCAAAGCCCCTAAGGGTAACTTGTATTACTTTTGATTCAGGTGATAAAGTTATTGAACTGTAACAAATTTTGGTAAAGGAAAATAATCTTATGGTCAGACCAATAAGATTCCAGTCTCAGTTTTACTATTTCTGTTTGAAAGTACAAGATCAAAACCGGAATTGTTATCAGTTCTTGGTTTTTGCATGATCATTTTACAAGAGAATATCTAGGATAACTTTAGTACAGCATTTTTATGCTTATCTTTGATATCAAGATTGAAATCTCCCATGATAAATAAAGGTTTTGTTATGTCTACATAAGAAACAAGTTCTTCTTTTAACACTTCTAAAAAACTTGAAGAAGGCATATTTGGTGCTTTATACAGAACAATAAGCTGTATTTTGTTGAAATGAACATCCAGGCATTATATTGTAAACACCAGTTGCTTTGAGGTGAAAAACAAATGAGTTTTGATAGGAATATTTTCCTTTACATACATATAGGGCGGAAGCTGGATAAAGGGTGATCACAGTATCTCACATGAGCACTTAGTGCTCAGGTGAGCTTAAAAAAAAAGTTCAAATGTTAAAAATGACCTGAAGTACTACCCTCTCCCCCCCTGCACCTAGTGGCCCAACAGTCATAATAGCTGTTTAAATTAAATTCTATGAGCTGATTATTCTATATCAAATGAAAAAGCTGTAGGAATTCTGGTTCAGTAGTATTTTTAACAATTGTTAAATTTACCACAAAGCACTACCTTCTCCCCTTGGGTCTCTGCCCCTGATTACAAAACAATCATGACTATATCTATTTTGATTAACGTATATGAGCTGATGACTCATACCAAATTTAGAGCCTGTAAGGTTCCTACTTCATCATCATCAGAAGGTTAAACATTTCAAAATTGACCCAAAATACTACCCTCTCCTCCAGTGCTCTTCACATGGTAGCCAAACATTCATGGTCATAGCTATGTAAAATAGGGTCTATGAGCTGATCATCTGTGTCAAATATAAAGGTTGTAGGGATTCTGGTTCAGAAGAAGAAGAAAGTTATGGATTTAATTTTTTTTTAACAAAGTACTACCCCTCCCCCTGGTGGCTCCACACCTGGTGGCAGTTATGATTTTAGCTATTCTAATTATGGTCCATATGCTGATCATCCTTAGCATTTTTCAAGTCTGTAGGGCACATGGTTTATCAGAAGAAGAAGGTTTAAGATTTAAGAATTGCTCTGAAAAGCTACCCTCCCGTCCCCTGGTGCTCGGCACCTGGTGGCCATTCATGATTCTTGCTTTTTCAGAAAGGGTCTATGAGCTGATAATTAATGTCAAATATAAAGGCTCTAGGGATTCTGATTCATCAGAAGAAAACAGTAAAGATTTCAAAATTTTCAACAAAGCACTACACCCCCCCCCCCCCCCCCCCCCGGATGCTCTGCACCTGGTGGCCCAACAGTCATGATTTTTACTATTATAATTAAGGTTTATTAGCTGATCATTGATGCTAATTTTCAAGTCTGTAGGGCTTCTGGTTCCAAAGAAGAAGGTTAAAGATTACAAAATTTACCCAAAGTACTACCCCCTCCCCCCTGGTGCTCCGCACCTGGTGGCCCAACAGATATGATTTGAGCTACTTTAATTCAGGTCTATAAACTGATCA
This sequence comes from Fragum whitleyi, assembly GCA_948146395.1. Lineage (NCBI taxonomy): Eukaryota > Metazoa > Mollusca > Bivalvia > Cardiida > Cardiidae > Fragum > Fragum whitleyi. The sequence continues at coordinate 11,382,070 of OX411550.1, forward strand.
TCCATGCCAAATTTTAAGTCTGTAGAACTCCTGGTTGAGAAGAAGAAGAATTTTTAAGATTTTTCGTAGAATTTCACCCTTGGTTGCCATAGCAACCAGGGTTTTTCATGGATTTCAATTCTTTTAGCCATTTTTAAAGGGGACAACATAAGCAACATTTCTGTAAAATTTGGTGTTAATTGGCCTAGTAGTTTAGGATGAGATGTCATTTAAAGAAATTGTTGATGGATGCCGGACGACAACCGACTTCCGCTGGACGGACGCCGGACAAAAGGTGATCACAATAGATCACATGAGCACTTCGTACTCAGGTGAGCTAAAAACGCATCCAGTATTATCTCCCTTGATAGTTAAGGTTGGTCTTTTGATGGTAAACATGTGTGCCAAGATTCAAGTACATGCCTTCAGTAGAACCAGAAATATAACAAAATGTCAAAGTTTTTGACGATGACAACAAAGACACCAAGGCTAAAGCAATGTAGTGGGTTTTCTCTAAAAACAGCTGAGGTAACAAGAGCTGTCGGAGACGGATTATGCTCCCCGAATAAGGCATTGTCACAAAAACAATAGCCATGTTGGACATGGACATCCCCCGCCACGAAAGCTTGATAGTAAACTGAAGCCTAATAGATAAAAGATTCTTTTGTACTGTCAAAGATTTGCCTCCTATAAAATCTAAGTATCAAAAATAACAAAGGGCAATAACTCCAAAATTATGCTAGCAAGAGTTGTAGTTAAGTTGTATTGCACTTCTCGTCCATGAGATCTATCCACCCATAAAGATTCAAGTTGATAGCTACTATACTTTAGAAGATAAGCTCCAGACAAAATCTAAGTATCAAAACTAACAAAGGGCTATAACGCCAAAATTATGCAAGCAAGAGTTGTAGTTCTTGTGCACTGCACTTCTCCTCCATAAGATCTATCCACCCATAAAGTTTCAAGTTGATAGCTATTATATTTTAGGAGATATGCTCTGTGGTCTGATTGAAAGGATTCAAATAAGGTGTAATCTTATACAGCAAACATAAAGGTAACAAACATTAAACCTCCTTTTTGCATGACATATTTTTAGACACAAATTCCAAAAAGTTTATGATAAAGGGCATCTGATTTGCTACTGAAATGTGAAATTTCATCAAATTCTGAGCATAAGACTAGGAGAAATGAAAGAATAACTGTATTTTACGCGCTAGCGTAAAGGTAACAAACATTTAGCACCCTTTTTCCATGATAAATTTTTTTTTACGTTAATTTCAAATTGTTTATATTAAAGGGCATCTGATTTGCTACTCAAATATGAAATTTCACTAAATTCTGACAGTTAGACTAGGAGAAATTTGGGAAAAACTGTTTTTTACCCTAAGTCCCCTTTTCCTGTGACGAAGTTCAAATCCAAAAACCATCACAGATGCATCAACACTATATCATAGAAAGTTCACATGGTAAGTTTCATTTGATTTGGCCCAAGGGTAATGGAGAAATAGGTGGGGACGGACGGACGGAATAACTATTTTACATGCTAACGTAAAGGTAACTTACATTTAGCCCCCTTTTTCCATGATAATTTTTTTTTTTACGTTAATTTCAAATTGTTTATAGTAAAGGGCATCTGATTTGCTACTCAAATTTTAAATTTCACTAAATTCTGACAGTTAGACAAGGAGAAATTTGGGAATCAAAGTGCTGTCAGCACTGTAAATCGGGCAACATTGAGAGGCTTGAATAGTGTAATAGTTCGTCAATCAAAAGTGCTCAAATTTGGACAATAAAAGTTCGTAAAATATTTGCCCAATTTGTGAGTTTTTCGTCTTAACACTCCATCTTTTCGAGGACATCGAATTACTTCCACTCAACTTGAGAGATATGTCACAAAACATTTCCATTCAACTTGGGACTGAAGCCAGTTCAACTAAGATTGATTAGGCTAACATGCTACCAACTGCGCTATACGGTTAGACGTCAAGGGGGTAGAGCAGGCATCAATTTGACGCCTGAGGGAAGCATTTATATCGAGGCAGATAATGGCAAATCCCGATCATGTCTCTGCAGTGTATAGGCACAGTAACAGTTGAGATGCCACAAATTGCACATGAAATTTCAACAGAATTATTTAGCCTTGGTCCAGTGGACTAGAAAAGCCCTTTTTCGCGCAGAGAGCTAAAATGTAGAACACAATGGGGAACGATTTTATCCAGTTAACAATGACGCAATATCGGACAAACAATATTTCGTAGGTGTTGTTATAAAATCTGGTAACTACGGCTTGAGTAAAGCTGTAGTTACGATATTTTATAACAACACCGATGGCTTATCAAAACGCAACGGTAATCCTAGGCCTTAGCGCAGTTTGTAGCGCACCTGCCTCTCGTTTGAAAGGTCCTGGGTTCGATGCTCAGCCGCCGCAAATACCCTTTCAGACAAAAATATCGCCCAACAATGGTTTGATATCGCGAACCTATGTGATGGAGCAGGTGGAGGCTGGGTATGGGTGTTGTGGTAGTACTAGTATGAGAAACAACAGGAATCCATGGTTAGGTGCTCCAGCCGCTCAATATGACCACACCATTCAAAAACGGCGTAAAGCCTTATTAACCGATCAAAATCAACGCAATGGCAAAGAAATATGTGCTAAAAATAGACTAGGAATAAACCATGTCACATATAGAAGCAGACGATGCCAACAGACGACAAATGAAGAAAGAACTCGAGACGAAGGAGAACGGAGAGGAAGGAGGGTAAGGAATTGTTGTTGTTGTTCTTGTATGAAATATAACAAGTTGTTAAACCTTTTTCACAATGTATCCCCTCCGCAGGGATAGACATTGATCACATTAAACAGTTTTTAGAACAACAAATTGGAACAGCGCGAAAATGATTTCAATTCCTTTACTCAACCGAAAAGCTTGTAAAAAACGCTGATAATACTAATTGGTAATTACTAAAAACGAAAATTACATCAAATTATGTATAAGCCTATTCCTTTTTTTGTCGCAAAAGTGAAGGAGATAAAAAACATGTAGATTATAACTGAAAAAGGCCGTTTCTGCGTTGTTTGTCTTGAACAAATAGCTCAGTGGATAACACGCAAAATGTAAGTGTCCAGTCTCGGTAAGTGTGGGTTTTGCCCACGTGAGAATCATAACAGAATTTGATTGGTTGTCAGCCCTACAACTGGTAATTGACCGTTCGAGAAAAAAAATCAGAGCAGTAATATTGTAACTGCTACAAATGTATGATACAGTTAACCTATTGTACGTTTCAACTCCTTTACTCAACCGAAAATCATGTTATAAACACTGAAAATACAAACTGGTAATTACCAAAAGCGAAAATTACATCTCTGTACCTTCAGAACTGTGTCTGGTCAAGAGGCAATGTGCCAAGTTTGATTCCTCTGAGAGGGTTGTCTTAGATCTTTTCATGGGCCCACACATTTAGAGCAATAACTAGTAAATTTTGTAAGGAAACAGAATCCCAAAAATTTACACCTCTTTTTCCCTACTTAATCCCTAAATTAAAGTGCCATTCATTAAGGCCTGAGCATAAAACTTCCAACACATTCAATTAGAACCCCCCCCCCCCCCCCCCAAAAAAAAAATACTGGGTTTATAAAAGTGTTCTTAAATTCTTTTTATTCAAAATTGCCTGAAGCCCCATTCCTACCTATCCCTCATAAGAGCCACTCATCAGGGCCTGACTACAAATTTCCATTCTGTATCTGGGCCCGAAGTTATAAAACTATTCTCATTCTCAACTGAGAATATTCTCAAATTTCAACTTGAGATTTAAGCTGTAATTCTGTAAAAATATTTATACAAATGTATGAACATAAAACATAATATTAATGTCATGCTTAATCTGAAATATTCCTAATTTAGCAAGAGGTATAGATCAGCCTGCACTATGTGCAGTCTAATCTAAGTCTATGCCATATGATTTTCCTATAAAAAAGTTTAAAATTACACCCGCAAAATAAATACTGACCCACTGTAAGAGTATCCAGTGATTTAAGCACTTTGTTTTTTAGTGCCATTTTCAATATGGTTTTCATTCAGCATGACAAAAGTTGATATGAAATTATCTGCCCCCTCTTAATCCCTACCTACCCTTCATAGGAGCCACTCATCAGTGCCTGAGCACAAAGTTTCCATCCTGTGTCTGATGCTTTAAGCTGTTCGAAATACTGTAATGCCTGCAAAAAGCAAAAAAACTGAATCAATTGTCGCCCTTAGAATAGTGATTCAATCTTATCAATTAAATGGTAAAGTTATAGCCAAAGTTTGAATGGTGTGCCTTCGGTGTGAGGGCATTAAAAGGCGGACACTCTATCTCTAAACACAGACACCAAATATTAAGCAAGATGAGGATTAAGGTTGTTCAACACTATCTGTAAGATCAATCAGAGGTAAAGATAAGAGGGGGGGGGGGGGCACTATCCTTATTTGTTAGTGAAACCCTATGTTGTGGATACTCATCATGATTGATTCAAATGAGTACCAACAACATATAAGTTTATCATTAATCGGAAAATGACACAATAATCTTTATTTTGTAACATCAGTTTAAAACAGTGTTAGTTATAATGTTGAATTTCAAGAATTTTGATGATTTTTTGCAAAGATTCCTTTCATATTATATACAGAATATAAAATTTGAGCTCATAAATTACAGAATTTATTAATCTTGTCATCTTAAACAGATAAAAACTCCATGTAACCTCGTTTTTATCAGTTTATGGATGACTCATTGAATTAATTCAGAATTCCATGACCATTCATTAAATATCCTCTATATTAATTCTTTGATCCAAAATCCAAAATACCCCCTCTATCTGTAGCCCAGTGACACTTACCCTTGCTTGTTCTTCTCTGGAAGCAATAGGGCTTAAACCCTGAAGAGCTTTGTCATCCATTGTAAGGCTGTGTTTGAATGTACTGGACACCAGCAAACACCATTCTAAAGATGAAAGAGAAATAAGACGTGTTAAAGAGAAAAAAACAAAAAAGAAAACCCTCTTGAAACACAAATTTACCAAAACCTTGACAGAAGTACTATACCTTTTCAAATGAATGACCTTGACCTTTGTAACTGAATATGTGTGGCATTGAGTATTTTTTGCATAAACAATAAACAATATAAACACTTTTTGAAAGTGTGTTGGTTTTTTTTTTGTTTCTTGAAGTGGTATCCTGAAAAGGATCCATTCCCAATGCCAAGATAATGATGCTTTCCTAAATCTGTGAAAATAACACATTTTCATTGTCAATGGAGTTAATATCAAACTTAGGTACAAGTTATCTTTTATCTACATCAACCTATAGTTTTCAAGAAATGGCGCGGAAACTAATATCACTCTGTATGTATATGGCTTAAACAGTCAGGGGCAGTAACTCTATGTTCCAAGGTCGAACCGGGTGACCCCGACAATATGCCCATGTCCTCATTGTAGTGAAGCTGTGTGCCAAGTTTTATTGAAATCCGGTCTATAGTTTTCAAGAAATAGCGCGGAAACGAACGTCAGACGGACGGACGGACATGACAAAAACAATATCCATCCCACCCCCCCCCACCCCGATGATTTCATCGGTGGGGAATAAAAAATTACTTAAGTCAAGGAACTTGCAAACATTTTAAGTTCAAATTAAGAGTTAAACATATTGATTCCTAGTTCAGTTTAAATTAGAATTTCTTCAAAGGCAAGGAAAAATTTATTCTGGTTGTCAATTGTACAAAATACTCAGGCTTTCATAATCATGTTAATTTTGCCAATTTTGAGAAAAAAGCTCATTTTCCCAATATTGGTGATTTAGGATCCATTCTCTAACAGAAGAAAAACAGAATATGTGAAAATCTAAAGGCCTCCTTTTCCATGTTTTCTGACATATCAGCCTCATTATTTAGGAACTTTCCTTATGAATTTACCAGTACCAGTTCATTTCCAACCACCCTGGTAGGCCCTACACCGTAAAGACAGAATGAAAACCTTTATATATTATGTTGACAAGAACTTCTTTTATTTAGAAAATAATTTGTTGTGAATAAATAATGGGACTTTACTGTGAAAATGGTCAGTTGGCGAGAACTGATACTCGGCGAGAATTAGTCTCCAACCAGTACTGGTCAGAGACCAATTCTCACCAAGTACCAGTTCTCGCCAACTGACAATTTCACAGTCAAGAAGCAATATTCATTTACAACAAAATATTTTCTGAAGAGATTAGGTTTTTGTCTTTGAAATTTGTAATTTAAAAGGTTATCTTTTCCGTCTCTACTATGAACCAGGGTCGTTGGCAAGAATTGGTACTTGGCGAAGATTGGTCTCTGACCAGTATGCTATACAGTGGTCTCGCGATAGCTCAAACACACATGGGACCGACCAATTTGCTCGAGTCGTCGCATGATTCGAGTTAATGCCAGTAAGCAAAATTATCATCTATGAAGACGTATCACCTCTTTTTAAACCTACCTTTGCTTAGTTTGCCTTCAAATTATGCAGTACACATGTAAAATACTCCTCGAGGAATAGTTTTACGAAATATATAACTCGTATTTAAAACAATTTGTAAAATCAGGCGATTGATTATGGTCAAATCGTAAGGGTTCAAAAGAGAAAAATCTACAAAAATCGATGATCGATGAAATCGGCGTCAATATTGTAGTGTCTGTTCTCAGTATAAGGCCATTGAAATGACAAAATATTAAATTTGGCAATTTAAATTAAAGGCTCTATACAAGCTAATTATTTCTTCCTTATAGTATTTTCGTAGCTATCGTTGCTGAGTGACAAAATTTTAGACGTATCATCAGTCAGAAGATAAGCGAGGTTGCAAGCAATTCCTTCTTTTCTCACAATGTTATCCTCAGAGCTTACTTCCTCGGTACTTCTAATAATTAAATTGTAAGGGTGTTTCCTCAAATGTCATCTTTAAACAAAGAATGAAGTTTACAATCTTTCTTGGATTTTTTTCTGAAATTTATTAAAAAAAATTGTTCTTTCTTTCACCTCGTTTTGGTCCCGAACACTGTCGATTGGCGACCGAAACGTTGAATCTACAGCTGAAAAAATTGTTGTTATGATGTTTCGATTGGTAATCGTCAATATCTTTCGTTATAAAGATTAATAATTTACTAAATTACTCACGAGGATGATTTTCGAAAGTCTTTCAAAATGATAATGAGCATTAGTTCTACAAAATGTATATTAGTTTTATGATTGTTTCAAAGTCTCTTAATTATTTTCTGATCATTAAATTCGCGTCATTTACACCCTAATTGAATAAGTGTGGCATACAAAAAGGTGTAAAAATAAGTTGTCTGCCTCGTCGAGAACCTGTTAAAAGGCCTGGAGGTATTCTTTACATGTACGATGGGATGAAATAACATATATGCACTGTAAGTTAATTTTGTTGCAAAACAATAGATGTCATATAGGTGCGAACCCCTTTGCTCGAGAGAATGCAGTAAAATTTGATCACGGAACTGAGATTGCTGCTCGAGCGATCGAGCAATCGCGCGTTCGAGTTAATGCAGTGTTAACCAACAAGAAAATAGAATAAGACGCGTCGGGACCTGAAGGCGAGCTCGAGCTTTCGCATGAATCCGAGATTTCGCCCTCTCGAGGTAACGCGAGACCACTGTATTTGCCTAATTCGATGGGTATTTCTAAAAATAGCTCCAGACAACTGTGATGACGTCATCAAAACAAAGAATATTTGGAGCTTGAAAATAACTTGCTCATTTTGTGTTTGTTTTGACACAGTCTACTTATGTGTGACTTCCTTTCTTTAGGAATAATTTGATATTATGTTAAGGAACTATACATAACATATGAAAAACTCATTTTTCCTAAAAGTTATTCGTGGCCTGTCATGAAAGTAGGTTAAATTAAGAACAATACTGGGATGACACCTAAAGAAATTGGATGCTTCACATGCATATTATGTCTTAAGCCTCGTCCTTTAACTTGGACTTTAAAAAATGTAAATACATACTCGAACCCAATTAAATTTAGAAGACTACCATTTTTAAATTCAGGAATTCTGAAAATTTTAGATAAAAGATCGGTAATGTTGAATTTTGATGCACCAATCTCATTTTTCAAAGCAAATTTGATCAAAACATATGAATAATCCTTTCTTAGATTAAACTGTGAAGGAATTAAATGTTTCGTATCTTTGTTCAACATTTATTAATAGCCACGCTGCCCAGGCATAAAAGACAACCCATGGCCTTAGGCATATCAGCTGCCCTTGACAAATCACGGATCTTCATGGAAATCAAGGAATTCACGGTTTCAAATATTACAGTACTTTTTTGGTCGGATTTCCGTAATTGGTTCCTTATTTTTGTATAAATTCCGTGATTTTGATATTTGTCCGTGATTTTTGTAAACTTAGAACATAAGACTTGAAATCAGGGATACAAATATATCAATGGACCTTCAAAAAGATTTCCGTGATACGTTATCATTTATATGATTTCCGAGAATAATGTATATCTGTGAATTCCGTGATTTTTCATGACAATCCATGTTTTAATGTTGACTTTTGGCCACTTATTTATTAAATTTCTATGATATCTGTGAATGACATGTCCGTGATTTCCGTGAATAACTTGTCTGTGATTTATAAACAAAAACAATACAAACTCGGCCAAATCGCTAATGAATACAATTTTATTGTCTACAATCTTAACACTTGTTTTCGACTTTTTGATTTGTCTTTGATTCAATTTAATGTCTTGACATTCTGGATGGAACCATCTCTGGCATTGAGTACATTTAAATGAAAAACCATAATCCGGCATTCTACCGCTGCAATGAAATAGGGTAATCGTGCGATTGAATATATTCCGATCCCCTTTTAACCATCGTCAATCCAGTCTCCTATTTCAGAAAAATTATCTGGTCGATAAACATAAATACCACCTCCTTTTGATAAAAAAGGCACACTTTTATTGAACTTGAAAATAAATGATCAACTTCCGTAGTTCAAAGAGCAGTGTGCCTTGTAGAAATCGGCTGTTCTTTCAAAAGTACTTCAAGCTCCATTCATTTTTACATCCCTGACAACTTTATCGATGAAAAAAGCAATGTTTTTTCCATAGATACAACAGCCAATTATTAACAAAGTCATTATGCTAAAATCTGTTGATGTTTTAAATAGACATTACTAAATTTCATTTTATTTTTTGGATAACTGATGTTCAAAAGGCAAGTATTTCCGTGAAATTCCTTGTTTCCGTGATTTTTATTTGGGTAGGGGCTAGATTGTCTATGATTTAAAAAATTTCCGGTTGAAGATAATCCGTGATTTCCGTGATTTATTAAACTTCTGGTTTTAGATTTCTGTGATTTCTTGGGTGTCCGTGATATTTAGAAAAATCAGTGATATCTTTGTAATTTACCAAATAAATTTCCGCGATTTCACTCATTCCTTGTTATTTATATATGATATCCATGATTTCCGTGAAATCTGTGATTTGACAACCTCCCATATCAACCATACACTCTACAGCAATTTATAAACAAAACCCTGATGAGTATTTGTAAAACAATAACATAATTATAATGGTTTTAGCGTTAATAACACCATTTTTTTTACTTATGAAGACAAACCTTGATGTGTATGTGTTAGATTTACAATCATGTAAAAAAATCAAATCGGCCTTTCTATAAATTGGCTACACTATAGGTGTATTTTCAAAACAGAGCTCTGACCTAGACGTTGAGTCCATTACCATAGGTCTATGAGTAAACCTTAGGATCTATGACAAACACTTAGTTTCATTTGAAGGTTAATTTGTATCCTTGTAATGTCTGTTTTATCTATTTTGAAAGAATAGCACGAAAATTTTACCGTTAAAAGTAGATTTCACGGCTCACCGCTCGAAATCTACCTATAGCGTAAATAGCAACTTTGTTATGTAGGTAAGAGTAGGCCGACTCTTTCCAGTGTGTCAGTCTAAGTTAACAACTTCATGTTAATTGAATTAACAATTAACAGACGGAATTTATTTTTATACTATTTAACCAAGTAATTTCTTGGTATTTCGTCATCACCTTAATAAAACTACAGTTTCTGTTGAGAGGAATTTCTGTTCTTTTTTCCACGTTTCGTCAGACATGGGTGTCGTGTAACTTTTGCAATCGTGAAAAATACCCTTCACTCCGCCCCCAACAAAGTTTCTATATTAATTTAATGAATCGTTTGACTTTATTAAAAATGTTTGGAGTTAGATATCGGGGAAAAAATACCAGTTGTACTCAAACCCGTGAGAGTACTGCTTGTGAAATGACGTTTGTGGTTTCTGCGAGCGGGACAGTAGGCTTGCTAATCACTTTTTACACCGGAGATAGATCTGGGCCAACTTATTTCTCGCCCGAAAGGGTCCCGATTTTGATGTTTTTCAGCCGGGCCACAATTAGAAACCAGCCCCTGTGTTCCGGCTGACAAGATGATACAACCCGTTTTCAAATCATACCCGTATTTGCAAGCATGTGCACGCGCAAAGCGGGGTATAATTAGAAAACTGTTTGTAGCATCTTGTCAACCAGAACACAGGGGCTGGTTTCTAATTGTGGCCCGGCTGAAAAACAACCAAATCGGGCCCCGCCCGGGAGAGAAATAAGTCGGCCCATACAGTATCTGCCCGTTTTACATGATGCATTTCGACGCAGTATTCTTAGTATCTGCTGGTGTTTACGCCGAGAACGTAGCACACTGGATTAATTTTTGATGGGTGGTACTTCCAAAATTTATTTAACTGACTTTTGAAGCTGTTAACAGAGAATGTCATGACAATATTAAGAGGTTATTTAACACGATCGTGTACAATACTGAATTCTATTGGATGAGTACCCTGCAGCACCAGGCTATATTTGACGAGGCGATAGCCGAGTCAAAATATAGACTGGTTCTGCAGGGTACGAATCCAATGAATTCAGTATTGTACACGATCATGTTAAATGACATCTTTATTTCACACCATACACTGAAAGTTCCACAATTAACGATTTGCGGCATTTGAGAGAGACGTGAAAGGGAATAGATGCAAAATGATCCGGTTACGGGCGTCAAATGCAAGTCACTATGAACATGATGAAATTGAAACAAACATTTGTTCTAAAAATGGAATTCCACGTGAAATGTTTATTTCATGTGTCAAGTCGACAAGTGCTTAGGCCTACTGATTATAATATGTAACTAACATAAAAACAGGTTGACTCATTTCGACGTTATGCACTTATTATATTTTCACACTATTTATTTGTAAACCATATAATTATTAGTGAAAAATACTTTCAAAGTTTCCCCCTTTTACTTTTGTAACTTGGAAATGATTTTAAATAAGCCACTTTTTCATCACACTGACCAATAACATTTTCTAGCGGTCTGAAAAGGCCGACCGAGGGGCTACCATAGACTGGTCCATCTGTCGACTATCATACGTGAGTCGATAGTACGCCCAGTCTATGGCCACCAGGGTTGTAAGGGACACGGGTTTTGCGAGTCTGAGCTTAACCCGATAAGCTCAGTCGGTAGAGCACCGGACTTCAAAACAATTGAAGGTCCCTCGCGTTGGTTCGATTCCCGGGCTGACATACTAACAAGCTAATTGACTTTCGGATGAGACGTGAAACCAAGGTCCCGTGAGAAGGTGCTTTACACCGAGCAAAATAAAGAACCATGGCGGATCTCAGCAGTAGTTTCGTCATGTATCCTTGCACTACCCCCCTGTAACAACTAACCGTCTTCTGGTGGCGTCATATGGACATGTGTGTGTGCGTATTTCCGTTTATTACATGTATCACCGCTCTGTAGCACATGCCCAAATGAGCGACGCATGTGCTACGGTAGCGACGATAGATAAACGGTAATACACACACACGCGAGTCTGAGACTCTCAAATACGTAACCTGGACCCTCAAAACTATCTGATGTGAGTCCTAAAGACCCTCATGGGGCCAGCTTTAGACAAGAATTGAAGACTGTTGCAGTCTACAACCTGAAATTGAGTCACAAATAACCAATATATAATCAATACTTCCCGTGCCTTCAACCAAGAAATAGCTCTAAATTCATATAAGATCAGGTTTAGTGCTAATTGAAATAGTCTATTTCTTAAGTAGGGACTCCAAAACTTTAACGAATGACCACTAAGATTTCAACTATCGAATCATTCTGACCTTTTTTTTGTTGTAGTCAGACTAAAAGCGCGGGCAACTCAATACTCAGTTCTATAAAATCTAGCAGAATCTCACAATTTTATTGGCCTATATGAAACTAAGAAGCACCCTCATATGTGTTATTTTCGATTGAATTAAAATCTATTTATATGTAAAACACAATAGTTAAAAACATCACTAAAATACAAGTAAAAGCGCACAGACTCGGACTACAATATAATTAATTTTTTTTTTTTTTATCTTTAACATCAATTTCATGTGGAAACACTCTCTTGTATTCGTAATACGGCGACACTTTTAAGCATACCCATGAAATTAAAATTTCTCCATAGCCCTAGTAATAGGACGACATTTTCTTTTGAAATCAATTAAAAGCAATACAAATTTCAGAGTTAAGTTGAATAAATCAAGGGTTCAAATAAATCATAAATACTGTGTTAAAGCACGTTTGCTCAAAAGTCAACACCAAAACGTCGTTGACCGGAAATAACGTCACTTACACCACTTTTCAATCCTTTCGCAAAACCACTAATGTTGTTCTTTTTAATGCGGTTTTCGTACACAAAGCATGTTCACGCTTTTTAACCCTTAGCAAACATCTCGTTTAGAACTGAGATGACATTTTTAGTTTGTTTACGGCATGACAATAGCGTCATTTTAACACGTAAAGTCATATGAAACTCGCAAAGTCTTACATTACAGATAATCAAATATTGATGGAATAAATATAATACATGCTTAGTGTATTATATGAATAAAAATATCTAACGAGATTGGGAGAATTGATCATTGTCGAGGCTCTGCCGAGACAATTATCATTTCTCACAACCGAGTTAGATATTTTTTCATACAATACACTAAGTATGTATTATATTTACCTTATAACCTCTATTTGTCTTGTTTTCGTCCATGTTTCTAACTGAAATGCAAGTTTCTAAAAATAACCGCATTATATCATTGTTCTAAAATTAACTATGTGATTACATGAAAAATATCATACGGGATACTGTCATACAGATATTTGTATAGTTATAAGATAAAATAAAATATTGATGGAATAAATCAATATTATTTTAGTTTAATAAAGGTTAACGAAGTCCCTATTCTAAGGAAACATTTCCCTATGCCTATTCAGTATTGACGTACTCGATTCAGAGTACATGTAACGTGAGTATTTTCAAAGTGAGTGAGTTGATTTCATTTCTATCGTCGATTACCATCCACACTTCTGATTTGTGAAATCAATCAACTATAAAAAAGTGCACGACAAGAAAGAGTGAATAGTAGATTGCTATGCCGGAACTTACCAACGCGTGAAATTAATCAAAGATTAAATGGATTCAACAGAGGATCTTCTTTGTATGACTATAGCTAAATTTAGTTAAAACAAAACAACTTTCCGTGCCCTATTTTAAATTCAAATTTACTTTGTTGCGTTTTAATAGTCGCCCAGTATATATACCGTCAAAAAGATAATACTACGGTCGGGTAGTTTCTGAAAAATAGATTTTCAAAGTTTGGCGCATTGGCCGCCGGTTTATTACAACTGGTTCACTTGTTAAGAAACAGTTCCATTACTATTAGATCAGTCGGTAGACCACCGGTCTTCAAAACAATTGATGTCCGATTGCGTGAGTTCGATCCCCCGGGCTGGCATACCAATAAACTAATTACTCTCGGATGAGACATTAAACCAAGACTCCGTGTGACGATGCTTTACATCGACCACGTAGTAAGAAATATGGCGCTCAAAAGCACTGTTTCGCAATGTATCTTTGCACAACCCCCTGTTACAACTAACACTCTTATTGGCGCGTCGCTTATATGGGCATATGATACGGTAGGGGCGATAAATAAATGGAATCACACACACATACGGAAACATCGTCTGAATGTCGGGTAGCCCCTTCTTTCCGATATTGTCAATTGACTAGGGGCCCGTTTTACTAAACATCTTACGATTTTTTTTTTTTTTTTTTTTTTTTTTTGCTCAAAGCCAAATTCAAAAATTGCTTCTAGATTAGTAACTAAATATGGTATTCTGGCATGCCTCATCTCAATAGAATCGTCTTCTAAAGACGATTCCGATGAGGAATTGCAATGCAGAATCAAACAATGAATGAAACAACCAGGCACGATTTGTGATTTTGACTTACGATTATTTTTTTCGTAAGAAGTTTAATAAAGCGGGCCCCAGGTAAATAATAACGCACAATACTACCTATCAGTCATCATTTGTATTGCCCTAATTGGTATTTTCGTGATTAAATTTAATGAATACAGCCTTTACAAAAGTCACGTCTAGGTGTCTTGATTATGTCTAATCTGATCGAAATCGAATTTATGACGTAAAACGGGCCTCACGTGATCAATATACACGTGATTTACTAATTTAATCTATGACTATTTTTTCAGCGAAATCCCACGGCGAGCGATACAATTGATTCCGCGCGATCTGACCAGGATAGTTACCGTTTAGGACATCCAAGACGGCCTTAGTCATAGGCGTAACTAGGACTTTTAAATCTTTACGCACTCAGAAGGCGACCATCAAAGAATATAAAGGATAAAGGCGATATTTGGACTGACAAAAGATTAATGTCACCCGCCCGCTCTTCCTTATTTATGATTTGAGCGTTGTTGAATAAGCTGTAGTTTCGATGTTATGATCATTCATCAGCGAAATTTTCCGAAAGTGGGTTTATTTCTTTTACGCACTTGCATAATGTGTGTAATGGTAGCTACGCGGGATCACAAATATTTGATCTTCTATCTAGGAAAACCTGCCGAAATAACGTCACGTGGTAATTTCAACTATCTTGCTTGGATTGTAAAAGAGGAAAGAATTTTAGACCGATCAAAGTTCAAAGAATTTCAACTATGAATTCAATTAAGAGGTGAAGAAAGTATTTGTTGATTTCATCGAGGAATGAAACTCAAAACCTAATCACTCTGTATGAGTACGATTCATACATGAGTGTGATAAGATTTTTTAGTTTCTTACCTCAATGAAATGGACAAATATTGTCTTCATATCTTATAATTCAATATCATGAAGCAAAGATGTAAAGATTTTTTGGCTAAAAATCATATTTCTCACAGGACTTTTTTTGCGGAAGCTTACAAACAATCGCGTACTTATTATTATTTTCAATTGGGGATAAAACCAACTTTTCAGCCAATGAGAACGCAGGAATATTGGTGGACACAACTAAGATTAAAATATTGAGGATTGAAATTCAAAATACAATGCAAATATTTTGTAGAAACAAAATGAGAAAGCAAGCAATATCTCGTTTTTCCTCAATGCGATCCCACTTTATTTCCTTCAGGGCATAGAAATCCGCTTGTTTGAAAAAAGGTTATTTTATCAATCCAGCCCTGCGTTCAGGATCACTAAACAGTACAAACAGTTTCCCAATTATACCCCGCTTTGCACGTGCGCATGCGTGCAAAGCGGGGTATATTTGGAAAAACTGTTTGCACCGTTTTGTGATCCTGAACGCATGGCTAGTACAAAACGTCTAATTTCCTTTGTGATATAATGTAATAGTCTGGCAGATATCTAGCTTGACCCGGAAGTAGGGTTCAAAGTTTTTTTCTTGACTGATTCTTGTAGCTTAGGCCTTCCCTAACGAGAATCTGGCTGATGACACCTTGTCATCATTGAGCATTTTTAGAAAATTGAGATGGCAGCCAGGACTATCAAATGTTACGCTTGGAGCTCGGTAGATCACTATGACAAACTTTTAAATGGGTTTTTGTAGTTTATTTGCTGTTAAAGCTCGAGATTATAAGTATATGACATAATAAATGCATATCATGACTTCAGAAATGAGTATGGTAGTCAAGATGGCAGCCAAATAGAATAATTAAATGGCATTTAAAGTATTTTTGAGGTAAGGATTTTAGGGCTTCTTTGATAAGCATTTGTAGGTGGTTTTATGCTCTCTTAATATCAAGCTAGTGACAACTCTCATCTGTTGATACATTAATTCTTGATTTGAAGATGGCAGCCAAGAAAGAGAAGATTTTAAGTTAATTGTGTTTTACTCAGGACTTTAGAATACATTTTTCACTTGCATTAATTTTTTCAAGGCCAATTTCAAAGTTGTTTTTACAATTTGACGCCTAGATAGATTTTGAATATTAATCGAGATGGCAGTCAAGAAATATACCCGAAAGAAAGTTTGGGGTTGCAAAATTAATTTAGAAAATGATTCATTTCAACTTATGAAAAATTTAGTCATCATTTTGAAATTAGAAAAGCTACATATATCCATAAATGTAGAATAACTATGTTCCAAGATGGCAGCCAATATTGTATAAATATGGTATTACCGGTTTTTTTTTACCCGTTTTTGCCCATTTAAATTATCATATTTGTGGCAATAACTCGTAGCCAATCATTTTAACTTGAATTATCTGTTCCAGAAGGGCAAGAATGAAGCCAACATTACATCCTATAAACAGGAATTACTAAACTGAAGTCTTACTTCTCTTGTAGAATTATACATATACACATTCCAGTGGACAATACATTACACCCATATTACACCTATGTTGCATAGGAATTGAAAATAAACTTCTATTTGCTTTGGAAGATAATTATTGCACAACAAAATATATTCATCTCATATCAATGGAATGGCACGAAAAGGTTGTATCTCGCTATAAACATAAAGGCAGTAGCAACCGGTTCATGCTGAATCATCAATATGGTCAAATACCGATAGAAAATTCTAATACATGTATTAATATTTTGGGAAAATTGTACTAATTGAATTTAATTTTCTCTTTTTTATCATAATTATTTTATTTTTCTCTAGTTAAGTATGGATAGGCTACGTTGTGCTTAAGATTATTAATATCATTTTCATGATAACCAACATATAATTGCTCAAGTTTCTTTATAAAATATTCTGATGGATTCATTGTAGCATACCTATTAAACCACATCCATATCAGTATGTATTGTCATATATGTTTATTAGTGGAAAAGGAGTTGTTCGGCTAAGGCTTATTTAGCACTCCAAAAAAACTTTTAGTGGTAAATTTTAATTGCATGTTCACAACCGTTAAACAAGTCATGTAAACATGATGATTGACTATGCTGTGTTACCCTGGCGAATTTGGTAATGCTTGAAAAAAAGCAATGCACTCGCTGGATTTGTCTTAGCGACTATTGAAGAACTTGTTCAAAATACATGTATATGGTAAATTACTAGCTTGCAGATTGACTTAAATTCTGATTTTTGAACGAACATCACATCCTCAGAATAGCAGTTGATTTATTCAAATCATCATCAAGAGTTCGAGATTCAGCACGGATATATTATAGCGAAAGGTTGTTAAAAGTGTTTGTTTAAAAACACCCTCTTGCCTATACGTATCTTCATTTTGCTTGCATTTGACATATTACAATTTGGCAACAATATTGTGACTTTACTGTACTGTGTTTTACTCGTTTTGTTCATTTAAAAATTTCAGCTGGGATTAATTTTTAAAGGAACTGGCTCACACAATCATGAACGAATTGACCAAATGGAAAAAGCAACAATAATCAAAATGATAACTCACTATATATCATAATGCTCTGTCCAATTGAAAAGCATTAATTCAAGCAGTAAAAAAAAAATACACCAATTACAAGATTCGGAAACCTTTGCTACCATTCAATTAAAGGTATCATTCACATTGACTCAGTACAATACATTGGCAACCACTTTGTGGAACAATTGCAGTAGTCCGGACAGTTGATTCGAGCATATGCTAGGGCTCATCATCTTTTATACCTACACCTTACCGTAAATGCCTCTGATGGACCTAAACTTGTCGCTTTGGGTTCAAATCACACAGAAACCTACTAACAAATGGTTAATTAGATTACTTATAATGTTTTGAAAAATAAAGCTGAATATGAGTCTCAGTTAATCCCCCAACGTACTTAAAATGAATGCAATCTACAATGTTATAATTTCATGCTCTTAGAAACCATACTTTTAATGACGCAATTCTTTTTTCAAAAGCGCACTTAAATACGCAAGCTAAATGGTCTTTTTAAAACTTAGTTATCATTCAGAAACCACATATCTACTATTATTATACAAACATTTTTGTCAACATATCCCCAGAGCTGGAACAATAGTTCAAATAAATTTGATAATAAGTGGAAATAAAAACAGCCAGGCTGCCATATTGAAAAAAAGATGTTTAATACTTTACATCAGAGCGTAGTTATCAAAGCTCGGATATGTTTTGGCTATATAAAAAAGATTATTATATTCTCATACTTGCCATTCAAGTACGTGTATTTAGAATTCATAAACTCTCTTAACAAACTGCAATCTCGACTGCAAAATCGAATTTCACTATATGATCATTATTTCTGTAACTTGCTCAGGCAGCTATTCGATACCATCATACTTTCACATGGTTAGAGTTGTCTATACATATAGTCATATAGTCATGTAAGATTTATCTAAAAGATTTTAATTGTATCTTCAATTTTTTTAAAAATATCCATATGCTACTTAATTTACACCAGTAATCGTGCAGTTTTTTCCATTTGGCAGCCATCTTGCCAACTATTCTTAATTTAATCTTCATTTAGGGTATCCATTACACCAGGAAACTTCAAATTAGCATCTTACCAGTTAAATTAAGTTATAATACAAAATTTAGCTTCAATGATAAATCATAGTGACATAGTAGTGCATATATGTTTTTGGTTGACTTGGCTGCCATCTCGACTTTTTTCAAACTATTCCATGTTGAAATTGCACCATCATCCAGATTTTTGATAGGCTGGGCCTTAGCTACTAGAAAAAGAGTTAATTGTAAAATGGCTTGCAAACTTTAAGCATGAAATAAAAAATCTTATCTTTACTGGCTGCCATCTTCAAATTAAGAATTTGCATAACACTTGATAAGAGGTATAACTAGTCAGATTGAGAGTATAAACCATCTTACAAAAGTTTATTTAGAAAACCAAAAACATATTTCAAAGATTCTTAAATCTCCCATGCATCGAAAATACTATAATCCATTTTGGAATTCGATTTGGCTGCCATATTGATTACCATACTCATATCTTATGACACCTTATGCTTTTATTTTGTTACATAGCTTCAGATCAGCATCTTAACAATAAAATGACCACTTAAAAGGATTTTATATTTCAAAGAGAGTGATCTACAGAGCCGTTGGCTTTCTTTTTGTTAGTCCTGGCTGCCATCTCTATTTTTTCAAAATGCTCAATGATGACAAGATGTCATCAACCAGATTCTGGTTGGGGAAGGCCTTGGCTACAAGAATCAGTCAAGAAAAAAACTTTGAACCCTACTTCCAGGTTCAAGCAAAATATGCCATATTTCTGCCGGACTATAAGTATTATTGGTTTATGACATAGAAATTTTGCTGTCAGTTTCTTTAGAATTCGAGTTCGAGTCTTTTGTCAGTTTTTCGTGGTTTAGGCATAATTTTACTGATAACGGATCACTTACCGTACCCCATTTACAAGTCGATGTTCCCAAGAATTAAATGATTATTATCAAAAAAAATTTTCGACAGGAAAAATACAATGTTCCACAGACATTGTTACCTTCAGCAATTCAATTATAAAAAAGATATTTTTTCGCACGTGACGCTGCAATATAACAGAGAATTAAACTGCATTAGCCCTTAAAATAGAAGGTTTAGATCAAAGGAAAATCAATTAAGCTCCATTAGATATTTCCCTTTGGAATAAGATCTATTTTGTTAGAATTAAAGCCTCATTTACAATTAGTTTGATTGTTTATATTCAAATCAACGGTTTACTCTATATTTGTTTTTTTTCTATGTCCTCAAACATAAGAAGTAGGTGTAGTAGAAGAAGTGCAAGTAGTAGCTGTTGTAATTGTACTAGTATTAGTTGTTGTTGTAGTAGTCATAAGAGAAGTAGTATTAGTAGAAGAAGAAGAAGTTATAGTGGATGTAGTAGTAGTAGTAGTAGTAGAAGTGGTAGTGGTAGTATTAGTATTAGTAGTAGGTGTAGGAGTATTAAAAGTAGAAGTAGTTGTAGTAGCAGTTTAAGTTGAAGTAAAAGTAGTCGTAGTAGCAGTAGAAAAAAAGTAGTTGTAGAAGTAGTAGTTGTAGTAGTAGTAGTAAAAACGAGGATGATAATAATTATAATAATTGAAGTTCACGTATCAATGTGACCCGACAGGCGAACAGAGACCATATTGTCAATACTAAATGCGCCGATCCTAGTCAGTCTGCACAGATGCGCAGGCTTAGTAGGTTTGAAAACTTCCTAACCTGCCGGACTCCACGAATCTTGGATGCTTAATCTACATTAGTCTAGCAACCAGACTCTTCTTTTCAATATTTTTTCAAAGAAAATTAAATCATAACAATTTTTAGAATTAAGTCCCCTGTCTCTAAAAAGAAGAGCCGTATTTGTTCGACACTTGTTACACGAACTTGGGTAAAAGAGGCATGTAACAAAACTACAACCAACATAATATCTGAAAATGCTAACAAAAACGACTGTGGCCAGTCTAATTCTACATGTGAAAAACTTTCTGAAATGCGACCTCTGGGAACGAACCAAAGTACAGTTATCAATATAATGGAATTGACAATGGGGTGTGATATTGATATAACACATAAATTGAATTGAACGGATATGGAGCAAGTTTTAAGTGAAATTCAAGGGAGGTGATACTCTTTCGATAATTTCGTCCTAATTGGATGAAATTGGCCAAAGTTAATTACCTCCCTTTTAAAAATCTCCGTTCTATTCATTTTTTGTTTCTTCGACTTAACTGAACTGTTGAGTTGTTTAAACTTTGAAGAAGGCTTTTAAATCGACTTCGGAGAGTTTTTAATGGTTTGAATGAGTGTTTGGTATTATAAATGATCGAACGGGTAGTTTTGAATGGTTTTGATGGAGGTCATGTTAATTTCATGTCTCTCACCAATGAGTTGATAATCGTAGACCTATGTGAGATAGCAGCTGGAGGCTAGGAAAGAATGTGATGGTTGTACTGGTAAGAGAAATACCATTGTTAGGTGCTCTAGCCGCCGCGATATAACTGAAATAATGTTTAAAGCGGCGTTAAACTCCATTCAATCAATCAATCAATGTTAATTTCACCGCGTTCTTTACTGTATTGGTTCTACGACGTTCCATGTTAGCCCCTCATCGCATGACAGTTTAGAAATATATGTAACCCGTCACGCGAAAAAGGAACATCTGGGAATTCTGTAAATTACATATATGAAAAAGAGATTTGTCCTGGTACAGACCAACCAGAGGTCGTATTTCAAAAATTCTTTCACAGAAAGGTAGATTGATCATTCTAGATTCAGAAAATTAGCAGAAAGGAAAAGTTTCTGTTGTGCTCTAGCAATAGCATTACAGCTACATCTATTTATGGTAACATTACGTATAGGTCCTTGTTATTTTAATTAATACATTGTCCGGCCCTGGATTAGTTAATTTGTTAATAAAGCAGTAAACACCATCTATGTGTTGTTCTACATCCTGTTGTGACTTTGGATGATAACAAAATACACAAAGCGTGTTTCCATTATGAAATCTATTCCAAAAGTGAGTGCGCGAGGGACGCTGATCAATTACATTTTAGGCATGCGCATTTACATACATACATGTACATTACAATATACTACATTTCCCTTCTTTTAAGAAAATTGGTGTTAAACAATTTTAAAACCATGTTAATGTTAAAATCAAGTTTAAATCTCTTGTCTCTGAAATAAAACATGTTATACGGTAAAGTGTATTATTCAATTACATGCTTAATAAACATCAATAAAAGTACGCCTAAAATTCATTCATGAATCCTGAAATATGACATCATCGTGAAGCACGTGCCTGGTAAGGATACACCCGTCAGTGATTGCTTATCGCAACATGGTGTCAGAAGTTAAAAATTAATTATTCTGGACATTCTGCTTTTACGATCATTGCGAAAAGAAAAACATGGATTTATCAGGAATTTCACCACCGGTTATGGACTGGGACAATTCAAATCTTCCGGAAACTTGGGAGAAATTTTTACGTCATGTAGAACTAATCTTCAAAGGTCCTCTTAAGTCGAAGGAGGAGGAAGAAAAGATCGCATATTTGTTAATATGGGTTGGCGACAAAGGGAGAGACGTATGTCAGTCGTGGTCGCTTGATGCAGAAGAAGCTAAGCTCCTCAAGACATAAAAAAAACCCGATAAATTCCAGGCTCACGTTCAACCAAAACTGAACCCTGTATTCGCACGATTTCGCTTCAACAACGAAGTTCAAGGATTGGACTCAATCGATAAATTTGTAACCCGACTACGGCTTCGAGCCAGAGACTGTCGATATGGGGGTATAGAAGACGAACTAATACGAGATAGAATTGTCTTTGGAACTAATAGTGCGAACGTGAGAGAAAAACTCATAAATGAGGGAGAAAAGCTCACTCTTGACAAGGCCATACACATCGCTCAAAACTTCGAATACTGCAGACAACAGATGGCCTCCATGAACTTGGTCGAAAGTGCCGATCGTTCCGCCGTCGACGCTGTAAGGAGCCGCAAACAAATTACTTCGAGGAAGGGTTCTAGAAAGCAGCCGTCTAAACCACCAACCAAACACTGCGGGAACTGCGGGAAAACACACGATAAAGAAAAAAAACTCTGTCCAGCGTTCGGGAAAGAGTGCTATCAATGCCATAAGTTGAACCATTTTCAATCAATGTGTCGATCGAAAATTGTGCATGAAATAGACACAGCCGATGACAATGACTCTTGTGGTGCCAGTGGCTGTGATCAATATTTTTCATATCAGGGATTTATTGATACAATTGAGACTGATAGGGTAAGCAAGTTTTCTTCACATTCTACAGACCGTGCATTTGTTACCCTATCCCTTGGTCCCCATAAAACCCCTGTAAGATTGAAAATTGACACAGGTAGTGAAGTCAATATTATCTCATGCAAGATATTTGAACAGTTGAAGGTTCAAACCCCGCTAGAGGCCCCCGATTGTAAATTAACGTCATACTCAGGCGATGCTGTTAAGGTGGTAGGAAAGGTCAATTTGCCTTGTTTTTATAAAGGAAAAACAAGCGATACTTCATTCTATGTTGTGAATAGCCGTGCTCCAGCTATCATAGGTATGAAGTCATCGATAGAATTAGGTCTAATCAAGCTCACATATCATATAGATTCTTCGCAACAGTCAGGATCGAACCTGAGCAAGCAATCTGTTATGAGCGAGTATAACGATTTATTCAATGGGATAGGCTCAGTCCCAGGCACCGCTCGATTACATTTGAAAGACGATGCAATTCCAGTAGTTTGTTCTCCACGTAGGGTGCCAGAAGCTTTGAAATCGCGAATCAAGTCCGAACTTGACCAAATGGAAAAAGACGGTATTATAGTTAAGGTCGATGAACCCACAGACTGGGTCAATTCGATTGTCGTTGTAGAAAAGCCGAAAACAGGTAAACTTAGAATTTGTTTAGACCCTAAAGGGTTAAATGAGGCTATTCGCAGACCGCACATGCCAATGCCTACTTTAGATGATGCCACGGTTGAGCTGGCTGGTGCAACATGCTTCAGTATTTTAGATATAACGCATGCTTACTGGAGTATTAAGCTCGACAGAGACTCCTCGATGCTTACGACATTTGCAACCCCATTCTGTAGGTACCGTTATTTGAGACTACCGTTTGGGATAAAATCAAGTGGTGACATATTCATTCGCAAGGTCAATGAAATTTTTGAAGGGTTACCAGGAATTAAGGCGTTAGTAGACGATATTCTCATTTTCGGTCGCACGCGAGCAGAGCACGATGAAAATTTGCAGAAAGCATTACAGCGCGCACGAGAAAAGGGTATAAAATTTAACCCGGACAAGTGTATCATTGCTGTCACAGAGGTTCCATTTTTCGGTCACGTGATCACAGACAATGGGCTAAAGCCTGATCCAGCTAAGGTCGAGGCTATTACGCAGCTCGAAATCCCGGACAGTCGTGCCAAATTAGAGACATTCCTGGGCATGGTTAACTACATGCAGAAATTCGCTCCAAACTTGTCAGAATTGACAGCTCCCCTTCGGAGCCTTCTAAAAAAGGAAATGGAATTTCACTGGGATGAACCGCAGACCCGGGCATTCCAACAAATTAAAAACGTGATTACTAACGCGCCGGTTTTAGGGTATTACGACCCTAGTAAAGAACTTGTCCTCGAGACTGACGCGAGCCAAAGCGGGCAATGTTAAAATCAGCCGGTTTAATGTCAAAGGTGTTTTCATTTGTTTTGCTTATGGCGCGACGGTTCCGGCGTTACATAGCACCATCCCTAGTCTGTATAGTATATGACCTATTTGGGTGAATTTGCATAACTTTCCCAGGTCTCCAAAATTTTCCAAATTGAACTCTAACTGAGTCATGTAAGTTTAAAGGCTTCAATGGCTTTGATGTTTTGTCATATCCCCGTTTTTGAGTATTTTTCAAATGAATCATTGACTCGCGTAGCTTATTGTTATTTACGAGTTTCGGTTTTAAAGCCTTGTTAGTAATTGGAAGAACGGACTTAGTTCTTCTGTTAAAAAGAAGTTGTGCCGGCGAGTACCCACAGTCGAGGGGTGTATTTCTGTATTCGAGAAAGCTTATGTAAGGATTTTGACCAGTATCTTTTGCTTTTCTCATGAGTTTTTTCGCAATCCCGACACCCTTTTCCGCCATAGAATTTCCTTGAGGATATAATGGCGATGACGTAGTGTGATTAAAATTCCATTCTTTTGCAAATTCGGCGAATTCTGAACACGAAAATTGAAGTCCGTTATCGCTAACAAGAATGTCGCATATTCCGTTGCGTGATAAATGTACCTTCAATTTATGTATAATTGTAGAGGCACGCGTGTCGGGTAAATAATCGACCTCGAAAAATCGACTGTAGTTATTAATCGTAAGCAGATAATCTTTTCCATCCAAATGGAATAAGTCAGTACCAATCTTTTGGTACGGTCTATCCGGAAACTCTGTAGAAACCATTGGTTCCCGCGCGTTCGAATCTCTATGCGTAAGGCAAGTTGGACACTGCAGTACAAAGTCTGTTATTTGCTTCTGCATGCCAGGCCAAAAAATACTATCTTTTGCGCGTTGGACCGTTTTGGTTACACCGAGGTGACAAGTATGCACCTTTTTAACCATTTCTTGTCGCAAAGATTTCGGTATGACAATACATTGACCTCGGAAAACCAGGTCATCTTCGACCGCAAGTTCATCGCGGTGATTCCAGAACTCTATGATCAACGGATTGCATTTTGACCTATCTGACGGCCATCCTTCAAGAATTGTTTGCTTTAATTTGATCATTTGAGATTCTTTTCTTGTTTCAGACTTTACGATTTCGATACGAAGATCCGTAACAAAAAGATGTGTTACTTCACTTTGCGGGTGAGAAAGTCTTTGATATATATGAAGCTCAAAAAGGCGACGACGACGGCACGACTTACGATGGAGCGAAAGACGTTTTGGACACATACTTCGCCCCACAAAAGAATGTCCAGATGGAAATTTATACTTTTAGGTGTCATAAACAACATGAATACCAGAGTTTAGATGAATTTGTCATGGAATTAAGAACTCTTGCTAAAAACTGTGACTTTGAAAATGAGGACAAGGAAATATTACAGCAAGTTATTCAGAACTGTCGTTCTAACCAATTACGGAGAAGGGCGTTAAGGGAACCTGACAAAGGTTTGCAAGATATTTTAACTTTAGGCAGAATGTTAGAACTTTCCGAAAAACAAGCCTCAGAAATTGAAACAGAGAGAAATCCAGTCAACTCAGTAAATCGAGGTAAGGGAAAATTTCGCAAGCCTCTCCCGAAAAGCAAGATGACACCAAATACCAAAAAAGGATATAGGACAACGCCTAAACGTAAGTCACGTGATGATGCCGCAAATCTATGTAGGAATTGTAGGTATGAATTCCCGCACACGACAGCGCCTTGTCCAGCTAAAGGGAAAACCTGTAACCTATGTAAAAGGATGAATCACTTTGCTCGCTGCTGCAGGAATCGTGGGAAAAAAGTAAATGAGGTGACAGACCCAGAACTACAGTCAAGTTCGGAAGACGAGTTCAGTTACAACATTTCGGTTAACAGTGTTACCCAAAACAGAAATAATACTTAACAATACTCATATTAAGGCGACTATTGACACAGGATCGAGTGTTAATATAATAGATGAAAGAGCTTTCGCTACTCTAGGAAAGCCTAAGTTGCAAACGAGACACTTGCCGAAACTAATTCCTTACGGTGGTGGACAAACTCTCAAAGTTCTTGGAAGTTGCAAACTCACGATAGAGAAGAATGAATTCTTCTTGGTTAAAGGAAACTATGGCACTCTATTGGGTTACGAGACAGCTAGTGCTCTCGGAGTTGTGAAAATTGTGCAACCTATCAATACGTCTGACTCTGTCGAAACAAAATATCCTGGCATATACAAAGGCATAGGAAAGTTAAAAGGACAAACAGTTAAACTACACATCAATAAAGATGTTAAACCAGTAGCTACGGTCTTTAGTAAGCCAATTCTTGCTTCAGGATACAATCAGTTGGTCTTAGACGAAGAATCGAGACCGATTACTACATTCATTACGCATCTTGGATTATTCAGATACAAACGACTGAATTTCGGTACAAATTCAGCTTCTGAAGTATTTCAGAAAACAATAAGTACGGTGATACAAGGGATAAACGGTGCGAAAAATATCTCAGATGACATTCTGGTGTACGGAAAATCGAAAAAGGAACATGATATTGCACTTGATATGGTATTCAAGGCATTATATAACAGTGGTCTAACGTTAAACAAAAAGAAATGTGAATTCGACAAATCAAACGTAACGTTCTTCGGAGTAGTCTTTGGAGGTTCCGGGATATCTCCAGACCCAATCAAAGTGGAGGCAATCAAACAAATGGAAAGACCCGTAAATGTGTCAGAATTACGTAGTTTCTTGGGCATGACGGCTTATTGCTATAGATTTATTAAGAATTACGCTTCGGTTACGGAACCGTTACGGAAGCTAACGCGTAAAGAGGTCGAATGGTCTTGGGACGAAAGTCAGCAAAATGCTTTCGAAAGACTGAAAAACGAACTTTCCAGCGAAACGGTTATCACATACTTTGATCCAAATCGGAACATTGAACTCATTACGGACGCATCGCCAGTAGGACTATCTGGTATATTAACTCAAGAAGGCAAAGTCGTAGCATACGCTAGTCGCGCGTTAACTCAAACCGAGACGAAATACAGCCAAACAGAAAGAGAAGCACTTGCAATTGTATGGGCATGTGAACACTTCAGTATGTATCTAAAAGGTGCGCCATGTTTTACGGTTGTCACCGATCATAAGACATTGACGACTATTTGGACAAAGAAACAACCGCCGTTACGCATTGAACGTTGGGGATTACGTTTACAACCGTTCAAACTAAAAATTGAATATAGGCCTGGAAAAGACAATCCGTCAGATTACATTTCACGTCACCCTTTGAAAAACGATCAGGATACTCGAAATCTAGCCGAGGAATATGTGGCATTTGTTTGCGAGGAGTCGGTTCCAAATGCAATGACTATGGGCGAAATAAAAAATGCGTCAATCAATGACCAAACAATACAAAAAGCTATTGAATACACGAAATCTGGCAAATGGTACGAATTAAAGACACTTGAGGTTAACGATGACAATGATTTGGAGGAACTACTTTCTTTGAGAAATGTTAAAGACGAACTAACTGTTCATTGTGACACTGTTCTTTTGAAAAACGACAAAATCGTTATGCCAAAGTCGTTACGATCAAAAGCAATCAAATTAGGCCACGAGGGTCATCAAGGATTATCGCGAACAAAAAGTTTTATACGATCAAAGGTATGGTTTCCGAATCTCAACGCTGAAATCGAACACGCGATTCAGGGATGTATGGCGTGTCAGGCCAATACAAAGGAGTCGAAGCCGAGGGAGCCGCTTAGAATGTCTGAAATGCCTTCTGGTCCCTGGCAAAACCTCAGCGCCGACTTCTGTGGTCCGTTAGATACGGGGGAATATCTGTTGGTAATAATAGATGAATATTCGCGATACCCAGTTGTGGAAATTATTAAATCAGTTTCTGCTAATTCTGTGATTCCGGTAATAGATAAGGTTTTATCTGTGTTTGGTGTGCCGGTAGTGATGAAAACTGATAACGGTAGTCCGTTCAACAGCCATCAATTTAAAATCTATGCTAAAAAAATGGGTTTTGTGCACAGGAAAATTACACCATTGTGGCCAAGGGCAAATGCTCAGGCAGAATCATTTAATAAGCCTTTAATGAAAAGTGTGAGATCTGCAAAGTTAGAAGGAACAAGAGGGCCGTTGGCCCTGGGTCGCTCACCTGAGAAAAAAAGCTTCATTACCTAGGTATGTCCATGCAACCACAGAAAAAGAGATTTTCACTTATTCAATCAGATAACATTTGAAATAATCCTTCCCCCCTCTGCTCCTCCCCCGGTCATTATTTATTTAAGCTTTTTTCATAAAAGGTTTGTGATCAGCTAATCTATGCCAGATATACAGGCTGAGTCTGAGACTTTTAAAGTTTTCTTTAACGTGTTGATCAATCCATGTCAAATATAAAGGCTGTAGGGACTCAAAATTCTCAACAAAGCACCCCCCTCCCCAAGATGCTCTGCACCTGGTGAATCTACAGTCATGATTTTAGCTAATTCAATTAATGCCATAATTATGCTGATCATCCATACCAATTTTCAAGTCTGTAGGACTCCTGGTTCATTAGAAGAAGTTTAAAGATTTCAAAAATGATCCAAAGTACTACCCCCTCCCCAAGACACTCAGCACCTGGTGACTCTACAGTCATGATTTTAGCTATTTTAATTAATGTCAATATATTGATCACCCATGACAATTTTCAAGTCTGTATGGTTCCTGATCCAGGAGAAGAATAAGGTTAAAGATTTCAAATTTGATCCAAAATACTATCCCCTCCCCCCTAATGCTCCACATCTGGTGGCCCTACATTCATGATTTTAGCTATTTTATTTTAGATCCATATGCTTATCATCCATGCCAATATTGAAGTCTGTAGGGCTCCTGGTTCATTAGAAGATGAATGTTAAAGTTACAAAATTTTCACAAAAGTACTATCTCCTCCCCCCTGGTCCTCTGCACCTGGTGGCATTACAGTCATGATTTTAGCTATTTTTATTAAGGTCTATGAGCTGATCCTCCATGCCAATTTTCAAGTCTGTAGGGCTTGTGGTTCAGAAGAAGAAGAAGGTTAAAGATTACAAAATTTTCACAAAAGTACTACCCTCTCCACCCTGGTGCTCCGCACCTGATGAATCTACAGTCATGATTTTAGCTATTTATATAAAGGTCCATATGCTGATCATCCATGCCAATATTCAAATCTGTCAGGCTCCTGGTTCAAAAGAAGAAGGAGGTTAAAGATTACAAAATTTTAACAAAAGTACTAGCCCCTCCCCCCTGGTGCTCCGCACCTGGCAGCCCAAAAGATATGATTTTAGCTATTTTTATTTAGGTCTATGAGATGATCCTCCATGACAATTTTTTAAGTCTGTAGGGCTCCTGGTTCCGAAGAAGAAGAGGCTTAAAGATTACAAAATTTACCCAGAGTACTACCCCCTCCCCCCTGGTGCTCCGCACCTGGTGGCCCAAAAGATATGATTTTAGCTATTTTTATTCAGGTCTATGAACTGATCATCCATGCCAAGTTTTAAGTCTGTAGGACTACTGGTTGAGAAGAAGAAGAATTTTAAAGAATTTCTTAAAATTTCACATTTTGTTGCCATAGCAACCAGAGTTTTTCATGGATTTCAGTTCTTTTAGCTATTTTTGAAGGGGACCACCTAAGCAATAGTTCTGTAAAATTTGGTGTTAATTGGCCTAGTAGTTTAGGAGGAGATGTCGTTTAAAGAAATTGTTGACGGACGCCGGACGACGGACGACGACCGACGACCGACGGACGGACGCCGGAGGAAAGGTGATCACAATAGCACACATGAGCACTTCGTGCTCAGGTGAGCTAAAAAGGTGGAAAGAAGAAATGTTCAAATTTCTCAGGCAATACAGAGCAACACCTCATACTGTAACAGGTTACTCTCCTTTTCGTTTATTATTTCAGCGTGAGGCAAGAACTCGCTTGCCGCAGGCAGTTGTAACCAACGAAAATAGGGTTAACATTGATGAACACGCAAGGACAAATGACGAAAAAAGCAAATCCTATAGCAAATCATATCAAGATAACAAAAATCGAGCGGTCGATAAGAATATCGCACTTGGAGATAAAGTTTTGCTCTGTAATGGTGATAAATCTAAAATGAATACAAGTTAAAAACCAGTTCCATATAAGGTTATAAATAAAAAAGGTCCGATGATTACTGTTGAAAATAATGGTCATAGGGTAACTAGAAATTCTTCATTTATGAAAAAGGTTTCTGATAAACTCTCTGGTCCGGAACATTTCACGGTGGAGGAGAATGACTTAATGGAAAACGAAGGGTTTGACAACGTTATAGATACTGGAACTGATAAAATCTTGAATGAAAGGCCAATTCGAAATCGACGTTCGCCAAAGTATTTAGACGATTACGTGTGGAAAGGAAAACGTTAAAAACAGAACACTTTATTTGTTTCAAGTTAAGAAAAAGAATAAGAAAAATACTAGTGTTAATAATTTGTTTTCTAAGTTTTTGTCTGGTAAAGATCTAACTCATTTCATTGATAAACTACAGTACGTTTTTATTGCCGTTCTGAAAATATGACACTCTACAGAATTTTTAGAAAAACGAAAAAGTGAATGGACTGAACATTAAAAGTGTTATGATATATTGGACAATTATTAATCATGTATATTCATATCATATATTCGTAAAATAAGGTGTTTGTTTTATTCGAAAAGGTTTAGTCTTAAAGTAATCTTAAGAAATTGGTTCGGTCAGGGAAAAGTACTGTATTATGCTCACGCGATAAGCGCGATATTGTATATAAACACTGGATCAATCCATGTTATTGAAAACAGTGTTCATGTCGATTGGCTGTGTTTATTATACTGAAAAAACATGCAGTAGTTTATCGGAGTGGCGTAGTCGAGTGGATAAGGACGACAGAATATAGTCCAAGCGGACCGAGTTCAATTCTGCATTGCGACATAAAAAATAACTTTTTCAATTTATACATTTAATTGCATATTTTTTTTTTTAAAAAAAAAGTTAAATGTTGTGCTAATTTTGAAAATTCTTCAAAGGCTTTTTGTATTCTTTGGATTGAAAAGATATATACTATATTTACTTCACCGTGGGGATGGATATAAAGGCCACTTTAGATAGAGCTTGAAACTGCAATTTTATTATTCGAAGATTCCAAATTAAAAAGATTTCACGCTGATAAACCGAATGCAATAGCCAAAACAATTGTAGACCAAAGGCGATTGTTTCATGATTCGATATTTTATCGCATAGAATCGATAAAGGTTTCTCCGAACGGTATAATCCTGTATGTTTAATCCTATGATACATATCTAAAATATAAAGGAACACATAGAAAAGAAATTTATCTGCGTGTATTTGATGATATAAAATATTTAATTTTCTCGAATAAAACCGACAATAACAAAATGTGCCGATGACAGGATACGAACCGGGAGCGTTTTGGTAACAATCAGTCGATGGTCTAGCATGCGTATCCACTGAGCCATCGCAGTTATTTACATACGTCACGGTATTTTAATCATATTATATCAGGTTCTGTACAGGAAGTTAACATATTCGATAAGTAACCTGCAC
The DNA here is from genome assembly GCA_948146395.1 of Fragum whitleyi. Classification (NCBI taxonomy): domain Eukaryota; kingdom Metazoa; phylum Mollusca; class Bivalvia; order Cardiida; family Cardiidae; genus Fragum; species Fragum whitleyi. Next base: position 11,414,124 of record OX411550.1, read on the forward strand.
TACCTATAGAAAATATCGATACAACCGTCTAAATGTTAACCTTATCGCGTGCAATTTATACAATATTTGATAAGCGTAACACCCAGTTTACTCAGGATTGGAATGTTTTGTTTATCAAATTAATTGTCATTAATGGTATCATATTGCATTGTCTGCTAAACAATAAGGTTCTCGGATTTTATAGGCTAGTTCATAAAATGTATTCCACAAATTAAGCTGAAACTTTTGTGTTGGTTTACACAAATATTTTGGTAAAAATTGTCTTAATTATCGTTTTCAACAATTATGCGACTGTTTTAAATTTATTCAAATTTTATCTAACTTGGGGATGGATGTTGTGCTCTAGCAATAGCATTACAGCTACATCTATTTATGGTAACATTACGTATAGGTCCTTGTTATTTTAATTAATACATTGTCCGGCCCTGGATTAGTTAGAGTTTGTTAATAAAGCAGTAAACACCATCTATGTGTTGTTCTACATCAACAGTTTCGACCATGGTAAGTCTCCGTAGATCGCGCAGTCTGACAAGGGTTGACACTTTACGCATTACCCAGATGGTCCCTTTTCCCTTGCCGGGTCATATATTCATTAACACCAGTCCTTCTCTTATTCGCGTCAAATCAAAAATTACTCCCAGTAAATGACTTTCCTCATATAGCTTAGTTGTCAGTCATCTCATTTGGAGTTATATAATCAAAGCACTGAAACTGATGGTGAACGGATCTGTTGGCATTCTAGAGTGATATATTGAATTCGTTGAGAAAAGAGAAATTATACATGTAAATAAAATCAAGGGAATGGGTTTCGACAAAATTTCGGGAATTCTGGCCGATCTGTATATTCAAAGAAAGAGAAAGAGAGGCAAAGAAAGGTAGAGTGACAGACAGAGACAGATAGATAGACGGATGGACAGAGAGCGATAGAGAAAAGATAGCAGGCAACTATAATATCTAGACTAATGGTTCTTTTCTTAACTCAAAAATAGCAGTCAGAAAGGTTATTCAATTTCAACACGCGGAACCCATATTTTACCAGATTAAACAGCAGTCTTTCTGCATTTTGACTATTAAATGTCATCCGCTATGGCTCTTGAACGACCTGAATGGGGTCCCCCATCCTCCGAATTTAAAGACCGCTGTTTCGTCTTCAACCTACAATAAGACGATTCTGGTGAGTTTTTACACCATAGGAGTCTTGAGAATTTCGAAATTTAATATACATATTCGATTTCTTAATTGTAAACAAAACGTTTATTAAGCGACCATAAACGACCGCTTTTTGGAGGTGCCATTCCTGGTCGCTGAAAACAAGTTTTCTGTATAACCGTCATTTGAAAAGGAACCACCTGATAATACCTTTCTGTATGTATATTGTAGAATGGTCCGTAATACGATGGTTTCGGTTTCGAGTTCCACTGGCGACAGGTAGTGTATTTTGGAGAGAAAGCTTGAAATCGAGCACCATTTAATAGGTCTGTAAAAGTTGGTAGAAGTAGTTGAAATTCATAGCTACTGATACTAAAATTGTGCCTTGTAATACGGTGTAAAGCATAGCCTCTCGATCCTTTGATGTTAAAAAGCCTCGTTTCCATCTGATTATATATCACTCGTTTAATAAATTTTGCATTTCATAAACATTCTATATCTAATGTCTTTCGGATGAAAGTTCAAGGTCCGAATGACTGTGCTTTAGACTGTGTTAGTAATTGATACCATTCGGAACATCGCTCGGACTTTTCCGTAAACTGGAAAGTAGCCCGGACGTACGTGTAATAATTTTTGGCCATTGGCTTATTTATTGGTCAATACGCTTGAAGAGGAACTTATTCCTTTAATGCTTACCAATCGTCTATTTAGATCTTTTTGGCATGTTATAATTTGAAAACAAATCACCGCGTTTAATATCTTGCCCAATTTGAATCTTTCCTTGATTTTCTTTTCGCAACGCCGTCTTTAAAAAATGTTTGTGACGTCATATAATCCCTCGTGTAATATGACGCGCTTTCATGCCTGCGCTCTAAGTCTGCGCTCTTTAACAGTGTTAACCGAGGTTTCTCATGATTTTCATTAGAAAACCTCGGTTAACATTGTGAATGAACAGGTGGTCCAAAATGTTGCGGAACTATTACGGTTCCACTACCTTAAAGCCAGATGAGCGATATATGCCCTCTTAGGTCTCTTGTTCTTCTGTATAGATGCCGTGGCATTTCAAGTACTTTTTCCTAATAAAGGGAAGAGGTACTAGCCTGTTCATATAGTGAAAATTGATTGTGCTTCAAAAACATTTAAGAGATAAAGTGAGTATTTTTTTTAATTTCACGGGGGTATGAATAGAAAAACCCAATCTCACTGTAAGCGAGCGGATTCATACATGAATATGATTAGATTTTGAGTTTCATACCTACATGGAATTAAAAAGATACTCGTTTCATATCTTATAATCTAATATTCTGAAACAAAAATGAAAGAAATCCTCCAAAATAAGACATTTATCTTGAGTGACTACTTTGCGCGCGAGGTTAAATATAATTGCGTACTCAAAATCGTTTTCATTGGGAAATATTTTTTCAGCCGATTAGAATGCGCGAAAATTGATGGAAACAAGTGATTCTTAATAATTCAAGCATGCTAAACAAAGGGAAATTGTTAAGTACAATCCTTGCATAAATTGCAGAGCGTTTTTCAACTTAAAACTAGTCGAAGGTCAACTCAGTTGATAAAATTAAAAGAAAATATAAAAATTAATTCAAAGAACAAAATTTCAAGAGAAGAAGAATGTTTGCATTTTTTGTAATTTTCTCCGTCATTAATGGTGAAAAGATAGAGAATAACATGTTAGTGTCTTAAAATATCAATATTATTTGGTCGAGGTTGGGAGAATTTATCAGGACGAGGCTTTGCCGAGTCATGATAATTTCTCGCAGCCGAGACCTGATAACATTGATATTTTAAGACACTTACATGTTATTCTATTTATCATGCATCATTTTTCAGCGCTTAAGTATGATACACCCTTAAAAACCAAAGATATTCAGGTGAAAGTGTATGTAAATTGTTTCTAAAAATAGCCTGCCTGATATCATGATAACGCGTCAATACAGGCTTCATTGCATGAAAATGAAGTACTTAATCATGCCAAATAAAAGAGTAATTATTAAGTACAATATTTGTATTAATTGAAGAGCATTCTGCAATATATAACTAGTTGAAGGTCAACTCAGTGACAAAATTAAAAGAAAATATACAAAAAAAATTAAAGAACATAATTTCAAAAAAAGAAGATTGTGAGCATAAGTTTTGGCAATTTTCTCTGCCATAAATGGTAAAAAGTGATTTTAATCACTTCAGAAGGGCGTGGGCATAAGACGGAATAAATGTATGGTAGTCAACCTAAAGCAGCCTAACTGCAGCCTTTGTAAGCTGTAGTTACAACGTCTTATTCGCCGGCTTTAAAGAAATATCTACAAAAGATAAGCACAAATGACTAAGGTCACTTATGCCTTTACATAAATATAAAATTGCGAAAAATAGGATACATGTGTTAATGAGAAAATATGATGTTAGGTAACAACGCAAAATAGAATCACGAGTCATCACCAGTTGAATTAACAATGGCTAAAATGAGGAACTTGCGTTTAATTATTCTTACAGTGTGAAATTTTTATACGGAAATTCTCAGGTAACATTTTCGGGGCTATCATAAAACTAATGAAATAGTATATGATTAAATATTCACAGCTCTTTGCACTGATTCAGGAAAACTTTAGAAAAAGAGGCCCCACTACCAAATGAGCCTGTGTGTGAGATTTCCAACAATTTCAAATATGCGCAAAGCATATACTCTGACGAGCCTGTACACCCGCACAGTCTGACCAGAGTCTTCACTACACATGTATGCGTTTATTAGATAAAAAAAAGGTCTCAAAGTGCCTGTAGACCATCAGGTAACTTTAAATTAACGGTATGTGGCCGTCTACGCTAAACAATGTTTGCATCTCACTTACATTTCAAACTGTTGGAAATGACGCGCACAGCCTCAAATTTTTTCGTACAGTGATATAATAATGACATTCACCTCGACCAAAAAAAAGCTAAGCCCCTCGTTCAGCGCTCAATTCAAAGCAATTAAAACACTCAATAAAATCACAGAAAAATCCAAGCTCCGAAATAGTAAAAAAAATCGAAACGTTCAAAATGATCAACGTTTCAGTAAAATGATTAGGTTATTATACATCTTTTAACGACAGACATAGATTTTAAGCATCTGATTAGTCCAAGAAAACACGCAGATACGATAGAATGTATACATTTTCAATGGGATATAGTAAGATATCGCTTATTTTGCCCAACTTGATATTGTATTTTATCTTAAAACTATACAAATATCCATGTGTTAACACCCGATATTTTTTATGATATCACATAGTTATTTTTAGAACAATCATATAATGCGGCTATTTTTAGAAACTTGCATTTCAGTTAGAAACATCGACGAAAGCAAGACAAATAGAGGTTTTTAGATCAATATAATACGTACTTAGTGTACTGTACGAAAAAATATCTAACTCGGTTGTGAGAATTGATAATTGTCTCGGCAGAGCCTCGACAATGATCAATTCTCCCAACCTCGTTAGATATTTTTTCTCATACAATACACTAAGTACGTATTATATATAACTTCCTTTAAATCCATTCAAATCTTGACCAAGACAAGCACTCGAAGTCATTCAAAACACGTTCAACTTGTCAATTACACAATGTTGTTGTTGGAACGAGAGTCCTTCCAATTCAGTATACATGAACATGTTATAAATATTTTGTAATATCATCCACAGGTGATTGTTGAAAGATCTGTCTGCTTTCAGGATGACAAAAAGGTGCAGGCTGAATGCCAATTATACCCCGCTTTGCACACAAGTGCACGTGCAAAGCGGGGTATAATTGGCAAACAGCCTGCATCGTTTCGTCATCCGGAACACAGGACAGAGGTGCGTTTTTTAGATTAAGATTTTTAAGATATCTTAAGATTTTAAATCGAATTATCTCGCGCGATTCAGTTGAAATTCTACGACGCAGCCCGAGATATCCCGACTAAAAATCTTAAATTTCTTAATCCTTAAAAAACGCACCTCAGAATTGGTTTTATATATGTGACCCCTAACGCGAAAATGAACCATCTGGGCACTCCGTAAAAATATATATGAAAAAAGAAAAAAAAGATTGATTTCAGTACGAGCCAAGCAGAGGTCACATTTCAAAGATTATTTCATGGAAATGTAGAATGATTATTATAAATTAAGAAAATCATCAAGGTGCGGAAACTTTCGACCCTAGTCAGTCCGCGCAGTCTGAAAAAGATATACACTCTAAGCAATTTCCGAGACGGGTCACAAATTTGACACATAATGCACGAACCTTGGCAGAAAAACTATACTTAAATATTTTGAAAATTTTTGGCTAGTTTTCTTTAAAAAGTTGTTGTTAATGAATCTCGGAAAAAACATTGAACGACCAACGCACTGAAAGTACTCATAGTTGACATTTGAGCCACGTTCATATAAACACCCATATGGGTCAGCCCTACAAGCTCAGTCGGTAGAGCTTCGGACTTCAAAACAATTGAAGGTCTATCGCGTGGGCTCGAATTCGGAGATAAACGGAGCAACGGCCGCTTTCAAAGTCGTTTTTCTAAGATCTGCTACGCGTATTTTACATGCCAAAAGTACTTGCGTATTGATCGAGAAGAGGTTGTTCCAATAATCAAGCCTAAGCAGCAACAACAACAGCAGCATCACTAGTAACAACAACAACAACGACAACGAAGCCGACGAAGCCGACAAAAACATCAAAACCACAACCAACAAAACTGCAAATTCTAGATTCTTGAGCTCCGCATAAATCTGCTTTGATCGGGTTTACGATACTTTCAATATAATGGTATTTATTAGTGCCTGTTGGTGCACCTACCCACGATATTCTAGCTTTCCTAACACCAGTACAACCACATCATTTTATCCGAGCCACCACTCGGCTGCTCATAAATCAGAAAATCCGTATAAATCAGAAAAGTTGGGACTTATTTTTTCATAAAGCAGCCGAAATCAGTTCAGAATTTATGAATGTGCAAAAAAAAGGCACTGATTATAGCTTTCGTTGTAACTACCATGGCCACATTTTTGCTTTTATAATCTGACATGTCTGCGCACGGGTGGCAGTATCAAAGATATATAATATAATTATTAATGACAAGGTGTCTGTCAAATATTCTAGATCATTTCAAATCAATTTTACAAGATCTTTTTGCAAAAATACAAAAAATCAAAATGTATCTTCGAATCTCATGTTAATTACTATAAGTATGTGTAATTTTGTTGAAATTGACCTTATATCTATTAAATAAATTGGAAAAATACACCTTCAATTTGCAAGAACATCACTAAGGTGACAATTTGTCTTTGTATAAAAGCATTTCAAATAATATTTTTCAGTTTCAAAGTATTTTATTGGCTAAAAGAAACACCCTCATATTACACCAATTTGTTTACAGACCAATCAACCAATCAAATCAGCTCCAACAATTCGGAATGACTCAATTTCTCAACAAAATAAAATGGACGAGAAAATTTAAAGTTGTCATCGGGACTTCTGATTTAGATGGTTACAAACATTTGTGAACTCCCTTTGATCAAATGAATTGACTGTGTGTACCAGGATAAAGGTTTAGACAACATATTCTTGTATGATTGAACTGTATTGCCTGTATTTTACTTTAAATTTATCATTTCCCCCTGATATTTAAGGAATCGAATGGTCGCCTCAATGATGTATGTTCAGTGAAAGAAACACTGTCTATATTTAGAATATATATAAATTCGTGTTTATAATATTTTAATACCGACACTTTTGGTTCAGCATTTGTATTTGTGACCCCTCGCGTGAAATTTGACCCTCTGGGTAGTGCACAGCTGGACTAGGATCAACATCTTAACTATCTCAACTATCACAGTTAGGAACATCTTGAAATTGACAAGATGAATAAATTTTGAATGATTTCGGAACGATGTTGCATGAATTTGTGGAGCGATTTTTGAGTGAAATTAAAAGGAGGTAATTCGATATCGCTAATTTTATTCAAAATGAACAAAATTAGCGATATTTATTACCCTCCTTTAAAAAATATACGTTAGTTTCTGTTTGTGTGTCTTAGTGGACCAAACAGACACTTTAATAACACACCAACCACTAAAACGTAGAATAATTTGATCGATTTGAATGTCAGTCTACTTTAATGATTTCCAAATTTATGTATTCATTTGTTTTTGAATTTATGTTTTCTAACGATTTTTGAGCGTTTTTGATCGATTTGAGTGAGTGTTTGATTGTTCGATTTAAAATGGTTTTGATTGAGATAGATGTTAATTTTGCGATGTAACTAATCGTAGAAAGGTTTTGAATGGTATGAGTCTCAATTTCACGATCGATGTTATTATTTGAAGATTAAAAAAAACAGAAGGGGGTAGGAAACATTAAAAAGACATGATGCATTTTTTAATATCATTTTTCCCTTCTGTGCAATGTCTCCAGCAAAAACTCTGTTGACGAAATGCTCTGCGGTAAGAATGTATAAAGGTTTACAAACGTTTAGAAACTATACGCTGCAATGCACGAGTGCACTATATACCAAGCGGGGTACCATTTCTCAATTGTTTTTCGAACGTTTTCATCATGAAAGGGTTCCATATCATAGAAATAGTATTTTGGTCGGCAATCATCAAAGTATATTAACAAGGCGATAAATCAGAATGAATCTATTCGCCATCGATTTTTACATAAACAGCGATCGCCTATATAAAGCGTCAAATCAGAGACTTTCTCCACAACAGACCGTTCTTCACAACAATGGAGAGGAGGTGCGAAACAGAAAATTCTACCGCTTTCAATAATTGTTCACTGGACATCGAAAAGGACGTAGGCTTAATACCATTGCCACCACTGGTTCTCTTTACCAAGTTTGTGTATATCATCATAATTATTATCATAGGTGTTCCTGGAAATGGCATTATTGTGTGGGTGCAGTCAAAGAATCGCCGTAAATCAAGCACAGACTGCTTGGTCTTAGCTATGGCTATTTGTGACTTAATCCTTACCGGAGTCATAGGACCAGTAGCTGTAATACAGTGTTTCAGTGAGGTTTGGAGTAAAATATTGTCTCCTTGGACTTGCAAGATTTATTATCACATTATCTACAGCGTCTCATTGGCGTCAACACAATTACTTACTGCTGTGGCTTTCGACAGATATCGGAGTACATGTAAGCCTCATTCAAAGATTTTCGACCAAAGAAGAGCAAACAAACTCTGTATTTTCATAGCTATAAACAGTGTCATCATCTGTAGCCTCGTGTTTTTCTTGGCCGGTGTGAAAAGTGCAAATGCCTGTGGGATGTTTGGCGATCGTAAAGTAGAATCGTTACTGTTCAACATCACACTTGGGAGCTCTTTCTTGGTCATGTTTATTGTTGTGATCGCCAGCTACTCGCAAGTTGCGTTCACTCTTCATAAACAACACAAAGTTAAAGCTAGGAAACACGGAGGTATGCTCAAAGTTCAAAACAAATCTAGCAAAAAGGGACTTTTAAAAATTCTTCCCTTTAGAAAAAATAAAGTTGGTAACAGTAATTCAAACTACGACGCTAAGAAAACAAACATGAATGCCGAAACGAGCTTTAAGAAACTTCAGATATCTACCCTCCTAGGGGAATGCGAAGTATATCCAAGCACGTCATCTTCTATAGAGGAGCCTACAGCAAAAGATAAACGAAAACGATATGCTGAAAGTTCCCCCAACAATCACACCATAATCACGCTTATCGACGCGCCTAGTGTCTCCAAGAACGACAGCATGCCTGAACCCGAAGTTGGAAACAAACACGCAACAGACAGAAAACTGCAAATAACCAAACACGTGTCAATAAGAAACAAAATGGTGGCAAATAGGCTAACGATCGAATATAATCGTATAAATAAGACAACTATGATGATGTTTCTGATTACGACCACATACAGTTTCTCTTGGGTGATTGTATGGTGTTCCGGTGCATATTCTTCTATCGGCGACAACTCGAAAACCTTGCTTGGACAAACTTTATCTGCGCTCCTAGGCTGGGCCTTCATGATTAACTGTATATCAAACCCAATATTCTATATCTCCATGAGTTCAACATTTAGGGAGAGGGTTAGGGAGTTATTCAAACCGACAACACCTGTCTAAATCTGCTGTGTGTTCAGAATACAGAAACGTGTGGGAATCTGTACCCCGCTTTGCACGACTATTCACGTGCAAAGTGGACTATCATTTACAAACGTTTGTAAACGATTTTGCATCTTGAACGCAGGGTTGTAAACGTTTGTTTCACAAGTAATGGGGTTTGCGCTTTGACATTAACCTCTGTGAGTAAGGATTAGAGGGGACTCACCATTCGGATCATCACTCGGTTATTTTCGTAAACTGCAACAGACTTTGGATGTATATATTTAACAAAATTGTGCATTTTGTAAGGCGGACATAGCGTAAGAAAAACTAGCTCGAAAACAACCGGCGCTATCTTTAGATTGATATTTTTACAGTAAATAACGGTAGAAACTCGTAATTTTTGAGAATGACGAATCATTCTAAAAATTAAAGATTTTTCAGCCGTTATTTAAGAATCTAGAGATATTCATATAAGGATACGATGGCTTCACGTTAGTGATATAAACGAGTAGCGTTGGCAACGTCGAATGTTTTCACTGAAAGTTTCGAGGGCTAACGCCATTTTAACTGACATCATCGAGTTTTTCCAAGGTTTTCCGGTAATTTTTGAGATTAGTCCGTCTATGTACACCCGAGGTTGATCATGAGATTGGCCGAGTGGTGTTCCGAATGGAGGACTCCCAACTCATGAGGTCTATGAGTCCAAACTACAGTTCAGAATGTCATGATATTGACTGTTATTCTTATCAAAATCATTAAAAATCGCTCATTCAGCGCTCAAATCATTCATTCCAAACGCTAACTCAAAAAATTCCAAATCGCTCCAAACTCCCTGAAAAATAATAAGGCCAATAATGGGCTCGTGAAGATAAACAAAGCTATTCATAGCATTTAATGGAGGTAATAAATACTGCTAAATTTGTTAACTTTAACAAAATTAGCTGTGTTGGATTACCCACCGTTAATTTTAATTAAAACTCGCTCCACACTCTCATTCAATATCATTCCAAAAGCATTCATCATGTCAATTACACGATGTTGTTAGCTGCATGATTATTTTCAAGTTCATCAATTTTGTAAAGAGAATAAATTGTTAATTTTTTTTATTCCTTTCTACAATAGTTCGTCACCGATTTCAAGATGTTTTTCTTAAAAAAAACCCAAACCAAACCAATACAAAACAAACCAAAAAAGAAGAAAAAAAATCAAAAACAAACAAACAAACCAAAACAAACAAACAACAACAGCAACGAAAAACAAACCCGAATTGAACTTAGTAAAAACAGTATTTGCAAAACCTAAAATATTGAACAGATATTTTTCAAAAGATTGAAAAGGGAAGCTGACCTGCTCATTTTGTCGACTTATTCGCATGATCATGAACTTGCCATTCGGAACATCGCTCGGACTTTTTTGTAAACTTGAAAGTACCTCTGACGTAAGTGTAGTAATTTTACTACAGTCATTTCTCTCTTTTTTTTTTAGGTATTTCGGCTTTTGGTGGTACTTTGGTCAATACGCTTGAAGAAAAACACGCTTCGTTCATGCTCTCCGATCGCCTGTGAAGATCTCTTTGGCATATTATAATTTTAGGACAAAACGCAGTAAAACACTGCGTTTTGTTTTAAAATTTTAATATGCACAATTTTAACGTTGCGTTGATTTAGTGTTTTTTTCGCTTTTGTCATTATTTGTAATGTTTGTGATGTCATATAAATCCATGTGCGATATGACGCACTTTCATGTCTGCGCCCTCATTATTCCCGAGGTCTATTCCGTAGAATCGTCGAATGTTCCCAATTGCTAACTTGCAAGGTCAAGCTTAGAAAATAAGGAGTCTCGGCCTCTCTGTCGCCCCGTGGTGTTTAACCCCGGATATTCATATCAATTGCATAAATTGCAGCGAATAACATTGTGGCTTTGGTACCAGTACCGTCAAAACCATTCTAAATCACTCGTCCATCGCTTTTTTTGTTCGACATTCCTACCGCACACTTAAAACGTTAAAAGCGCTCAAAAATAATTTGGAAACGCCCAAGAGACGTTTCCAATACATCAGCTTGAATCAAATCTAACGTGATGAATATTTATTAACAGCAACATTTCGGACTCCAATATGAATAGAGTGCATTACGATTTTTTTTTACTCCAAACGCAGACGGGGGTTTTGTGATACACAAACACTTACGAATAATAAAACCAACATGTTGATAATTGCAAATGTCATTGTTTCCTTCTGAAAAAATGGTATGACTTTATGTTCAGTTAAAAAACGTGAAATCAAAATCATTTACCCAGCGCTCTATTCATTTATTCCAAACTTTCTACTCAAATCAGTCAAAAACGCTTTCAAGTCGTTGAAAACGATCAGCAACCCCATTTTAAATACAGATCATTCAAAACGATCAACGCAGTTTACATTTCTATTTGTCGATGTGGATTTTAATCTGATATGAAGGTTTATGAAGACTGAACGCCCCCCTTCTAATAATGTATATATTGTTAAAGAGAAGTAGTATATTTTTGATAATTTCGACCATTCTGAGGACATCATAAGCGATGTTAATACTCGGGGCTTTTTGATAGCCAACATGGATATATATGCCCTTTTCCGTTTTGCTAAGTTTAAACTAGTCAAAACGACCCCCCCCCCCCCCAACCAAAAAAACAAAAAAAAAAAAAAAAAAAAAAAAAAAAAAAAAAAAAGAAAAATGATGGGACTAGTTTTGAAAATTTCAGGACAACTTCTTTTAATGCGCGTCAATTTTCATGTGATTACAAGCTAACGTCTTGAGGTCATGTGTTTAAGGCAGTGGAACCGTAATAGTTTATAGACCAATGATCTTTCACAATGTTGACCGAGGTTTCCTTATGAAAATAAGTAGGAAAACTCGGTTAACACTGTAAAAGTTCATAACTTCCTAAAGGTTGTGGAACTGTTACGGGTCCACTACCTTTATGGATCCTCTTTAATAACGTTAGATCGGATGAAATAAACGAAAGAAGGGTTTAATCTTTAAGTAATTTCACCGATTTTGTGGTGAGATTATCTAGTGATAGTCTACCGATATATCTCGATAATTCATTAGAAATTAAAGCAATAGTCATGTGCAGGCGTCAACGACATACTTTTTTTCAGAATCCAAAATATTTAACAAATAAAAAGTGAAATCGAAAAAACACGCTACGATTATGCTCGCCGTACCGGGTCAAAAAATGATGCACAATAACTTGAGGCTGAAATATATTTTTTTTAACAATAATCAAGGCATTTATTGTTCAGGGAAGAACTGTAATAGACGAAAAAGGCAGGTGAGAAAAATCTATTATAACCATTGAAGGTCCTTTGAACACCATATTGTTATATGGAACAAATACTGGTGGTGAGAGTGTGTTTATTTCCGTTTACTTAACGTCGCTCCTGTAGAAAATGCCCATATTAACGGCGCCCCTTAAAGATGTTTAGCTGTTACAGGAGATAGTGCAAGGATACTTGACGAAACTACTGCTGAGACCCGCCATGGTACTCGATGTATACAGTTAGTTACAACGTGAAATTGACATTCATCTCGATCAAAATCATTTTAAATCGCTCACTCAGCGCTCCGTTCACTCACTCCAAACACTCACTCAAACCATTCAAAAGCGCTCAAAATGACTAAAAATATAAGATCTACAACTACCTTCAAAATTAATAAAACAATAACCAAATCGCGATTTCCCTGATAAAATTGAAATTTTAAGCGTCTGATTGGTTTTTGAAAAAATTGGAAGCTTTCTAAAGAACTTATGTGCATATTTTATTAAATTGAGGTAATACATATCGCAAATTTTGTTCATACTGAACAAAATTTTCGATAATGGATCACCTCCCAATAAATTCACTCAAAACTCGCTCCACACACTCATTCAATTTCATTCCAAATTCATTCCAAAATCATTCACCTTGTCAATTTCACGATGTTGTTAACTGTAGCACCGTCACACGGGGGCCTCAGTTTAACGTCCCATCATAAGGATAATAAGTGTGTTAGTGTTCCAGCCCGGGAAACGAACCCATGCGAAAGACCTTCATTTATTTGAAGACAGGTGCTCTACCAACTGAGCGAATAGTTCTGACAAGATGTAAGATTAGATTGGTACAGTTAACAACATTGTGAAATTGGCATGATGAATGATTTTTAAATTTCAAGGGAGGTAATCCAATATCGCAAACTTTTTTCAGGGTAAACAAGATAGGCTACCGTTTTGTCTTCTTTTACGTTGGGTCAGTCTCGAATACAGTTAGTTTCACCGTGAAATTGACCCACACCACAATCGAAACTGTTCTAAAATGCTCATTTAGCATTCCTTTCGTTCTTTCCAAACACTCGATCACTCAAACCATTCAAAATCGCTCGAAACCATTGAAAATATAGAATAAACGACGTCATTTAAAATGATTTTTGATAAAGAACAATCGAGATTTCACTGACATAATTCAAATTGTAAGCGGTAAATAGGTTCGTGAAGAAATAGAAAGCTATCTAAAGAACATGTAAGCATATTTATTTAAAAGGGAGGTAATCAATATCGCTAATTTTATTCATCTTGAACAAAATTTGATATATTGGATTACATCCCATTAAATTCACTCAGAATTCGCTCCACACACTAATTCAGTTTCATTCCTAAATCATTCCAATATTATCCACCTTGTCAATTTCACGGTGTTGTTAACTGTATATGTACTAGAATTCATATCTCACATTCCATTATTCGAAACACGATTTCGACAGCATTCATCGACTGACACTCTTCTTAACGCTTAAGTTGTTCTAGAAATTTCGATTGACCCCCAAATATGGCTGTAGCGGGGCTTATTTAACTATAAAATCTTTAAAAATTATCTTGTCCCAAAACATTGGGTCAATTTCAACTAAGCCTGGCCAAAATATTTCCTTTTGTGACCCTCTCCTTGAGTTGTTGAAGATTTTTTTCTATTTGCAACACTATATGGGCGTAACAGAGAGGAGCTTGTTTTCACTATAAATCTTTAAAATAGTCTCCTCCCAAAACATTGGACCGATATTAACGAAACTTGACAGAAATGTTCCCTTGGTGCCCTCTTCTTAAGTTGTCCAATTATAGGCATGGCAGGGTAGGGCTATTTTCACTTTAAAATCTTCTATAAAAAAGTTACCTTTCCAAAACCTTTGGGGCGATTTCAATGAAAGTCGCCATGAATGTTCTTTAGTCAACCTTTCCCTAAATAATTACAAAATTTGATTGGCCCCAAAATGTGGTTGTTGCATGGTGGGGCTTATTTTCACTTTAAAATATTAAAAAATATTTTCCTCCTGAGAGGAGACAATCATTGAGACAATTGCAATGAATCTTGGCATGAATGTTCCTTGGGTGAACCTTTACCTATATTTTTTAAGAAAGTTTGATTCCCCCTCCCCCCAAAAAATAGACAAGGCTGATTTTCACAATAAAATCTTTAAAAAAGCATCTCCTCCCCTACAAATGGCCAGTTACAATCAAACTTTGCATGGAAGTTTCATGGGCAAATCTCTTCCTAAGTTGTCAATCTGAATTTTCGTATGCCCATATATATAGGCGTTGCAGGGCGGGGCTTATTTTCACAAAATTTGTTATCTACCATGCTATATAGAGTATTGTTTCCTTATCAAAGATCAATTAGGACCTAAATATACAATAAGTAAAACATTTCCTTCTTATATATATATTTTGAAATAAGGACTTCCATTGATGGTTAAGCCCGCACTTAATAATCAGCTTTTCTGTACATTTTTTGTCCTTGAATACTTCAATATCTGACTGAGTTTCTCATTGACAGATATATTAAAGCCAGTGGAGCCAGTGGATGTTTAGCATTTGCAAGCCCTTTTGCATCTTGCACACAGGGAATATTTTATTTGAATTTTGGGGTTTAACGATGGGTTATGGGCGCTTAGAATGCACTCATATTATAATACCGTGAGTAGACAAGCAAAATTCATTACTGTTAGTAGTATCGTAAAATTGGCATTCACCTCAATCAAAACCAATTTAAATCGCACTCTCAGTGCTCAATACATTAATTCATTAACAATCACTCAAATCACTGAAATGCTCCGAATTTGGTAAAAACAACAACAACAACAACAACAACAACAACAACAACAACAACAACAACAACAACAACAACAAAACCGCTTTGTAACCGTTCTAAATGATCAAAATTTCAATCAATTCGATCAAATAATTGCATAATTCTAATGGCTGGTGTTGATTTTCATGCGTCCAATTTGTCCATGAAAACACAAAATCAAAAATCTATTTGTAATCTATGAAAGGGAGGTATTTATCCACAAATTCGTCAAATTGGACGACATTATCGGTTATGTTTTACCTCCCTTGAAATTCATTCTAGAAAAAGCAACCCAATCACTCGTTCAATATCATTCGGAAATCACTCCAAAAATTCACCATGTCAAATTCACGATGATGCAAACTGTAAAAGCAGATTGAAAAAGAAAAAAAAGCTATAATTACGACCTCTTTATTGATCGATGATTGTATGAATTGTGGATTTTCGTCTTTCTATTTCTACGGTGTCCTTGAAACTGAATGAGTGTGATTCGCGAGTTTTGAACGATTTTAAAGGAAAAAGTTATAAATACGAGGGTTGATCCTAAGTTCGTAAAATGAGTTTAAAAATCAACAGAAAACTATCAAACTAAAAATTATACAGCCTTTACATGCATCATTTGTGTAATAAACCCGGACATTTTCAAATGTTCACATTCAATAGCGACTGAAAAATGCACAAATCAAGGCAGAGACTTCCTACTTAGGCGGGGGAGCAGGAATGTCAAATACAACGCAAATGATAACTCTTTCTAAAAAGCCTTCGCTTACTCTCATGCCTTTCTGTGCCTGATACACCAACTTGCAGAAATTATCCTCATACCTTTCGAATTAATTTTGCTTACAATTTTTGTATGCATGGCGTTTCTAGTAAAGTGGAGAGCCAAATTATGGACCTTTCTTTCTTTGAAAAAAATGAGAATCAAATGGAATATGTTCGTTAGTTGAAACCCCATTAGACCATTCTAAACACTCCTTTGAAACCTTACCCTCTTCGAATATCCGGGATAGCTTTAGGAAAGGTTCTCTTCTGCATATTTTTTTTTCTTCATTTTTATAAATTATCTGAAATGCTTGAATTGGTGATTAACATGAATCAAAATTCGAAAAATAAACGGTATACATATTTTGGTAATGACATCTTGTCATTTTTTCCTCGAATTTTTTGTGTCCGTAAAAAACCTCATAAAAACCTTTAAAATATGACAATTAATTTCTATTTGCTTTCTATTCAATTTAGCCAAGGAATTTCAGATAACTTACAGAAATTTTGATTTATTTCACTGATTTTTTTATTTTTTCTCGCTCCACCACTTTAGCCTACACATATTTCTATGGTAACGTATCCTTAGTCCGCTTTAGATAATTCTGCAAAAATGATAAAATTAATGTTCTCCGTAGTTATGAAGCAGCACATTGACCAAATTATAAACCGAACAAGCTATAGATGCGAAAGTTATTAGCCCATTGTACAAACTTATGAACCAACCCTCGTAGTATTACGCTAAGTTCGTTGAAAACGAACGAAATCAGCTATACTCTATAACATCCTTTCAGCATCCTGTAAATCAAATCAAATGTGTGTGTAGACTGGTCCAACTGTCGACCAGCCCGATTAGCTCAGTTGGTAGAGCACCGGACTTCAAAACCATTGAAGTTCAGCGGCGTGGGTTCGTTTCCCGGGCTGGTACACTAATAATAACTAATTGTCTTTCGGATGAGACGTTAAACCGAGGCCCCGTGAGACGGTGCTTTACACCGAGCACGTTAAAGAACCATGGCGGATCTCAGCAGTAGTTTCGTCATGTATCCTTGCACTATCCCCCGTAACAACTAACCGTCTTCTGGGGGCGTCGCTCATATGGACATGTGCTACGGTAGCGACGATAAATAAACGGAAATACACACACTCCAACTGTCGACTATAAAAAGGCGGCTTCATACATACGTCGACAGAACGACTAGTAAGTTGTGTTCAATAAACAGTTTTGTGTGTCTTATCGGACCAATCAAGGCCCGACACTCTTAAATTTTTTTAACGGTCCGGGAAGAACTCAAAATGCATCGATGCATGAAAAATAAAAGCCAAAATCAGTGCATAGTTTTTTGTACCATTTATTTATTATATAGATAAAGTTTAGACAAAGCATGTTTTGAATTTGACAGTTGAATAGATACATTTAGTACCATCGTAAAATTGATATTCACATCGATCAAAACCATTCTAAATCCCTCACTCAGCGCTTCACCCAGCGTTTCATTCATTCATTTATTCATTCATTCATGCATTCATGCATGTATTCATTCATTCATTCATTCATTCATGCATGTATTCATTCATTCATTCATTCATTTAATCATTCATTCATTCATTCATGCATTCATTCATTCATTCCAAAGACTCACCCAAACCAGTCAAACATGTTCCAAACTCACTAAATAGATTAGAGAATCAACTGCATTCGAAATGAAAATTGCTAATAAAAAATCCACGATTTTATTGACCATGTTGAATTTGTAAGCGTTTGATTGGTTCATGAAGACATTTTGGAATATGTATTCAATTTTCATTAATGGGAGGTAATTAGCCTGGCTCCCAGGCTGTCAGTTAGTTTTAAAATCAATAAGGTAGACCACTCATGTGTAACTATTTTATTTCAAATTATCTCCCATATTCTCAAAAACTGACCCACTGATCGGCCAGTCAGAGAATATAGGCTGATAAGAAAATTTCTTTCTCTTGTTGAATTTGGCTTATTTTTTCACAATACTTCAGATCAGTGGGACGGGAGCCAGTCTAGGAGGTAATAAATGTCGCTAATTTTGTTCTTTTTGAACAAAATCAGCGATAAAGTATTACCTCCTTTAAATTTCATCCAACACTCGAACCACACACTCATTCAATAGCACTCCAAAATCATTCTACTTGTCAAATTCACGATTTTCTAACTGTACTCATTAGAGTACAAAACAAGTTTTATAATATCAGACCCAAACGCTGTCAAAATTATGCCGGCCGATAGGCATGGAGCAATTTATAAAGCGTTTTGAATAATTTGAGTGAGTGTTAAAATACCTTAAGGTAGTGGACCAGATATTGTTCCACAACATAAGTAATGGACTTCAACAGTGTTTACCAAGATTTCCAAATGATTTTCATTAGGAAACTTCGGTCAACATTGTGAAAGATCATGAGTTCCAAAATGTTGCGGAACTATTACGGGTCCACTACCTTAAATGAGGCGCTGAACGAGTTATTTAGAATAGTTTTGACAGGGATCAGGGGTCCTTTTTACTAAACTACTAACGAAAAATATGATCGTTAGTCCTAATCAAAAATCGTACCTGGTGGTTTCAGTCATTGTTAGATTCTACCTTGCAATTTCTTATTGGAATCGTCTCTAGAAGACGATTCCAATGAGATGATGCTTGGCAGAATTCGTTTCTTAGTTACTATTGTGGAAGCAACTTTAATTTTTGACTTACGCAAGAAATGATCGTAAGATGTTTAGTAAAAGAGGCCCCAGGGCCACATTCAAGATGATCTTAACTGTAACAGATATAAGAAAATAATTGATATCTATTTACAAAACATTTCTTTTACACTCTCCCTAAACTTAGAATTCATGCAGAAGTGAAATATTGGGTTCGATATATAGTTCACCTTTAAAGAAAATAAAACAGGTTATTTTTCCAGCTGATGTTCGTCCATTATCCCCGACAGACAAAAAGGCCCAGAACACCAAATAATCACCAGGGGCCCGTTTTACTAAACTTCTTACGACAAAATTGATCGTAAGTTAAAATCATAAATCGTACCTGGTGTTTATATTCATTGTTAGATTCTGTCTTGCAATATCTCATTGGAATCGTCTGATGGAGACGATTCCAATGAGATAATGCATGGTAGAATTCCATGTTTAATTAAGACTGTAGAAGCAACTTTAATTTTTGACTTACGCAGAAAAAGATCGTAAGATGTTTAGTAAAACAGGCCACAGGAACATAACGTAGATTCTCGTGATCGAAAAAACCTTCTTCGGATAGCTTGACTATTCGAATATATTCCGATGAAAGTTTGCGGTCCACCATAGATGCCCTTTTCAGTGAAAGCTATAATTATACAAATGAGCTGAATAATATGAATACGCTATTCCGGTTTCGTAAAATACGAGATATTTCAGGAAGTGAACTCATTTTACGAATGATGTAATAATGGGTCGGGGGATATAGAGAATAACATGTTAGTGTCTAAAAAAACAATGTTATTTGGTCGAGGTTGGCAGAATTTATCATGACGAGGCTTTGCCGAGTCATGATAATTTTTCACAGCCGAGACCTGATAACATTGATATTTAAAGACACTTACATGTTATTCTATTTATCATGCAATAATTTTTCAGTGCTTAAGTATGATAAACCATATCAAAGAAATTCTGGTGAAAGTGTATGCAAATTGTTTCTAAAAATAGACGGTCTGATATCATGTTATGTTATCAGACATGTGATATATCAGGTCAATACAGGCTTCGTTGCTTGATAAATTATAATTTGATGTAAGCCACAGTTTTGAACAATCGAAATTAAGTCAAAAAACTTTCTTGAAAGATGTAAGGCTCGTTTAATGAAATACCGAACTCATCAAATACACTTTAAAAAACTTGACAAAGTCTTGAAGATGCATATTAGAGACGAAGACTCGTTTGATACAATTCTCCATTTTCTATCAAAATTCTACGGGTACTGTCTATTTACAAAAGACCTCTCTCACACTATCCCTGAATTTTGTGCTCATACAGAAGTAGAATATAGGGTTTGATATACAGTTTACCATATAAGACAAGAAAACAAGTGAAGTTATTATTTTTCCAGCCAATCTGTGTCCATTATCGCCGACTGAAACGTAAGCTCCGGAACACCAGACTATCACCCATGACATAATGTAGGTTATCGTGATCAAAAACATCATTTTCGATGTCTTGACAATTCGAGTGTATTCCAATGAAAGCTGTCGGTCCACCAACAACTCTTTATTACCTCGTACATGTAGTCCTTCGTCCAGTGGGGTACTTGTCTGTATGGTGACGTTACACGAGCCTCGATTGTTTCTCAACGACATTCGCCGAACGATACTTTGCTTCCATTTCGAGTTATTCAAACCTTTTCCATTTTCGTTCACAGTAGGAGTAATCTGAGTGTTATATTTCTTTGTCGTGAAATTATTACTAGTCCTTCCTAGAAATTCAATTTTCAATGTTGCGTTAGAGTTTTGAAACTTCACTCTCTCGTCAGATGTCCCAGGATAAACATTATCCTCTTGTTCAGAAGTGTTCGTATCTTTAACATTTTTCATTTCTATATCTACTCTTCGTTTTTTCTCGTCATCTGTTTTTGAATGACAAGGAACAGTGCCGATTTTGTTACTCTTCTGCAAAGAGATCAGTTTGACGTTATCTTTATCATTAATTTCTGATGCAGATTGCTGCTGTCCATTCATCTTCAAACTGCTATGTCGTGAGTCGGCTTTCTTCCTGTATTGTTTATGAAGCGCATAACATATCTTAGAGTAACATATTATTACCACAATGAACATTCCAAGGAAACAACTTCCCAGAATGATATTAAATATTAGCATTTCTAAACGACGGACTTCATATGTACTGCATTCATTGGCATATTTGTTCGTGCCAGTTATAAAGAACGTAATTGAACAAATGGCAGCACTATTAATCGCTATAAAACAGCTTAGTCTAACAGCCTTTCTGGGTTCAAAAGTCTTTTCATGTGGTCGACATGTATGTCTATAGCGATCAAAGGCGACGGCTGCTAGCAGTTGCGTTGACGCAAACGTGACGCTGTAAATGATGTAATAATAAATCCTACAAGTTACGTTGTTCACGATTATATCCGAGATTCCACGTACAGACTTTAACACAATAAAAGGTCCGTTCAACCCTGCTAGGATTAGATCACAAAAAGCCATTGCTACAACCAAGCAGTCTGTGCTGGACTTACGTCGGTTTTTCGCTTGTACAAATATGATGATGCCGTTCCCAGGCACAGCAATGATAACGATGAAAAGCGTGTACACTATCTTCAAATTATTCACCAATAATGGTGCAGGCATATCGTCATGGACGTTGCCAACACCAGACAAATAATTCTCAGTTTCAGTAGCATTGAGCCCGCCGCACCCTGCCATAGTTTATGTCTAATAACCACGATTTCCTATGTTATCACAATATTGGGTGAGGTGCCGTTATTCACGGAAAGCATGAATTGCTTAAAAAGAGATAGTCGCTAATTAGTGGTTAGCCCGATTCTCACCAATTTGTTCAGAAACGGTGTTGAAATCAGAGATATTTGAAATACTGGTGTCGTTTGATTTACAGATCAACAACAGAAATTAACATGTAATCTGAATTCGCTAATTTCACCTACGGTTTGTATATAAATGTTCTGTAACCACTTCCAACGAAAGCAAATTCGGATCATATCTCTATTGTTGATTAAGGTAGCGGTCCCGTAATGGGCCCGCAGCATTTTGGATGTAATGAACTTTAAGATTCCTTATGATTTTCATTAGGAAACCTCGGTCAACATTGTGAAAGATCATGAGGTCCGAAATGTTGCGGAACTATTACGGTTCCAATTCCTTAAAAATAACTCGATTGACCAATCAAAACTCGCATTTATACTGGGATTGTCGGAGTTTAAACCTCCGCCATTTTTCAGTCATTTATTTCTAACACAATCGAGGTTGGGCGACTTGAAAAACGTAACTACAGCTTTAAGGATCTTTGACACTGATTAAACATACCATTATTCTGAGTTCATGTAAAATCTTCGATAAATTTTGATTGATTTATGAACAGTTATTAGGATGTCAGAATATCACATGTAATTGCGATAAATTTCTCGGCAACGTTTCTCGATAGAGACGTCAACGTCAAATAACGTAATAATAGCTCTCCATTGTGTTGTGGATGAAATGCCATTGCTGGATTGCTTTTAAATTTGAACGTCTATGCACATGGCTGTAATGAAAACATGTCAAGCGAACGGATGAACAACGTCATAAAGTTTTTGGTCGCCACAAAGCAGGCTCTATAAGACAAGCCGTTGCAAATGACTTTGTTGTTTCCGGACAGACTATATTGTTCCTCTGGCACCGCTATAACATGCCTTACAGCGTTAGGTATAGAGCCAGATCAGTCTGACGCTCGATGACAACGTTCGTCCAGGACATCGAATCACGTAATGATATTTGGGATTTTTCAACATCACTACTACGTCAACGAATACTTAGGTCTCCAGTCTAAGTAGGATCTCTGGTGGGGAAGCGTGGAACCAGATAACATGTGTTTCAAAAACAATCGAGGATGGGCGACTGTAATTGCGTCTCTAGAGCTTTAAGAATCAACTTGTCAAAAATTATATTGGGATCATCGGACTGTTAACCTCCGACATTTTCCGGCATTGTGTTCCAAAAACAATCGATGATAGGCGACTTTAATGGCGACACTACAGCTAGTCACGAAATTATATTGTAATCATCGGACTGTTAACCTCCGACATTTTCCAGCATTTCCGGCCATATTGTTTCAAAGATAATTGAGGATGGGCACCTTTATTGGCGTCACAAGAGCTTTAAGATCAAATGTACAGAAATCCAGGTCGATAGTTATCAAATGGTTTTTATTTCATAGTCAATGATCGTTTAAATTTCGAGGTACTTTTAACAACATCGTGAATTGACAAGGTGAATGATTGTGGAATGATTTTGGAATGGAATCGAATGAGAGTGTGGAGCGACTTTTGAAAAAAATGAAGGGGGTAAAGTGGGCGAAAATTGGACAAAATTTACGCTTCTTTATTATTTCCCTTTGAATAGACATTCGTCTCAATCAAAACCCTTCTAAATCGCTCACTCGTTACTTAATTGATATATCCAAAAAATTCACTCGAACCATTCAGAAACGCTCAAAAATAACTAAAAGGGTAATATTAACAACTACATCCAAAATTAATATAACTAGATAAAAATCGAGAATGCACTGGCACATTCAAAATTATAAGCGTCTGATTGGATCTTGAAGAAATAAGAAGATATTTATAGAACTTGTATGCAAACTTTGTCGAAGGGAGGTAATAAATATAGCTAATTTTGTTCATCCTGAACTAAATAAGTGATATTGGATTACCTCTCTTAAATTTCACCCAAAACTCGATCCACACATTCTTTCAATTTAATAAAATAATTCCAAAACCATTCCAAAACCATTCCAAAACTATTCGCCCTGTCAATTTTACGATGTTGTTAACTGTTACCTGGGGCCCGTTTAACTAAACATCTTACGAAAAAAATGATCGTAAGTCAAAATAATAAATCGTACCTGGTGTTTTCATCCATTGTTTGAATCTGACTTGCAATATCTCATTGGAATCGTCTTCAAAAGACGATTCTAATGAGATAATGCATGGCAGAATTCCATTTTTAGTAACCACTGTAGAAGCATTTTTAATTTTTGACTTACGCAAAAAATGATCGTAAGATGTTTAGTAAAACAGGCCCCTGCTCTGTGTTCATAATGAAAACGTTCACGATTCTGTTTGCAAATTATTCCCCGCATTGCGCATGCACTTTCATGCAAAGGCATGTAGCGTTTTAAAAAGCTTGCAAACGTTTTTATGCCACAGGCAGGGCAGAGTACATCGACTAACCCCTTATCATGATGAACCCGGAAAATTCCTGCTTTAGCAGGAGGTATCGATCTTACCCACTATAGCCTAATTTTTCTTATTCAAACTAGAAAAGTGAAAGAAAAAATATGTTCAAAAGAAAATAACGACTCACACAGTAAGTGCACCCAGTGCTTTCAGCACTTTGATTTAATGCATTTTGACCTAGGGGTTTCTTTATCATGTCTCGGATTAAAAATTGTCCTTTTTAAGCTGTATGACTGTCAACTAAATTAGATTTTTCCGGAGACAGCGAGAGAAGGGTTTTAAGAAAAAAGGTCGATCCTGTACCAGGCCAAGATCCTGCCCATCCTACTTTACAGTTAAAAACATCGTGAAATTGACATTCATTTCAATCAAAACCATTCTAAATCGCTCACGCAGCGCTCTTATCATTCATTCCAAACACTCACTCAAATTATTTCAAATCGATCAAACCCATTGAAAAATATAGAATCAAAATCGTCATTCAAAATAAATTTTGATAGAGAAAAATCGCGATTTCACTGTCATAATTCAAATTGTTAGCGTCTTGAAGAAAGAAGAAGCTAAGTATAGAACTTGAATGCATTTTTTATTAAAGAAAGGTAATCAATATCGCAATTTTGTTCATTCTGAACAAAATTTGTAATAAAGGATTACCTCCAATTAATTTCACTAAAATCTCGCTCCTCCTAATCATTTAATTTCATTCCTAAATCATTCACCTTGGCAATTTCACGATGTTGTTAACTATAGCAGAATCCCTTTACAAATTCTGGCTGTACATGTCCCAAAATGTCGCGAGTATTTTAGTAAGCTAAATTATTTCAAACTCATGTTTGTTTTAGCTTTCTTTCATTTCTTTTGTCTTTCCTGCTATTTGTTTGAACGTGTTAAGTTTTTAATCACTCGTATCCTTTTATTTTTTCACCATTTATATTAATGAAAGAGAGCCATCTTCTTAGACTACAAACGTACGTTACACATGATCAATACAACGTCGTCATACGTTGAAGGGGACATTTTTGGAGACATTTTTGAGAACTACCTGTTTCTTAAAGCGGTGGGTAAATATGGCAAATTATATATCAAAATAATCTACCGAAAAACGTTATACTAAATTCAAATTAATTATTTTCTTATTTGTTGCTATTGCAATTAATTGCGCTTCAAACTAGAGATTGAATTATAAATAGCGTTATTTTATACTTCGGAGACACTTTAGGAGAACATTTTCGTTCGAAAGTTAAGCCATTAAAGAAAATGATAAAAAAAAGAGAGTAAACAAATCTTAGATAAAAACGTATTTTGAAAATGCATTTTTCATTGGGAAAGGATCACATTCTTTCGTGAAATAACAGATCGTCTAATATAACCTTTGCTGTTTTCCTGTCCCATGGGACATTTTCATTTATAATACGACCTACGTCGCCGGAGTGAAGTTATAAGTTTCGCGGAAATTGAAACGTTAAATTTCAAGAAATTTGACAATTTTTCGCTTAAATTCGGGTCATATTATAAACAGAATATAAAATTCGTGCTCATAAAATACAGAATTTGTTAAACTCGTAATCTAAAACAGATAAAAACTCGGCGCAGCCTCATTTTATATGCTTATAGATGACTCGTTTAATAAGTTCAGTATTTAATGACCACTCATTCAATATCCTCTATGTATTTTAGTACTTCTCCAATTTCTTATTCATATCATCATCAATCTCCGCTTTCTAAAATCAAAACAGAACATGATCACATGGAATTATCGCTCATTAGTTTCACAACGCAATATCCAATACTCATAAATCAGAAACACTTGTGACCCCAAAAAGGTGTTGACACTGGTGAGAATAGGTACACGTACCGATTGTGAAACGAGGGGTCAGTCTGGGCTTAAGCTGGAGGGTGTGATATCGATATCAAAGCGAAACAAGGTGGACTTTTAATACACTAATGCCCACGAAATGGCATTCTTTTAGGAATTAGGACATTGATTATTGACCTTGACGGATAACCTTGACATTGAATGATGTGTATTGATGGGATATGTTTTATGCTACAGTAACTTACATCGTGAAATTGACATTCATCTCAATCAAAACCATTCCTAATCGCTCACTCAGCGCTCCTTTCATTCATTCATTCATTCATTCATTCATTCATTCATTCATTCATTCCAAACACTCACTCAAATCGATTAAAGCGCTTCAAAATCGTTACCAAACATTGCGAAATCTTTAAAGGCGATCAACAGTTAATTAAAATCGATCAAATTATTCTAAGACCGTATTGGCTGGTGTAGCTTTTAAAGTGTCTGATTGGTCCACAAAGACACACAAACAGAAAAATACGTATATCTTATTAAAGAGAAATAATTAATACCGCTAATTTTGATCATCCTGAACAAAATTAGTGATATTGGGATACCTCCCGTAAATTCCACTCAAAACTCACTCATTGCACTTATTCAATTTCATTCCAAAAACCATTCCAAAATCGACCACCTTGTCAATTTCACGATGTTGTTATCTGTAAATATAAAGATTGTCACTCAAATATGGTTGAGGTTACAAGAAAATATTAACAGGCTAAATTATCATCGAAAATCATAAGGGCACTCAGACAGACACTGGTCAGTAAACAATAAAATCTCGATCTATCGATGAAGGGACATGTTGTTAGTTACAGTTAACAACATCGTGAAATTGACAAGGTGAATGATTTTGGAATGAATTTGGAATGAAATTGAATGAGTGTGTGGAGCGAATTTTGAGTGAAATTATTGGGAGGTAACCCATTATCGAAAATTTTGTTTAGTATGAACAAAATTTGCGATATGTATTACCTCCCTTTAATAAAATATGCATAGAAGTTCTTTAAATAGCTTCCATTTTTTCAAAAACCAATCAGACCCTAAAAATTTCAATTAAATCGGTGAAATCGCGATTTGGTTCTTATTTTATTAATTTTGAAGGTAGTTGTAGATCTTATATTTTTAGTCATTTTGAGCGTTTTTGAATGGTTTTGAGTGAGTGTTTGGAGTGAGTGAACTTAGCGCTGAGTGAGCGATTAAAAATGATTTTGATCGAGACGAATGTCAATTTCACGATGTAACTAACTGTACATCGTAAAATTGACATCTCAATCAGGGCTATCCTTAATCGCTCCCTAAGCGCCCCATTCATTCATTCCTTACACGCTCTCAAATCAATCAAAAACGGTCCAAAATCGTTAGAAAACATTTCGAAATCGTTAAAGGCGACCAACATTTAATTCAAATAAAAAAAACTATTTTACTTTGTGACTAGCTGGTGTTGCTTTTAATGTATATGAATGGTCCATGAAGACACACAAACAGAAAATAACGAATATTTTATAAAATGGAGATAATTAATATCGCTAATCTTGTTCATCTTGAAGTTTTATTTCACTCAAACGTCGCTCCACATACTCATTCGATTTCATTCCAAGATCATTCAAAAAGGCATTCTTCGTGTCAATTTCACGATGTTGTTAACTGTAAAAATCCATAATTCGCGACCAAATACTACGCTGTGGGTACGCATTTGAATAGTCTCGTTAAGACAATTGTAAGATTTTTGAAAATCGGCAATTGTCCTTGTTAGGTATCCGGAGTTTCATGACATATTATTTGTATTGTATCTGTATGATAAAGGTGATATTGAGCATATGCGTGACATTTTCAGCAAAATATATCATGATCGTGTTTTTCACAGCATTTTCTGATGTGCGTGACATTTCCAGCATTTTCTCATATATGTGACATTTCCAGCAATTTCTCATGTGCGTGAATGAAAGATATTCAGCGTTCCATTCACGACTATCGTATCACTGCCTCAAATTGGTCAGAACACTTCAAAAATCATTCAAAACGCTCCGAAATTGGCCAAAACAGTCAATAACCTCGCTCACCCCAATGGTTTTATTGGGTGACGTGGATTGGGAAACGTTCGCAGTTCACAACATCTTGTAATTGACAAGTTGAATGATATGGATATTGTTTGAAGAGTTATTGAATGAGTGTGTGGAGCGCGTTTTGAATGCAATTTAAAGGATAAGATAAGGTAAAACAATTTCGGTAAGTTCGCAGATGGAAGAAATTGTCGATTTTTCTTACCTCCCGTTAAAAAATCTTCGTACTTTCCTATTTGTGTGTCTTCATGGACCAATTAGACGCTTTAGATTAAACTTTTTTAAAGGAATGTAATAGATCATTGCTTATATGTTCATTTGAACGAAACAAGCAATATGTTTTACCTCCCTTCAATATCATTCATACTTTGCAATGACACTCATTCAGTTTCAGTCCGAAATCGTTCCAAAATTATTGACCTGGTAAATTTCTCGATGTTCTTAACTATGTTAGTCACTCAAATCAAGAATCTTTTGGAACGATTGAAATGAACTTGTCATCGTTTTGAGATTTATTGAATGATTTGAGCGAGGAATTTGTAATGGTTTCGAAAAAAAGTCCGTGTGGATTTTACTGTAGTCTTAAAATCATAAAACAACAAACAGTAGACTTTTATTACAGTTTTTAATACAAACTTGACACGTGTACAATATCATTCAATTTTGTAGGGTCCATCAAAATTTGTGAATTCTGATTGGATGAAAATTTGTTTTATTTACAGTTAACAACATCGTGAAATTGACAATGTGAATGATTTTGGAATGATTAAGGAATGAAATTGAATGAGTGTATGGAGCGTGTTTTGAGTGAATTTAATGGGAGGTAATCCTATATCGCAAATTTTGTTCAGGATGAACAAAATTAGCGATATTGATTACCTCCCTTTGATAAAAAATGCAATAAAAGATATATACAAAGCTTCCTATTTCTTCGAGAACCTATGAGACGTTAAAAATTTGAATTATGTCAGTGAAATCGCGATTTTTCTCTATCAATATTTTTCTGAATCAAATTATGATTCAGAATATTTTTCGTTTCTAAAAAACCCTATTGTATAATTCATTATTCTTGCCCTGGCAGAGTGGAGTAAGTAAGTTACTAAGTAACTGGTCCTTGTATTTAAGGTTAAGGTCAATCAGCTTTTACTATTTTTTCACCGATAGACAAAAACGTAAACTACGAAACATCAAGTTGTCCAGGTTAAATAAAATCCCCGTAATTTCATCTTTGGCCAAACTGATGTTACGAGGTTTTGGTAACTAACGATGATGTTTACTTAAGTTTAGAAGATTAATATTTTGAGATTATGGATATTAGCGGACTCGCTTTAGAAAGATGCCAACATATTGCAAGTAAACTTGCAAAATTACGTCACGGCAGAGCCATGCTCTCCCAGGTGAAAAATAATGCAGAATTTACAGATCTGTTATTGTAATTATTCAGATTACAGGCAAAAGTCAAAGGGAAACAAATATCGAGCGAAATAATTTTGTTCTCGTCTAGTTCCCCACCCTTATTCATATAGAAATATTCGTTATATAGAGAATAAAATGTCTGTGTCTTAAAATATGAATGTTATCTGGTCGAGGTTGAGAGAATTTATCAGGACGAGGCTTTGCCGAGTCATGATAATTTCTTGCAGCCGAGACCAGATTACATTGGTATTTTAAGACACTTACATGTTATTCTATTTATCATGCAATCATTTCTATAATAAACATTTAAAAATAAAAAAAAATCTGGTGAAAGAGTATTCAAATTGTTTCTAAAAATAGACTGCCTGATAACATGTTATGTTATCGGACAGGTGATATCAGGCCAATGTAGGCTTCATTGCATGATAAATGGGGTTATTTTTCTAGCTATATTTATTTTGGATGTAGTTGTTGATCTTATCGCCTTTACATTTGTTTTGTCATTTAGAGCGTTTTTGAATTGTTTGGGTGAGTGTTTCAAAAGGAATGAACAGAGTGATGTTTGAGCGATTTGAAATGGTTTTGATTGATATGAATGTAAAAATTTCACGATGTTATTAACTGTACTAGAATATGGTTAAGATGGAGAGGGGAACTGCAATTCTCCCTTCTTGTCCGATATGGCCGAGGAGACCTTGACCTCTGGCACCGCTAAGGTAGGATGGACAGATAGGGTTTTGTTTTTAATTAAGAGATGGAGGGAGTATTTGTTAGTTTTATTGATTGATTGATTGAATGGAGTTTTATTCCAGAGTCAACATTTTTTCAGTTATATCGCGGCGGCTTGATCACCTAACAATATATTCCTGGTATTTCTCTCACCATTACAACCATAACATCCTTTTCTAGCCTCCAGCTGCTATCTCACATGGGTCTACGATTATCAACCCATTGGTGAGAGACCATAGTCGGAAAGAATCAGTGTCGCCGTCGGGGATCGAACCCAGGACCTCTAGATTGATAGCCCGACGCGCTATAACTTGCGCTATGACGGAGATTTTATGGAGGTATGACACTGAAAACCTCATCACACTGTGTGAATATGCAAAGCAAATGGACTTTTCTGATTCCAGCTAAAGTGATGGCCGTTTAACCACTAGGGGCATAGCAGTGGGATGAAGGGTTAGACTTCATGTATTCCACTTCTAAACCAGGAAGTGAACGACCTTAAATATATTCGGTACGGAGCATCAGGTTAAATACCTTCATGTAAATACGAAGTCATGCCCACCAGGGGCGGAGCCTCAGGGGGGAGGGGGAGGACTCACTGTCTATGTATAATATTTTATGAACTTCTATATGGATCACAAAATTAGAGATATTCACTGAAAAAAAAAAAAAAAAAACAACAAATATTTCTATAATAATGACTGCCTTGCCACAAAGGTCGGATCACTATGGGTAGGTGGCTGTATTATCGGTCTATTTGAAATGTTTAAGACTATTCTTTTCTAATTCAGGAAGTCAAAAGCCTTTAATATATTTTGAATGGATCATCAAAGTTATAAACATTTATAATACAGTTAGTGACATCGTGAAATTGATATTCATCTCAATCAAAACCATTCTAAATCGCTCCATTCACCCATTCCAAACATTCTCTCAAATCGATCACAAACGCTCCAAATGACTAAAAAGTATACAATCAACAGCTACGCTCAAAATAAATATAAGTGGAAAACATCGCGATGTCACTGACAAAATTGAAACCGTTAGCGTCTGATTGATCCTTGAAGAATTAGGAAGCAATTTACAGAACTTTTTATGAATATTTTATTAAAGGGAGGTAAAGAGTATATCTAATTTTGTTCCCTTTATTTTCACTCAAAACTCGTTCCACACACTCACTAAATTTCATTTCACGATGTTTTTTAACTGTAAAAGTAAATAGCTTTAATGTTGGATCGCATGGGGTGGGGCACCGGAGGGAGCGGTAGGAATTAGGTCCATGTAAATATAACTTTCAACAACTACATCCAAAATAATTGAAATTGGAATCGTTTGGCTCGTTCTTGAAAAAATAGAAAGTTACTTTTTAGAATTTGAATGCATATTTTATTAACGGAAGGTAATAAATATCGCTAAATTTGTTCATCCTGGACAAAATTAGCGATATTGGATTACCCCCTTCAATTTCACTTAAAACTCACTCCTCACGCTCTTTCAAATTAATTTCAGAATCATTCTAAAATCATTCACCCTGCCATTTTCTCGATGTTGTTTACTTTAGTCCTTTATAATGAAATAGTTATTTGGCCAAATTTTAAAGTTTGAAATGCATCAGTCTGTCCATTTATTAAGTGATGAACGATTTCAGCGATGACAGCACTTTGATTAACACCTAGAGTTTAAGTCTATTACAATATTATTGTCTTTTAGGCGGGGTTCCCTGGATTACGGTTCATTTATATGATAATTTTCCTCGAAACACTGCCTAAATGATGTCATTAGATAAATTTCAGCTGTATTACACGGATTTTTAATAAAAAACAAGCACACTCACAAAAAACAAAACTAAAACAACACCAACAACAACAACAAAAGCAACAAAAGAGTCAAAGAATTTCAAATCAACGGGCCTTGAAATAAAATATTGAAAAAGAAGAGACAAATTACTTTAAAAGGGCATTTTGCCTCTTATTGCTAAATATTTTTCCACTTTATTGCATTCAGGGCATACAGCTTTAAAAGGGTATTTTCCCTTTTATTCCTTTAAATATTTATCCACTGTATTGCATTCAGGACATACAGCTTTAAGGGGTATTTTCCCTTTTATTCCTAAATATTTATCCACTTTATTGCATCATGGCATACAGCTTTAAATGGTATTTTCCCTTTTATTCCTAAATATTTATCCCCTTTATTGCATTCAGGGTATACAGCTCTTAAAGGGTAAATGGATCATGCCATCCCCTTTAAAGATTCCACAACTAAATGAGCCTTTGCGTGACATTTCCAACAATTCGAAACGTTCGTTACGTGCAAACATTGAGTAGCGTTGACAGCCACATACTGTTATAATAAAGTAACCTGATGGTCTACAGGTACTTTGAGACCTTACCAATCTGCTGAACATATAGTGAAGACTCTGGACAGACTGTGCGGATGCACAGGCTGGCCAGAATCTTTGCTTTGCACATATTTGAAATTGTTGGAAATATCACGCACAATCTGAAATGGTAACAGCGACTTCGCCTTTTCAGTAATCTTACATTTGAAACGTTTAAAATAATACAGCTCTTAATTGTAAAGCGATCACGGCATCATGATTGTAAAGATTCCACATTTAAATAGCAACGGCTTCTCCCTTTTAATAATTTTAAGTTTGAAATCTTGGAAACAATACATCTGTTAATGGTTAAGGGGTCAGGGCATCATAATTGAAAGATTCTATATTTAAATAACAACGGCTACTCTTTTTTAAAAAATTGAAATTCAAAAAACTTGAGAAAAATGCTAAATTGTTAAGGGATCACGACACCATGATTGTAAAGATTCAAAATTTAACAACAACGGCTACTCCTTTTAAATAATTAAAAATTTGAAAACTTGAAAACAATACATTTCTTAATGGTTATTCCTTAACACGCCAAAGAAATATTTCGACTGTACTAATACCATATCATATTGTTTGTAAAACTACTGAGATTAAGACCTGTAAAGATCAAATCTGTTCAATAAAGAATCTTGAATCTTAATGGTTAAGGGGGCCATGGTATCATGATTTAAAGATTCCACATTTAGATAACAACGGCTTATCTTTTTAAATAATTTGAAATTTAAAAAAAAAAAAAAAAAAAAAAAAGAAAACTCAAAAACAATACATCTTTCATGGTTAAGGGGTCAGGGCATCATTAATAAAAGATTCTACATTTAAATAACAACGACAACTCTTTTCAAATAATTTGAAATTAAAAAAAAGGGGGGGGGCGAAAGCAATACATATTTTATGGTTAAGGGTCACGGCATCATAATTAACGGATTCCACATTTAAAAAATAACGGCTACTCCCTTTAAATGATCAAACGTTTGAAAACAATACAGCTCTAAATGGTTAAGGGGTCACGGCATCATGATTAAAAAAAAATCCACATTTAAATAACAACGGCTACTCACTTTGAATAATTAAAAAAAATCGAAAATCTAGAAAACAATACATCTCTTAATGGTTAAGGGACAATGACATCATAATTCAAATATTCCAACAACAATAACAACGGCTACTCTTTTTAAATAATTTGAAATTTAAGTACTTGAAGATAATTCAGCTCCTAAGGTAGTGGACCCGTAATAATTCTGCAACGCTTCAGAAGTAATGGGCTTTTACAGTGTTAACCAAGGTTTCCCTACTGATTTTCATTAGGAAACCTCGGTCAACAATGTGAAAGTTCATGAGCTCCGAAGTGTTGCGGTACCATTACGGTTCCACTACCTTCATGGTTAAAGGATCACGGCATCATAAAAGGTTCCATATCTACAGTTAAAAAATCGAGAAATTGACTATTCTCCCGACCAAAATAATTCTAAACAATTCACTCAGCGATTTATGCATTCATTCCCACCACACACATAAATCGATCAAAAACGCTCGACAATTATTTGAAAACATTCCGAAATGGTTCAAGATGATCAACATTTTAGTTAAATCAACCAAATCATTCTACCATTTTTGACTGGCGTTGCGTTTAAAGTGTCGGGTTGGTCTACGAAGACTCACAAACAGAAAAGTACGTACATATTATGAAATGGAGGTAATAGATATCGCAGATTTTGTTCATGATGAACACAAAAGCGATATTGAATTACCTCCCTTTAATTTCGCTCAAAAATAATTCTAAAATCATTATCTTGTCAATTTCACGATGTTCTTTACTGTAAATGATGGCTAAGAGATTGCGACATCCTCATCAAAGATTCCACAACTAAATAATCTTACGCCTTTCAATCTTATGGTAGTGGAACCGTTATAGTTCCGCAACATTTCGGAACTAATGATCTTTCACAATGTTGACCGAGGTTTCCTAATGAAATTCATTAGGAAACCTGGGTTAACACTGTCAAAGTTCATTACTCCGGAAACGTTGTGGAACTATTACGGGTCCACTACCTTAATTTTGAAAAATTCACCTTCATAAAAACGCGTCTTAAGACGCTTGAAAAAGCATGGTTCTCGATCTATACACGAAAAGATGCCTGAAAATATATTTTTTTTTCTTTTGATATTAACCGGTCAAGATGTAAACTTATGACCTGATCATACCACATCTTCTGAAAACGGCTCAAGGGATATAGAAAGTGTTTTGCATTTGCTTCTTATGAGACGCTTTCAAATCCCATCAGCGTTGAAAGGGATTTAGCTTATTAATTTAGAAAGTAATTATACCATGACCTTTTCGCCTTATAAAAAATATAAATAGGACTAATTGTGCTTATATCTAAACAATACCGCTAATAAATCATGTTTTACAAGTCTTACAGAGAGAAAAAACAACAAAAACTCGTCTCTGACACACACAAAAAGCAGCAGTAGCAAAACAACAACAATCCTAACAGCTTCAACAGTGGCAGCAACAGGCAGGTGCATCTAACTTTAAAGTCTAATTACAGTTAACAACATTGTAAAATTGAAAAGATTAATGATTTTGGAACGATTTTGGAATGAAATTGAATGAGAGTGTGGAGCGAGTTTTGAGTTAAATTAACGGGAAATAATCCAATAACGCTAATTTTGTTCAGGATGAAAGTGTTTTTCTGTTTTTGCGTCTTCATAGACCAATCAGACATTTTATAATCCACACCAACCATTAAAATCGTAGAACAATTTTAACGATTTGAATTAAATGTTGATCGTTTTGAACGATTTCTAAATGTTTTCTTATGATTCCAGAGCATTTTTGATCGATTTGAGTGAGTGTTAGGAATGAATGAATGGAGCGCTGAGTGAATGATTAAGGATGATTTTGAGCGGAACGAGTGTCAATTTCACGATGTTTTTAACTGTAATTAGAAGCAT
>OX411550.1:11454656-11510333 GCA_948146395.1 Fragum whitleyi
ATATTCAAATTTTGACCACTGCACGCTTCCATCTTTCCGTAAAGAAGCGAGCCAACTATTTAATCATATGGATTTTTTTCACATTTAAATATAGAGATGGAGCATTGGCCAATGAGACCAATATTAGAAAAAATCTGAACTTTTCACCGCACATGTATTAATTATCACAAGAAAATTGGCCATATTTCGACCACGTTAAACAGATGTGTGGTTGTCAAGCGAAAAGGGGTCGTCTGGCTATTACTGGGAAGGGCGAAATGTATCAACCCCACTCAGACTGCGCGGACTGCGCAGGCTGAACGGAGTCAGTCGAAAATTTTTCGTAATTGATGTATTTTTCGAATCTAGAATGATTCTTAGATATTTTTCTGTATTATCATTTTCGAAAGACGATATCTGGCCGCGAGGTTATTCAACTTTTCTCATTCTCAACTCAAAATTTTCTCAATTATCAACTCGAGATTAAAGCTGATATTCTGTTGTGAAACTAAAACAAGTGCGAAACATAAAAGATAATATTAATAAGTTGTTATAAAAAACAACTTATTGATATTTTCTATTATGTTAATAAATTAATTCAAATTCTAAATTTGAAAAAAAAAAAAATCTCAGGTGATCACGAAAAAAGTTTTATAACCTCGGGCCACAACTGGTACTTATCCTTTCTCAAATCCGATCTGACCGGAATCTTTTACAACTTGGCCGATTTTCTGAATCTAGAATGACCTTTCTACAGACCCAAATAAGACTTTTTGAACTGGAATTTATCTCTTTTTGAAATATTTTGTACGAAGTATCCAGAGGGACCTTTTTTCGTGACGGGCTACGGGCATTCGATAGAAAAATCTGTCCTCAAAATCGGTATTCGGAAAGCGATCGGACATATGCGTAAACCGGAAAGTGTCTCGGATGAAGTTTTTTCATTTGGGGTCATTTTTTTTAGTAATTCGGCTTGTGCTTAGGTCGAATTTCTTGAAATAAAAGGATTTTTTTGAAACTAAATTCTGATCGTCTATTAAGATCGTTTTGGTATTTAATCACAAAACGCAGTAACACACTACGTTTTGTTGTAAAATTGAATATGCCAAGTCCTAGACTTTGTTTGGTTTTTATCCTTGTGACGTCGTGTACAGTTAAGAACATCGTGAAATTGACAAGATGAATAATTTGGAATGATTTTGGAATGAATTTGAATGAGTGTGCGGATCGAGTTTTGAGTGAAATTTAAAGGGAGCCATCCAATATCGCTAATTTTGTTCAAGAAGAACATGATTAGCGATATTAATAACACCCTTTAATAAAATATGCATACAGGTTCAAAGAATAGATTTCTGTGTCTTCATGAACGCGTTTTACGCTTCAAAAAATAAAATTATATCAGCGAAATCGTGGATTTTTTATGCCGATTTTTATTCCCATTGTAGTTGTTGATCCTATCACTTTTAGTGATTTTAGCGTTTTTTAATGTTTTGAGTGAGTGTATGGATATAATGAGTGGAGCGCTGAGTGAGTATTTTGAATCGTTTTGATCGGAATAATTGTCAATGACATATTTTAATAACTGTTAACCTACGTGAAAAGCGACGCGCTTCCATAGCCCCGCCCTTATTATTCCCGAGGTATTTCCCGAAGAATAATCAAACGTATTATTCTGCGTAATTAATGAACTGGCAGGGCGGGGCTTAATCGTGACGTAATTTGGCGAGTTTACTTTTCAATAGTTTGGGTTCTTTCAAATTCTAGTCGGTAATCATCGTTAACGCGTGCAAATAACTGTATCCTTAAGCCTAAAGGATTCACGTGCTTTGAGAGAGTGAACACATTTCATCGTTTGGTTACCAATGCCTCGTAACTTCAGCTTGATTAAGCTGAAGTTACGAGGATTTGGTTACCAATCTACGATTGAAGGTCTCGAGTTATTTATGTCGACTCTTTTAAGTTGTAGATTATTTTAGATAAAAGCTGATTTCCCTTAACCTTAAGTGCAACGACCCGTTACTTAGGCTCCGCCCTGCCAGGGCATTAATCATGGATAATACCTTAAATCATTGACATGAGTTTACCTTTATGCGATGAGTAAATTAACCAAAGAATATATTTACAACCAAAGAAGATCGGCGGTTACGGAAAGCTTCGTCTTTTATCGGTTGACTTTGTTTTTCATAGGATCGTAATATGATGCCTACAATCATCGACGGACTCGTAGTCGAGAGATGTAAGTAGCAATCGTTTTTAACAAACTTTTGATGGTTCAAATCTGCATAAAGCCAACATTCTGTTATTTTTTTCCTATTTAAAACAGATCATAAGACAAAACCACGCATTATTGCATTATTTTGTTAAATCACGATATGTTAATTAGAAACCCCTATTTCATATATATGCTCCTTTAATATGTATGACAAACGTCGTAGGCAAATGACTTCGGTGGTAAAGAAATTCTCTTTAATGCATTTGTTTTTGTTTTGTCGTTTTTGTCTTTTTTTTTTTTTTAGATTTTAGTGACGGCGCGGATTCAAATTTTAAAAAGTATATAGACTGTCTTTTTCACCATTGTCTCGGTTACAGACATTTGAATTTCTTCCAGCGTATTAAATAACCGAAGTACCACCAGACGCCCAGTCTGATAAGGATAAAAAACTTCGAAGTCTGTGGTTCGAGCTCTACCGCTGCCAGGAAATGTTTACGGGCAAAACATATAATAGTCAGTCCCAGGTCAGCCTGCAATATAAGTTTGGTAGCAAAGGGTTTAAGCACTTTCTAGCGAAAATAGACAATAATATGTTAGTGTCTTAAAATATCAATGTCAACGTTATTTTGATGAGGTTGAGAGAATTTATCACGACGAGGCTTTGCCGAGTCGTGATTATTTCTCTCAGCCGATACCAGATAACATTTATAATTTTAGACACTAACATATTGTTATATTTATCATGCATCATTTTTCAGTGCTTAATTATATTAAACCCTGAAAAATCAAAGGGAAAGTTCATATGGGACGCAGTATCGGTCCAAGTTAACCCGGTTTCCACTCGAACGACCTAGGTTTGGTACTAGTGACGTCAATTGAACCTTTCGGCAACGATGCTTCTGATCCCGGGTCAGGCCGACGCTACTTGGCTTCTAGATGATGCCAAAGAGTAGTGCACAACAGTTCGATTATACAAAAAATTCTAGCCTTTCTTTAGATTAAATAAAAATTACTTTTGTCCTTTTAAAAATTGTACAGTTAAGAACATCGTGAAATCGACAAGATTTTATTTTTGGTGATGTTTGGAGCGTTTTTTAATGTTTTGTGTGAGTGTTTGGAATGAATCATTGGAGCGCTGAGTGAATGATTTAGAATGCTTTTGATCGAGATATAGGTCAATTTCACGATGTAACTAAATGTAATTTGCACGGGGTTATCAGTATGTAAATGGAATAAAGGCACTCTTCTATACTAATAAGTTATAATAAGTTATTGTACGGGTATTTTTGAATCATGTTTACTCCCATCAGTCCTAGACAACTCCATTCACATGGATGTCATCTCTGCGCATACATGTTACAGTTATTTTCACTTCATTACATCACCTCTCTTGACCACCGGACTGTCATGTGAATGTCCCGAAAGAAATTCAGGTAACAGTCTATGCAGTTTGTTTCTAAAAAAAGAGTGGCCCGATATCATTTAATGTTATCAGGCAGGTTAAATTAGGTCAATACAGGCTTCATTACATGATGATTATTTTACCCGAACTTTTCTAATGACATGGCGTACAGTTGATAACATCGTGAAATTGACATTAACCTCAAACATAACAATTCTAAATCGCTCACTCAGCGCTCCATTCACTCATTCCAAACACTCACTCAAACCATTCAAAAACGCTCAAACCAATTGAAAAATATAGAATCAACAACGTCATTCAAAATAAATTTTGAAAGAGAAAAATCGCGAATTCTCTGACATAATCCAAGTTGTAAGCGTCTCATAGGTCCTTGGGAAAATAGGAAGCTACGTATAGAATTTGTATGCATATTTTGTTAAAGGGAGGTAATCAATATCGCTAATTTTGTTCATCCTAAACAAAATTTGCGATATAAGATTGCCTCCTATTTAATTCACTCAAAACTCGCTCGACACACTCATTCAATTTCATTCCTAAATCATTCCAAAACCATTCACCTTGTCAATTGAACGATGTTCTTAACTGTGTCGTAGAAGTAGAAATAGAACGGTAAAACATGTTTAAAGCGAACTCGCAAGATACCATAAAAAGGTCGCTCAAGCTTATGGTTGATTACATATTATTCACTTTATAGGACAAATGAAAGAAAACAATGTTTCTAATTGTTTATATCGAGGATTCAGTGCAAAACTGTAATAAGTGAATAGACACTTCGTACAGTCTTGCGCTGAACCCTCGATATGCAAGCTATTGCCTACGGCTGACCAACTTCTTTGTTGAAAAAATTTATTATAATCTCATGTTTATGATGAAATATAAAACTATAGTAGGTCTATTCAATAAAATTGAGGATTTGAACGTAAACACCAGCCTCCATAAAAGAATTTGCTTTTTTGCAAATGACTATATTGACAAATGTCGCTTAAAGAAAGCTGTTGCTTATTAGAGGTTGACACTCGAGCAAGAATGACTCAGCGTTTTTCTTCTACAATACTGAAAACACACTGTCGTGTGTATTAAACTCCTTTTTGTTTTATGGTTTAAGCGAGCCTTTTTGGACCGGCATTTTTCATACAGATCCTCTTTATGTTGTTTTTTCACACGAGAAACCGTCTATGCGGGACATCTTTTTGACCCGTCACGCAAAAAGGGACCATCTGGGCAGTGCGTAAAGTGTCGACCCTAGTCAGACTGCGAGGATTGCGCAGATTGACTAGGGTCGATGCTTTTCGCACTTTGCTTATTTTCCGAGTCTAGAATGATCAATCTACCTTCCAGTGAAAGTTTTTTTGAAATGCGACCTCTGTTTGACCTATGCTGGACCCAATCTCTTTCATAAATATCATTTTACAGAGTTCCCAGAGGGTCCTTTTTTGCGTGACGGGTCACATGTATTTGCGAAGATAAATGATTTTGTACATAATGAATTATATAGATATTATTAAATAATAATTTTAGATAAATTATATTATAATTTCAAACCTTCAAATGAAATATAAAATGCCATTCTTTTAATTCTTTCATATTCTCAACAGAACATAATCTTTCTCAATCACATTTCTGTGGGAAAAAGAAGGCACAAGATGACATTTACGCGGGACATCTTTGAAAAGTCAATGATTCTAAACAGAAGGAACCGATATAACTTGTATTAATTGTACTAGTATTTCATGCTTACTGTTTGAAATATCAAATATCAA
Organism: Fragum whitleyi; assembly: GCA_948146395.1. Classification (NCBI taxonomy): domain Eukaryota; kingdom Metazoa; phylum Mollusca; class Bivalvia; order Cardiida; family Cardiidae; genus Fragum; species Fragum whitleyi. The sequence continues at coordinate 11,460,031 of OX411550.1, forward strand.
ATAGTTAAATATCGTATTCTAAAGTGGTACTCCACATCTCTTATATCTTATCAAATAGGAATAAGACAATATATCGATGAATAAGTTTACGACTTGACGCACCGACGCTCGGACGGACACACGAAAGACACAGCTTAATGACAAAAACTTTAACATCGTTTGGCAATTCGAGGTAAAACTCAAATTTGGTCCTTACTGTAAAAAAAAAGCCATGGCTAAATTTCACTGGATGATGATCATTCTAGAATCCTTGTTTCAAAAAAGATTGTTCAGGTCCAGCGATGGCTCATAATAAGTCATCTTGTCGAGCCAAGGGTTACGAACGTTTTACTTATCGTATTCGAGAAGATCTTATCGATTCGATAGCCCTTGACTCGTGAAGATGATAATAAGTATGAACCAAAGATTTAGAGCCACCTAGAAAAAAAACAGTAAGATAACATCTTGAAATTGTCACTCACTTCGAACAAAACAATTCTAAATCACTCCCTCAGCGCTCAAATAGTTCACTGCAAAAAACTCGCTCAAAAACGCTCAAAAATTGTAAAAAAAAAAAAACGCTTCGAAACGTTCTAAATGATCAAGATTTCAATCAATCGTCTAATTTGTCTGTGAAGATATGCAATCAGAAAAATAGATTTTATTGAATCGAGGTAGAAAACAATCGCTTTTTTCGTCCAATTGGACAAGATGAATGATTTTGTACATAATGAATTATGTAAATATTATCATATGAAATTTATATATATAAATTATATTTTAATTTCAAACTTTCAAATGAAAAATAAAATGCCATACTTGTAATTCTTTCATATTCTCAACAGATCTTCAATCTTTCTCAATCACATTTCTTTGGGAAAAAAGAAGGCACAAAATACACAAGGTAAACGGAAAGAAAAATCTTTACGGGTAACGGAAAGAAAGTAACAGGAAAAAAAGAGACTAAAAAAATAAGAATTTTGGCTAGGAAAAAAAGTAACAGGAAAAAAAGTAACACTTTATCAATCTATATAAAATATTGACAAAAATTCTTACTTTTTTTTTTATTTTAAATTGATCTTTTTGTAACTTTAAGTGTCAATTACATAAAATATGAAATAAAACTTGAATTTTGACATTGTATTTAAGATATATAAATTGAATTTCACCCATTAAAGTGACAATTTTCATCTAATCTTAAGCAGAAAAAAATAAGTCGGTCTCTCTATAGCTCTGTCTGACTCATTACCTCTGTTAGACTAATTCTCTCTCTCTCTCGCCCTGTCTTTATCTATCTCACAAATATGCTTTCTCACATACATGTGACCGGTCAGATAAAAGGATCACGTGAATAGTGCGTCAAGTATCGACCTTAGCCAGACCGCGTGGAATTCGCATGAGGAAAAGGGTCGATACTTTTTGCAGTTGGATTTTTTTCTGATTTAAAACAATCAATTTATATTTCCATGTAACAATGTTTGATACTCGACCTCAATCTCTTTCTCTCTCTTACAAAGAATTTCTCGGTTTCCAGGAAATGTAGATCGTTTTCAAACGATATCGAAGGAAGCGTTTTTGGACAATTTCGGCACTTTTCTCAGTAAATGGTGTGTGTGTTTTAAAGGCATTTCGGCCCGTTAGACTTAGCATCTTACGATCATTTTTTTTCGTAAGTCAAAAATTAAATCTGCTAATAGATTAGTAAATAGATATGGAATTCTGCCGTGCATCATATCATTGGAATCGTCTTCTAAAGACGATTTCAAAGAGATCATGCAAGGCAGAACCAAATAATGAATGAAAACACCAGGTCCGATTTGAGATTTTAACTTACGATTATTTTTTACGAAAGAAGTTTAGTAAAACTGGTCCTTGGTGTACTGATTGGGCAAGAGAGAAGTTTTTGATCGTAGGGAATGTCAATTTCACGTTTTTTTAATTATACAGGTTTAATTTCCCCCGACAAATACTTTATAATGAAAAACAGAAACAGATAAAAACAATCCCCATGGTTACTTCCGTACATTTTACATACCAACGTGAAACAAAACTGGTTTTCAAAAATAGAAAGATAATTATGTTCTTTTATTTAGTGAAGCGATGACCCCAGTCATTGACGTCACAGCACACTCCTTAGATATCAAAATGTCATTTTTTTGCAACATAATTATATGTGACCCGTCGCACGATAAAAGGAGGTCCGTGAAGTTGGCCTAGCAGTCTAGCATATCAATCTGGCCCTTACAAATATGAGAACTTTCATATTTAGGGTGAAAACGATAGTCGTCATTTTGGGTTGCAAAGCTGCTAGACTGCTGGAAATGTGAAGTAGGTAAAGTTTATCGACATGTCAACGATCTACGAAAAATCCTATGTATCGTTGATTTGTCACATTTGCAACAAACTTCTTGTAGAACGTTGCCGACTGCTTTTCGAAATAGAACGGTCAGATATCAAAAAAAATCTTAGGAAAAATAATTAGGCTAATAGGCAGCTGGCCTGCAATTTTCACATTTCCAACATCAATAACTTTGTTGAAATTTATTTACGCTGCTAGGCTTCCAACTTTACTCTGCTAGGCTGCTAGGCTGCCAGACTGCCAACTTCACAAGAATTTCAGTGTTAACGGTTTGAAGTGATTTCTAGTGTATAACACTAGTGTCAGATGTCAATGATTTTGATAAAAAAATTCAGTCTGCTACGCTGCTAGGCTGCCAACTTCACTCTGCTAGGCTGCTAGGCTGCAAGACTGCCAACTTCACATTTCCAGCAGTCTAGTAGCGTAGCATCCTAAAATGACCACTTTCGTCTTTTTTTCTCCAAAGATTAAAGTTCTCATATTTGTAAGGACCAGATTGATATGTTCCGCGCAATTTTCGGGACATTTTGGTCGGAAAAGTTGAATAAAGTGAGATATCCGGGTCAAACCTACTTCACTAGAATTTCAGTGTTTACGGTTTGAAGTGATTTCTAGTGTATTACAATAGTGTCAGATATCAATAATTTTGATAAAAAGATTTTTCAGTCTGCTAGGCTGCTAGGCTGCCAACTTCACTCTGTTAGGCTGCCAGACTGCCAACTTCACATTACCAGCAGTCTAGCAGCATACCAACCAAAATGAAACCTATCGTTTTTTCCCCAAAATTTGAAAGTTCTCATATTTGTAAGGGCCAGATTGATATGTTGCGGGCAATTTTCGGGACATTTTGGTTGGAAAAGTTGAATAAAATGAGATATCCGGAACAAATCTACCTTCACTAGAATTTCAGTGTTTACGGTTTGAAGTGACTTCTAGTGTATAATAAAAGTGTCAGATATCGATAATTTTGATAAAAAGTTTTTTCAGTCTGCTAGGCTGCTAGGCTGCCAACTTCACTCTGCTAGGCTGCCAACTTCACATTTCCAGCAGTCTAGCAGCGTAGCATCCTAAAATGACCTCTTTCGTTTTTTTTCCCAAAGATTACAGTTCTCATATTTGTAAGGGCCAGATTGATATGTTCCGGGAAATTTTCAGGACATTCTGGTCGGAAAAGTTGAATAAAGTGAGATATCCGGAACGAATCTACATTCACTAGAATTTCAGTGTTTACGTTTTGAAGTGACTTCTAGTGTATTACACTAGTGTCAGATATCGATAATTTTGATCAAAAGTTTTTTCAGTCTGCTAGGTTTGCTAGGCTGCCAACTTCACTCTGCTAGGCAGCTAGGCCGCTAGGCTGCTAATTTCGCGGACCTCGAAAAAGGGCCATCTGGGAAGTCTGTAAATGAATATTTGAAAATAGTAATTGGGTCCAGCATAGGTCAACGAGAAGTCGCGTTTCAAACATACTTTCGCAGGAAGTAAGATTGGTAATTCTAGATTCAGAAAATAAGCAAAGTGCGAAAAGTTTCGACCCTAGTCAATCCGCGCTATCGACACCTACACATTATCAAGATGGCCCTTTTTCGCGTGACGGGTCACAAATGGTCATGAATATGTAACAATAAGAAGAAAAAATTACATAGAATATATATAATTCATTTTACGTAATTTGACTGTGTACACAGATAGCTCCACCCAAAGGCATGCATATTAACGAAGCAATGCATGTGTACACTATCTGCTTTCAAACAAAATCACATTGACAAAATCTCATTTCAGCCTATCCTTCATCAGCCCCTCAGCTTTTTATGATAGATATAATATATAACAACAACAACAATAATAATCATGATTAAAAAACGAAAAAAAAAAAAAAAAAAAAAAAAAAAACCCCGAGTGAAACGATAAAATTGTTATCAATAATAACAACAACAATAATAATCATGATTAAAAAAAAATAAAAAAAAATAAACACGGAGTGAAACGATAAAATTGTTATCATTTATACGATTAAAGGAATATTCATTTTTTCTTTGTTGGAAGCAATCATTAATGAAAAAACATGTTATCCTCCATACTTTGTAACTGACGATGAACTGAAAAACTCATGTCTATGAAATAGACTATTGAATCTTGAATTTATGTAATATTGTCTCATAATAATCATACCTCTTTCTATATCATTAACCTTCAGAAAAATAGTAATGAAAATACCATGGAATTAAATGATTCTTGTTTGAAACAGATGTAAAAAAAATCTGCTTTTCTTGGCTGAATTGTTAGTGTGTTTGCACTTATAATCAGATCAGGTTTAGGTTTCATTAAGGTAGTAGACCCGTAATGGTTTTGCAACATCTCAGAAGAAATGAACTTCAACAATGTTAACCGAGGTTTCCTAGTGATTTTCATTAGGAAACCTCAGTTAACATTTTGAAAGAATATGTGGTTCAAAATGTTGCGGAACTATTACGGATCCACTACATTTAAAGCGATTTTTTGATATGGTAAATTTTGGCGTGCTTATCTCATGGTTGCACAGCAGTGCAACAATCAACACGATAATTGTCCTTATAATGGCGGCATAGATCTGCCACCATTTACCAGATAACTTTCTAGAAAAACAGCCTCTAACTAATTTTATCTTAGAACTGTACAAATATTCTTGTGATAACATTCAAATGATATTTTTTATGATATCATATGGATATTTTTAGAACAATGACATGATGCGGTTATTTTTAGAAACTTGCATTTCTGTTAGAAACATCGACGAAAAAAGAAAAGAGGCTAAAATAGAGGCTATGAGACAAATGTAATACATACTTAGTGTATTGTATGAAAACAGCTAACTCGGTTGTGGTAATTGATAATTGTCTCGACAGAGCCAGACATTTATCAACCTCGTTCGATATTTTTTCAATACAAAACACTAAGTACGTATTATATATATATATGTAATTTTCTTTACGGCTCTTGCTATGTTTGTTAGCGGTTCCCGTACATAGATCTATAGATGAATAATCTAGATCTATGTTGGATGGTAGGTTAATCTTATGGTAACTAACTATACAAGGACCGAGAGACGATGCTGTCCAAAAATACTATGATGAAAAAGTTTAATCAGTACGGATTTTTCAGATTATAAAACTTTGTATTTGCCAAAATCGGTGTGAACAGTTTGTATTTGCCAAATCCTTGTGAACAAAGAATTTTTTTCAATCAATGCGATCATTGTTCATTAAGGAAGAGAAATTTAAATTTTCAGTTTGTTAGATAAGTAATTAAGGTTTCGTTTTCATTAAAATCATACCGAATGGTTCATTTCGAAAATTCTCGAGGTTAGAACGCTACCTTCACTTTCTATGATATTATGTCTTAATCATGAAGCCAAAGTTTGTATTGCCTCTGCGGATGATTCTTGGATTGTTCTAGAGGCGGAAAAAGATTTTTCAGTCAATTGCATTGTCTTTCTTGCAGTATCTACTTTTTCTGATTTTATTTTTTGAAAAAGAAAGTGCAATAAAAATGATTAGAAGGGTCTAACCCATCTGTTTGAAACCATTGTATGTATTGCCTCTGCGAATGAATCTTGGAGGATTCTAGAGGGGGGTGGGGGGGATGGGATTTTCAGTCGATTGCATACTGTTTCCTGCAGTATCTACTTTTTCTGATTTTTTAATGCAGTTTCAGTTATATCGTGGCGATTGGAGCACCTAACAATTGATTCCTGGTATTTCTCTCACCAATTCAACCATCACATCATTTCCTTGCCTCAAGCTGCTATCTCACATAGGTCTACGATTATCAACCCATTGGTGAGAGACAAAAAGTCAGAGAGAATGGGTGCCGCCGTAGGGTATCGAGCCCGGGCTATCTAGATTGACAGTCGACGCGCTAACAATTGCACTATGATGACGGCTTTAGCGCAAGAGTGTACTAGGTGTATATACATTGTATAATAGTTTTGCACTGAATCCTTGATATGCTAAAACAAATTTCGGTTTGGTCTCTGGTTTTTGATAAAAAAAGTCTCGCAAAATTAAAAACTCCTAAAAAGTTTCTCACCTGTTTAGCGCGGACAAGTGCACCTAATGAATTTTTTCTTTTCTTTGGTCCATCGCCGCCGTCTTTGCGCAGTTGATCGAGCGTCATTTTGTTATACTAGAGGTTCCGGGTTCGATCACCGACGGCGGCACTCATCCTTTCCGACTATTTGTTTCTCACCAATGGGTTGATAATCGTAATCATCTAGAGCACCTCATAATGGATTCCTGGTATTTCTCAAACCAGTAGTCTAGTAAACCAAAGCCTATCTTAGCCACCAGCTGCTATACCACATAGGTGTACGATTGTAAATCAATTGGTGGAAGACGAATAGTCGAAAAGAATGAGTGTCGTTTTGAGATGAAGATTTTTAAATGGCTAAAGGAAAATCTTAAGATAATTACATAAGGAAACGACGATGGTTCTACATTGGCTAAAAACGAGAAGCCTTGACAATGTCGAATGTTGTCACTCAAAATATCCAAAATCGTTTCTTATGACGTCATAATTATCTTATTTATTTAGTCACTAGCTTTAAATATTGCCTGATAAAAGGGGGTATGATAAACTTTTCGAAATCAGGCGACTTGCTCACGTGACCTGCAGGATTTTTTTGCGACTGTTAGGTTTGAAAAAGTGTCCCCCCATAATACATGTACATTTTTTTCTTTTTTTGAGTATGAGTGTCGTTTCAGTTAAAACCCCAATCAAATTGTGACAACATCGATGACGTAATACATGACTGATTGCGTAATTTATAAAAATTATGACGAAGCTTTAGTTACGTGTGGACATTCATCCTTGAAAACTGTCAGGTTCCTTAAACATTTATCTGGGTGGATTCAACGCAGTTTTTTTTCGGCAAGTGGGGGTTTGAGCGATATTTAGCTTTGCATCTGATCTCAATCTATGTCCGCCCTCTGATTAAATGCAAGGAAGACATTGAATTGAGATTTGCGTTTAGCTGCATGACAACAAAAGTTGAGAATAAAAAGGACGGTTGAGATGGCTTAATCATTAAGGTATGTAAGCCTTGCTGAAGTGTTCTTTTGTTAAATATTTTTTCTAACTAGAGCATCAGAAATCCTTACAATTATCGAGTTCTTTAGCCGTAAGCATCCGCCCCATCCCATCCAGCCACTCCCCACTTACGATGAGCAGTCGGGTAAATCGGGATCTAATATCGAATAGACATTGAATAAAGACTAACAGCATGAGTTGAATAGATGATCGGTGACATCGCAGGGGAATGTCCCGCTGGTTTTTTTAAAAATATATATGATAAAATAGACAAGGGGTCGAACTCCATTTTGGAGCGCAAATCATCCGGAACGAATCGAAAGTCGATTTCTAAGTCAGTTTTCATCCAATCTGAATGAACAATACATCATTTCATAGCTAAATGGATAAGCTACCATTGGATACTTAAATCTATGACCGAACATTCTTCATTTACGAAAGCCAAACTAAAATGTCACGCGAATCGACGTCAATTTATCGTCTAAGACAAATATATGCACAAAATATTACCGTAAAGCTATTTAATTTACCATTACAATATTGGTACGCATCGACTGACCGGTTTTTGTCCTAGACGCCGCTGAAAATATTTTAATTCGCCATAACGTAGCACCGAACTGTGAATTGTAATGAGCGATTTGATTCGTTGCAATCCTATGAAACGAACGATAACTCTGCTCGCCTTATAGCATTCGGAACACCACTCGGCCAATCTCACGATCAACCTCGGATGTACATAGACGGACTATTTTCAAAAATTACGGGAAAACCTTGGAAAAACTTGATGACGTCAGTTAAATGGCGTTAGCCCTCGAAACTTTGAGTGAAAACGTTCGACGTCGCCAACGCTACTCGTTTGAAGTCACTGACGTGAAACCATCGTATCCTTATATAAATCACTTTAGATTCTTAAATGACGGCTAAAAATCTTAATTTTTGAGAATGATTGCCATTCTCAAAAATTTGGATTTTCAGCCGTGTACTGTAAAATTTATCAATCTACAGATAGCGCCGGTTCGCTAGTTTTTCCTACACTGTTTTCGCCTGTTACAAAATGTACAATTTCGTGACATACCCATCCGCCTTACATACATCCGAGGTATGTTGTAGTTTACCGAAATGACCAAGTGATGTTCCGAATGGCCTTAAAGCAGTAATTTGCGAAATCGATATGTAAAGTATGGGCAAGTTTTTAAAAGTTATTTTCATTTTACATTTGTATTTTATTCATTTCTATTTTAACCTTTTTCCATTCTAACAATTTTGAATATTTATTTGAATTGTTGGACCCCTGCTTCGGTAGAAAATATTTTGACGATGCGGGAAACCATCTTCACTGATTTTAGGTAGACAATGAAATCTTTCGTCACAGAAGAGAGACGGACCCTGGCCTCAGTATTTATTTTTTTTATCTAAAAACTGGCGAGATAAATAACAGAACAAGTAAAATCATTGTTTTAATGAGTTATCTGTACAATAACTACCTGCAACTGGAGTAAAAACCAATGATTGTGGCGTCTTTATGAACGTTTGTCCCGGTAATATTTTGTGCAGATATTTGTCTTAGCCGATAAATTGACGTCGATTCGCGTGCCATTTTAGTTTGGCTTACGCAAATGAAGTGTGTTCGGTCATAGATTTAATTATTCAATGGTAGCTAATCCATTTAGCTATGGAATGATGTATTGTTCATTCAGATTGGGCGAAAACTGACTTAGAAATCGACTTTCGATTCGTTCCGGGTGATTTTCGCTCCAAAATGGAGTTCGACCCCTTGTCTATATTATCATATATAATTTCAATTCTATGACGTCATATGATTATGACCTGATGACGTCATCTTTTAATATCGATCCTCGAAATACTTTTACCATGGTTGTAGAAAAAATGCTTTATTTTTGTTGATCAGTATAGTTTGAACTTTGAACGACAGATATTGAATGGACCTTTTTACCTCATGTTGAGTCAAAAACACCGATTTAAGAATTGTTTGAGCTGTTGTTTTGATTTAGTGACTTTGTTGAGATCAAAATCACTCTTTGCTTCATGCGACTTATTAGCGATGGGAAAACGATCCTGCAAGATCCTGCAACAGCCTACAGAGCTTATCACCGCATGTCGACCATACCTAACACAATCTCTCTGTTTTCTTTATAATATTGTATCATTATGGATATTGTTGTAGTTTTAACCCTTTGATGTCTATTAATGAGATACCGTTGGATAAATATGTCAACCAAAAATGAACCTCTCTTTTTAAATTTAATGAAATTGGTCTGAAATTAATGCATGTGAGATAAGTGCACATGTCCGAGTCTTAAAACCGTGCGATTTTCATACCAATATTATCATGTGTCTGTAAATAAAATAATTTCTATTGATTTACTTTTCAGTCGAGTTTAAGCGAAAATCATGAAATATGAAATATGTTTTAAAAGATTTTCATTATACATTTTTCTTTAATGCTTTTCAGTGGTTTATCGAGAAATAACGGTAGATTATCACTTGATAATCTCAACGCAAAAGCAGTGAAATTATCAAAAACTTATACCCTGCTTTTGTGCTCTTCATCCTATCTGACGTCATCAATACGGGGCGAAATAAGTGACGTCACAATGAACGTTACATTGCAATCACGCATAAAATGGCGCGCTTTACGAAAATATGTACTCGAAATGTCAAATTTTGTCTCATTTTTGCATGAAAGAAATAGAATAATCGTTTGTTTTTCGCGTAAGATCGATTAATATTTCATTTCGTGAACAACAAAAGCTATATTTTCACTCGTGGCTCTGCCACTCGTGAAAATATAGCTTTTGTTGTTCACTCAATGAAATATAAATCGATCTTACACTGAAACAAACGATTATCCTCTATATATTGCCTAGTACATCAAATATCTTTTTGTGATTCAAATAACACGGGATTATTATTTTTGTTCGAATATACAATAAAAACATTGACAAATCGCTAATACGCCATTTTCAAATGAGACTGACTTTAAGGCCCTTTTTATTACTTTGTTCTCTATTTCCTGTCCACTCATGAGAGTAGAGTTATGTTGAAAACTTGACAGATGTTAAGGAAACAATTATTTTTTTATGTATAATCTAGGTAATGCCTGGAGCTTTTGCACGTCGTTCAAAGATTTCAGTGTGAAAAATGCGACGCCTTGCCAAGCTCTAATTTAGGAGCCAATCCAGGTTTTGAAAACACTTTTAAACGGCAACCTCAGGAACATTGTGACAAAGTTTCATTGACATTGGCCCAGGACTTTATGAAATGTCGTTCAAAGATATAAACTGAAAATTGCCAAGTTCTGCCACGCCTATATTTATGGGTCATCCAAATTTCGCGATTAATTTTCGGAAATGGTCAACAAAGGAACATTTCGGAAAAGTTCCATAAAAATTTGTCTAGCATTTTAGGAGTAGATGTCGTTAAGAGATTTCCTAGTTAAAATTTGCCACGCCCTGTCACATTAATGTTAAAAGGTAAATATAAAAGGTGCGAACAATTTCAAAAGAATTTTTTCGCATTTGGCTTATTTCTGAATCTACATAGATCCATCTTCCTTCCTGTTAGAGAATCTTTAATTGCGACCTCTGGTTGACCTTTGATGGTCCAAATATCTTTTTCAAATATTTATTTTACAGCGTTCCAAGATGGCCCCTTTTCGCGTGACAGGTCACAAAAAATAAAGGTTGGTAGATGATTGCCTTTGAGTCTGGCAGCATATTGAACACATTGACCGTGTCAGTCATTAGTTTTATTTAGAACTTGCTTCTCTTCCAATTGATCTATTAGGATACTTATATTTTAGGTCTTTTGATAATGTAATCTAGTTTTTGATGGATCCAGAAATGTCTTGAATTCTTATACTTTGCTAATGTGACTTATTAATTGTGGTTTCGTTAGAACATATTATGACGAGAAAGTCAATAAAGATATTGTCTATTGTCTACCGTGCTCTTTGACATACTATTGTACTTTCGTGAATTTTGAATTAAAGGGTCTAAGACTGTGTATTAAATCAATAGTAAATGTAAGGATATATATATATATATATTTTTTTCTTTTTTTTTTTCATTCTGGCATTATGTTAAATATTTGACCCTGATGTCAATTGCAAAAAAAATCCTATACTGAAAGAAAGAATGATAACGCTTTATTTTTGATATTGCACGGGTGTTATTACATTAGTGGAATAACTATGCACTTGCAAAGAACGTCCAGCAACGTTATATTCTCATCGTGAAAATGCCGTCATAATGCATTTGACCACGTCATTTCGCAAACGGCGTTAAATGTTTCGCGGAAAAACTAGAATCTATAGATTTAGCAAAATGACCACTCATTTTTTATCATCTACATGTATGTATCTTAGATTAAGAAAAAAAAAAGCAAAGCGCAAATAGTATCGACCCAAGTCAGTCTAACAAAAACTTTTCACTTAGCCTGCGCGGACCGCGAAGTGTGAACAGCGTCGGCATTATCGAACTTCCCGTCGACCCCTTTTCGACTGACGGTTCAGATATTTATTATTTGTTTGAATACGACTTACAACCCCCATCTGCTCTCTGACGCATTTCGAAAAATTAATTTCAACATCAACCAATCAGAATCCAGCAACTATTTATTTATAGTATTTCCAGTTGGAACAAGGATTGTCCTACTTGATTAATTTGTTAACATATGAACAGTGACGCTGTTGAAGTTTGAAATAAGTTGTGAACAAATTAATCCTTTCATTCCTATGTAACAATGGTAACAGTCTGACATCGAATTAACGTTTCATCGGAAAGACAATTAGTTTGTTAGTGTGCCAGCCCGGGAATAAAGCCCTCGCGATCTACTTTCAGTTGTTTTGAAGACCGGTGCTCAACCGACTGAGCTTATCAGGCTGACACCCTCTCTTAGGACGAGCTTTGCATTTTTATACGCCCGTCGAAAGACGGGGGGTGGCATATTATCATTGATTGATTTATTGAATGGAGTCTTACGGCGCTTTCAACAATTTTTCAGTTATATCGCAGCGGCTGGAGCACCAAACGATGGAATCCTGGTATTTCTCTCACCAGTACTACCATCACATTCCTTCTTAGCCACCAGCTGCTATCTCACATAGGTCTACGATTATTAACCCATTCGTAAGAGACAAATAGTCGGAGAGAATGAGTGCCGCCGTCGGGGATCGAACCCGAGACCCCTAGATTGACAGTCCGACGCGCTACCAGCTGCGCTTTTACGGTGGCTGCGTTTAATGATACAATAATGAACAGCGTGAAATTGACAAGATGAGTGATTTTTGGAATGATCTTGGAATGAAATTGAATGTAAGTATAATTAAATGAGGGTTATCCAATATCGCTAATTTCGTTCATCTTAAACAAAATTAGCGATATAAATTACCACCCTTTAATAAAATATGCTACCAGATTCAATGAATAGCTTTCTTTGTCTCCATGAACGCGTAACACGCTTACAAATTCAATCATTTTAGTGATATCGTTGATCTTATCATTTTGCGATTTTGGAGCGTTTTGGGTGGTTTGAGTGAGTGTTTGGAATGATTGAATGAATGGAGTGCTAAGTGAGCGATTTAAAATTGTTTTATAGAGATTAATGCCAATTTCACGATGTCACTAAATTCATCACCCGTTGCGTCAATTTCTTTGTTCGGTATAAACCAAAACTCTACCTAGATTATTTTTTGAGTTCCTGTCCTTTGTTGTTTTTTAGACTTCAATTTAAATCAGCTCACCTAGTCGACACCCAGCAATTTAGCAGACGTAGATTGTGATCTTTTGCTTCTTTGTATGTATTAATCTTTCAAACCTGCGTAGACATTTTCCGTTGGGCCATGCTTTTTAAGGGAATAAGTGACATTATCTGTACCCAACTCAAAGCACTGGAAGTACTGTATGGGGACAATGTTTGGTCTTGGCTAACCAGACAAAATATTCATGGGTTTTCTTCGTGCTTTCATCAAATCAAACTTTTTTGAACTGAGAAAGGAATGAATGTTTTGTTTTTTTTTCTTTTTACAGCTTTTACAACCCTTCTACCCGTCACGCGAAAAGAGACCTTCTTGGAACTCTGTAAAATAAATTTATGAAATAGCGATCGATTCTTGTACAGGTAAATTAGAAGTCGCGTTCCGAAAAGTCTTTCACGGGAAGGTACAGTAAGTAAGTAAGTAAGTAAATGGTTTATTATAGTGACATGTGCATTAATATTACGTACATGAATATTCATCTCATAGAACAAGGAAATGTAAACAAGCACCCGGCCCGATGGGCCTATAAGTCACCTTAAATGCATAATGAGACTGAAAGACGCAAATGGTGATAAGAATGTTCAACATAGTTCAATGTAATAATATGGTGATGGATCACTCAATCATTAACAGTAGGTTACGATACACAGAAAGTACATTATAGATAGTGTGAGGATAATATATGTATTAATCTAAGAAGCTTATGTATGAAATATGGTTTGCGACATTCAAGAGTAAATAACAGTTCGTCTACAACTGTAGGCTTTTGAGATAAATTTAGCGGTTTTCCTACAGTAATTGTTCAACAGAAATTTGAGTTTATCATTATTATCAAGTGTTGTAAAGCTAGTGTCCGTTATAATGTCTCCAAATACATTATGTCTAATGTTTGAGTAGAGTGAACAGTCTAGCACAAAGTGTTTTTCATCCTCAATTGTACCGCTATCACAAAATCTGCAAAGTCTTTCCCCTGGGGCTTCCCCTACATAACGTCCCGTTTCCACTCGTATTGGTAATATCCCCGACCGTAACTGGCACATCATAGAACGTTCGTGTTTCGTGAGGTTTGTGTAGACATATTCTTCACATTTATGTTCCTGTTTAAAGAGTTTATATGTCCGCAATTTTGGTGCTGTCTGAATTTCACGAAGCCACTTTTCTTTGTAGAAATTGCGTATTAAATCTTTAGCGTTATTCAAGTTCACAGGGGTCTTAGTGTTGAAATGTTGTGCTATACCTAGATTAGTCATAACTTTTTCTATATCATTACACCAGTTGTTTCTGTTTACGTTGTAATCATGTTCAAATACCTTCCTAGTAAGTCTGTTACTGTCCATTTTTAACAGTCTGTTCCAATAACGTAATACATTTCCCCATCTTCTATAAATGCTCGGAATCCAACCAGTGTCTCCATACATAGCTATGATCGGCGTAAATCTATGTACTCCGAGGAAATATCGTAACGCTCTGTGTTGTATACTGTCTATGGGATGTGATTGTCTAATTCCCCACACTGCAGAACAATAATCAAGTATTGGCACAACACATGCATTGTACAGTTTTTCATAAGATCGGAACCCAAAATCTTTCAAATTGTGTATCTTACTTATAATACTGCCTAAGGCCCTACCGGCACCTTTTGATAGTGTTTCACAGTTATCATTATAGTCACATTTTTCACTAAATATCACACCTAAATACTTATACTGTGGCACTACTTCTAGGGTACTGTTTCCAATTTTAAAGTTGAAGTCCGTTCTTTGTGACCGCCCTTTCCGGAAGTGCATACACTTGGATTTTGCTGTGTTTATCAACACTCGCCATTTTTTACACCATTGGTGTAACGTGTTCAACATAGTCTGTAATTTTTCTTCTGAGTCTGCAACCAACACTATGTCGTCTGCGTATAAGAGGATTGATACTTTCACATCTCCCATGGTAACGCCAAGGTCAAGGTCATTGACCTCCTTCACGAGATCATTTGCGAAGATTGCGAAAAGTGTCGGTGACAGATTACAGCCCTGTTTCACCCCGGTTGAGCAGTCGAACCAATCTGTCGTCTTGTTGTTGATGCGAATGCAGGCTGATGTGTTTGCGTATATATTACGTATAGAGTTAAATATTTTGCCGTCTACGTTATTCAATAAGAGTTTGTAGAGTAACATGTCGCGATCAATGAAATCAAAGCACTTTTTCAAGTCGATGTATGACGTGAAAACTGGATTGTTATTTCTTATGATAGAGTTCAAGGTAAACACGTGATCTTCACACGATCGATTTGCTCTAAATCCATTTTGTTCGTCTGCTAGTAATCCGTTAAGTTCAAGGTAATTGCTCAGTCGTTTATTGATAAATGCACTGTACAGTTTACTGACACATGACAATAAGCTAATTCCTCTGTAATGTAGTGGGACACGTCTGTCTGTGGTCTGATCCTTTAGTATCGGACAGATTATCGCCTTCCGCCATATGGATGGTATTATACTTGAATCAAATACAAGTTGAAATAGTTGTTGGAGCATATTAATCATTGGCGGATATTTCAGGACATCGTAGGGGATATTGTCTATACCGCATGCTGATCCAGATTTCGCGTGCATAATAATACTATGTATTTCATCGTATGTAATATTTCTGTTCATATCTTCATTCTGTATGTACAGCGGGTCCTGCATATTTTGCTCAAGCAGCAATTTATGTAATTTAGATCTGTTGTAATGTTCTTCGTCGAAATCACTATTGTCCGTACAGTTGTATAATGTATTAAAGTCCCGTTTCCACCGTTCGAACACAATGTTTTCGTCACGTATGACGTCACCTTGACAATCAGTAATTTCCACAGAAACTGTACTGTCATTTCTTGGCCCCAAACGTTTTATTTTGCGCCAGAACTCTGTCGGATTGTTGGTGTTAAGGTTTTCGATGTCTAAAGCTTGCGATCTCCTATAAGCCCGTTCGGAATGTCTTAAAAGTCTATCAAACTCATTTCTAGCGGAAATATATTCCGTGCGCAGTCTTCGTTTCACTCGATTAGGTCCTTTATACTTTAAAAATGTTTTTTCCTTATCATGCATATTATTCCAGAGTCTCTGTAGATTGTACATTTAGTTACATCGTGAAATTGATATTATTCTCAATCAAAATCATTCTAGATCGCCCTCTCAGCGCCCCATTCACTCATTCCAAACATTCACTCAAATCAATCACAAACGCTCCAAATGACTATTAAGTATACAATCAACAGCTACACTCAAAAGAAATACAATTGTGGAAAATATCGCGATTTCACTGACATAATTTAAATTGTTAGCGTCGGATTGGTCCTTGAAGAAATAGGAAGCACTTAACAAGACTTTTATGCATATATTTTTTTAAGGGAGGTAATGAATGTCGCTAATTTTGTTTATCTTGAACGATATTGGATTACCTTCCTTTAATTTCACTCAAAACTCGCTCCACACACTCACTCAATTTAATTCAAAATTCATTCCAAAATCATTCATCTTGTCAATTTCACAACGTTTTTAACTGTTGATCGGTCCCTCTAGGTTCTTGAAAATTAGTAAAGTGCAAAAAAAATCTAAGGCCGTCTTCATAATCAGTGCAATCTGACTAAGGAAGCCACTTTATACTCGGCTCTTGGCTACTCAGATGGTAGCTTTTTGTGATCGGAAATGTCGGTTAATATTTAGGAGATGAAGAGGGTATTTGTTGATTTCATGGAGGTAGGAAATAAGAAACCTAATCACACTATATTCATGAATACACAAAGCGGATTCATACATGAGGGTAATTAGTTTGTTTTTTAATTTCATACCTCCTTGAAAACAAAGAATACTTTCTCCATATCTAATTATTTAGTATCACGAAGTTGAATTGTTAAGATTACAAGCCTGTTGAGATTGTGCAAGCTTACAAAATACATGTAGGTGCAAATTCAAATTATTTTCATTGGGGAATAAAAACTAGAATTCGCGAGTCTTTATGGACAAAGTTCTATCAGTGCGGACTTTCGGGTTATACTTGTTGAACCTGGGACCCGTTTTACTAAACAACTTTCGATCATTTTTAGTTGCTTCTAGATAAGTAATTCAATATGAAATTCTGCCATGCATCAATTCTTTGGAATCGTCTGTTAAAGACGATTCTGATGAGATATTGCAAGGCGGAATCTCACAATGAATGAAAACACCAGGAAGGATTTGTGATTTTGACTTACGATTAATTTAATTTCGTAAGAAGTTTATTAAAACGGGCCCCTGTTCAGTGCCACAAGTGCACCCGATGAATTTCTCGTTTTCTTTGATGCATTTCTTAAAATGGCCTGTTTGATGCATTGTTTTCACAAAAGATTTAAGCATTGATTGACCAGTCCTTGTATTTAGAAAAAAGGTGATTTTATGGTTTGTTTGTGTAGATGACCTACTTGATAGAACGCAAGTATCTAAAATGCTGGTAACATCGTGAATTGACTTTCACCTCGATAAAAGCCATTGTTGGTCGCTCGCTAAGTATTCTATTCGAATTATTCAAAACACTAACTACAATCACTCTAAAACGTTCCGAAAATATTAAAAAACCTAACCTAATCGAAATCGTTCAAAAGACCAACATTTCATTCAAATCAGTATAACCATTTCACGTTTACTTTGCCTAAATCGTAAGAATGACACACAAACAGACAAGAACATAATGTTTCTAAACGGATGTCCCTTTTTTAATCCCCCTAATTTCATTCAAAATTCGCTCATCCTATCAATTCAATTCCCCTCCATAATCATACCGAAATCGTTTACTTTATCACTTGTTATTAACTGATGTTCTAAAAACCTATTTTGTATACTTCTTTTTCAATTCTCGCCCTTGGAATGGTGCAAGAGGTCAATATTATTCAACGAATTATCGGTCGATGTAACTGTAATCGCTTTATTAGTCTAAAAACCAAATCGCCCTATCTCTCAAAAAAGTGGTCGGGGTGACACCCCTGCTATAGTTGGTTTGATGGTCTCAATGTAAAGCTTATTTTTTTATGAGCTTGGAAAAGTTGTTCTTCTTTTCGATTACTCTTGTCAAATATGCCTAAAGACCCTTTACTTGAGGATACCCTTAGCGCCAAAAGAATTAGTTCGACAAACTGAAATTTCATGGTTCTTCATTTTAATGACTTTCAAAAAGCAGACACCTATCATTTATAACTTTGATTTCATACCACATCAGATGTCAGCTGAAATAGAAGAATAAGGCAAAGGACGAAAATATATATAAGCAATGCATTTGGACACAGGGAACAATGGAATTACATTTGATGAAGTAACGGGTATAGAAGAGGGGAAACAGTCTTGTTTTATTTAGTTTTAACACTTTATTCAACGGTTTTCATCTGTATACATGGAGATTAGATAGGCCAGCTTTAAACTATTTTAGTATTATTGAAGTCAGTAGTGTACATGACAGTGTAAAGTAACGGGCAAGTAATGTGAGGATCCCATTACATCTTTAAGTATTCTTAATCTCTTCATATTTGTTTTATTAAGAGTGTTTGTTTTTACGCATTAGTCCTTTGTCAGTGTTATATACATGTAAGACGGTCAACATGTATCTGGTATATAGATATACACAGAGACGCGCTTTGTCCCCCCCCCCCCCCCCCCCCCCACACACACACACACATACATTGGTTAAAAAATATTAAATTTTAAAAAAGGTAGACACATTTTCTAAAAATAATTTAAAAATCAACCTTTGCTCAAAGCTTTTCAACCAGCAATTCTAATGATGAAATTATCGAATAATTAAGGAAGTTCGCTCCTGAGAAATTTGGTTCATTGTACAACAGGAACTCCCGGCTACTTTGGTTTCAAGCTCTCGTCCATGCCGAATAGTTTCCATAATTAGCTACAACCTGCTTCTTATCAACCAGTTTATCAAACATCAGTCAGAGCCTGTTTCTTATTTGCAGTTGACAGATTAATTAGTGAGGTCAAATATCGTAGAACAATTGTTTATGTAAACCCAAGTAACGTAAACATTAAGCGACTATTTTAACAAAAAAATGTCATTTTCTTTGGTAAATCCTTTTTCAGTCTGACATCATTTTTGATCAGCATTTTTGGGAAAACAAGATTACTTGATAAAGAATGAAGAAAAATATATACAGACGCTTTGGTCACAAAATGAAGTAGAAGAAAGATGATGATAAGAAATCGTTTCTGAAACCGATAATCACAATAAAACATAATTCAGATTGATCATTGTTTGTCATGAGAAAAAAGATAAATCGACAATTTAAACACAGCAATGAACTTTTATGGGGAACTTAAAAGAGTGCAACCTCTATGATAGGGTCACAATTGGTCAACACCTTGGTATATGGAATAAGAATCATTATAAAATCAAATGTAGCTAAGTAGGTAAGAGGCTGTCTTACCTATACATAATGCACCGAAAAAATGGCAAAATATCACAAAAATCATCCTTTTGGGATTTTATTAAACACAATACGAAACATTTGATATCAATATTTCCGCAAAATTATTGCTATATATCGTATAAAGAACAAGGCTATTTTGTTTATCCAATACAGGATATGACGTCAAACATTAGAACTATTCAATAATTAACCCGGATATTGACCTATGACATCTAACTGTGTCTTAGCATTAGAGTTACAGACTCAATACTTGCCAATGACAACCTTACATACAATGGTGTTCATGACTGGTAGAAGATGTGACGAGTTATCTAAACATCCATTTAAATATTTCCGAAATATTGCTAAAACATAAATAATTTGCCTTTTCTTTTATTTTTGACCGCTTTGTGTAACCTTGACACTAGGGCTACACACAAAATAATTACTCATGACACATTGTCCCGTGATGGGAAAACTTGTGCTAAGCAATTCTGAAAACGACCCATTAATACCAGAGATATGGAGTGGTAATGAATATTTTCAACAAATTTTTACCTTCTGGCGGGACCTTGACCTCCGAGAACTAGCCTTGAGATAGGAAAAAGTAAATGACGTGATTTTGAAATTCAATTTTCAACTTGGCTTCCCCAAAAATCTATCTATTTACTGTTTTTGAATACTTAACTTATAACGATTTTTAAGAATGACTTTTTGTATTTATTACCTCCCTTTAATCAAGAAAAAAGTAAAAATATCGCAAAACCCAACTCAATGACCCCATATTCTACTTAAATTTCAAGAATTGTCATCATGTCTTAAATTTGTAGAGAAAATATAAAAAGGACTGTATTACTGTTTCTATATATTTTTTTAATTTGCATTGAATGATGCTACCAATTAAATTTAAGAGAAAAAAGTTTGACCATTATTTGTTTTGAAAAAAATTATTTCCACGTACAATGGAATATTAACTTTTTATCTA
The DNA here is from genome assembly GCA_948146395.1 of Fragum whitleyi. NCBI lineage: Eukaryota > Metazoa > Mollusca > Bivalvia > Cardiida > Cardiidae > Fragum > Fragum whitleyi. Next base: position 11,480,609 of record OX411550.1, read on the forward strand.
TACACCACTTAACTAATTTGATACCTACTTTGTAAAATATGAGAGTTGTATCTTCCTTAAATCAGAGCTACAGATAGAGAGGGTATTTTGGTTTTCAAATTTTAATATTTCATTATTCCTAACTTAAACCATATTTTGTTGGTACTCATTTGAAACGTCTCATTGAGACGATTCAAATGAGTACCAACAACATAGGATTTCATTAGGAAATAAAGTTTTTAGACTGGCTTTAACCCCTCTTAACTGGACACATGTTAAATCCATAGACACGCTTTTATTTTCAAATACAGATGGTGGATAAAGAGGATAATCGTTTGTTTCAGTGTAAGATCGATTTATATTTCATTTAGTGAACAACAAAAGCTATATTTTCACGAGTGAAAATATAACTTTTGTTGTTCACGAAATAAAATCTTAATCGATCTAACACGAAAAACAAACGATTATTCTTTTTCTTTAATGCAAAAAATGAGACAAAATGGGAAATTTCTTGGACATATTTTGGTAAAGTGCGTCATTTTGCGCGTGATTGCTATGCAACGTTCATTGTGACGTCACTTATTTCGCCCCGCATAGATGACGTCAGATAGGATGAATTGCACAAAAGCAGGGTATAAGTTTTTGATAATTTCAGTGCTTTTGCGGTTAGATTATCAAGTGATAATCTACTGTTATTTCTCGATAATTCTCCCGAAAAGTATTAAAGAAATTTTTCACACATTTTTCACAATCAAGACTAGTGGACTCCGGCCAGTTAAAAAAGCCGATTTTTTCAAAGCCCATTCCAATGACCCCCTACTTTAAACGCTCTTATGAAGTAGAAAAATGTTTGACTACTTCATATTAAAAAAATCAGGAAAGGTGTATTACTTTTATCTCAGGAGCGAACTACCTACAATGAAAATCGTGTACGCAGAGAAATGAATTAATACTATATAAGAAGTGGTTACAACAAGGCATTGATATAGATTTAATGCTGTCAAATTTTTACCTTCTTTATATGGAAGCAAATCATATATGATACAGGAAAACAAAAAAATCACGTCACTGGAAAACAACAACAACAACAACAACAACAACAAAAACACTTTTTCTACAATAACTTTCTTTAGCGATTTAGAACTCTTATATTATTAATAAATGATAAATGTCGTCATTGTAGTAATGAGTATGTTTTATATTGTACTCATTGATAAATGAACTATAATTTGTTTTAGAATATTTAAAATGACGCCCCTAGAGTGTTATGTTTAATCCATGTGCTGAGGCAATTGCAGTTTTCACTCCAAAAGGTAACTCGACCTTTAGATGACAATCGTTTAAAAAGAGTATTTATAATATGACCTACGTCGCGGGAGTGAAATAAACCCGTTGAATATTTTTGATATTACACGGGTGTTAATACACTAGTGGATTAACTATGCAAATGAGCCCAGAACGAAAAGCGACGCTATTTTGTTACCGCGAACATGACGTCACAATCTATGTTTTGTGACGTAATTTTTAAACGGCGTTATAAATTTCGCGGAATATTGTAACGTAGAATTTTAAGAATTTTGACGATTTTTCGCTAAAATTTGGGTCTTATTATAAACAGAATATAAAATTTGTGCTCATGAAATACAGAATTTATTAAACTCGTCATCTAAAACAGATAAAAACTCGGCGCAGCCTCGTTTTTATCTGTTTATAGATGACTCGTTTAATAAATTCAGTATTCAATGACCACTCATTCAATATCCTCTATTTCTTTTAACTATTTTGTCAAATTAAAACGCTTTGTCGCTGTAAGTGTCAGCTCAGAAGCAGAACTACTTGATTTTAAATAAAAAGAAATGGGAATAAGAATTGAAAATGCAATAATCAAATGTATCAGATCTTTATTTCATTGATTCTTTATTAATGAACATGATTTTTTTAAATAAAAAAGATCGCTAATTCAAACGTTAAAGGTGGCAATAGATAATTCGGGTCATTTTTACACCAAATAATTTTTTATTAGCTCCACTGGCCGAAGGCCACTGGGGCTATTGTTATGGCGTTGTGTCCCGAACGTCCGTCCGTCCGTCTGTCCGTCCGTGCGTGCGTCCGGTCGTAAACTTTTCTATAAAAATCTTCTCCTCAGACACTACTGGATGAATTTTAACCAAACTTCAAAGTCATGATCCTTGGGTGACTCTCTTTCAAAGTTGATACTTGGGTGACCCTTCGTCAGTCTAAAAAAAAAAATATTGTGATCAGATCAAAAATATGTATTTCAATGGCAGAGGTCATTTTTCTATATGTTATCTAGTGTAAACTTTGAAAGAATGTAATAGATGGATATCAAACAAATTTTATGGGATTGATCCTTGAGTGACCCTTTATCAGTTTAACAAAAATTATTGTGAATCGGATGAAAAATATGCATTTTAAGGACGGAGGTCATTTCTCTATATGTTATATTGTGTAAACTTTGAAAATCATTTTCTCAGAATGTAATTGATGGATATCTACCAAATTTCACTGAAATGATCCTTGGGTGACCCATCATGCAGCCAAAATTATTGTGATTGGATGATAAATATGTCTTTTATGGGCGGAGGTCATTCTTCTATATGTTATAAAGTGGAAACTTTGAAAATCATTTTCAACATCACTAGAACCAAAAATATCTAAAAATCTAATCAAAACTTTGGTTTGCTATTACAAGAATCTCAAGCCAGTGGAGCGACTCATATTATTCATATTATCTCCTTCGGCAGATTTATGAAACATTGTCTACTCCAACTACGCATTAAAGCCATAAACTAAACGAATACATGCTTCCGGTTTAAAGATTCCCTGGGCCATTGATACCTGTATAATTATATATCAAGAAGCCCAATATTATGCATTTTATCATGTTAAGCTGAAGAAAATTCCTGTATTTCGAGATAGACCATGTTGAGGCTGGATTTGATCTTACTATTTTGGACGCACTTACACAACATAAATTTATCTGAAAAAAACTCAAATGGCCAAACCTTGCCACAAATTGAAAAATGGTAACATGTAGAATATCTTCATTATGGAGTTTTCAATTCTACTATACAGTTAACAACATCGTGAAATTGCCAAGGTGAATGTTTTTGGAATGATTTAGGAATGAAATTTAATGAGTGTGAGGAGCGAGTTTTTAGTGAATTTAATGGGAGGTAATCCTTTATCACGAATTTTGTTCGGGATGAACAAAATTTGCGATATTAATTACCTCCCTTTAATAAAAAATGCATTTAAGTTCTATACTCAGCTTTCTCTTTCTTCAGGAACCTATGAGACGCTAACAATTTGAATTATGTCAGTGAAATCACGATTTTTCTGTGTCAAAATTTATTTTGATTGACGTTTTTGATTCTATATTTTTCAATGGGTTTGATCGATTTTGAATAATTTGAGTGAGTGTTTTGAATGAATGATAAGAGCGCTGCGTGAGCGATTTAGAATGGTTTTGATTGAGATGAATGTCAATTTCACGATGTTTTTAACTGTAACCTGGCCATCGTTTAACATCCCTCTTAAACGCAAATAAAAAAGCTAAGGATGAGACTTTAATTGGTCTTTTTTGCAAAATCTTTCGTGCAAGAGAAACATTAATCTAAATCTATTTAGTAAGAATAAATCCTTTAAAACTACTGTTGAGAGGCTGGTCGACAAAGGTTTTTAAATAGGAACGCATGTTTATGCAGTTATGTACTTTCAGTGATTTCAGGGCCGAAGGTTTTAAAACTTTTCTCAGGCTCAGGCTCAATTTTCTCAAATTTTTAAATTAAAATAAATGTATGAAAATAAAAGATAATATTAATAAGTTGCTATTTATAACAACTTATTCGTATCATCCTTTATGTTAATATATTAAAATGAGTAATAAAATAGAATTACGGCCTTTAACATCAAATTGAAATTTGAGAAAATTTTGAATTGAGCCTGAGAAAAGTTTTATAACCTCGGGCCAAGAACATCAGTTGGTTACCGTTAAAACCTTTAAGAAAATCCTTGAAAGGCTTCAAAATATGTTACAATTGCTCTATCTTCATTGCTCGGTTAAATGAGTATAAAAATCATTTTGAATACCATTTGAAAAAAATAATAACTTATGATGTTCAAGGGTATTCTATACCTTTATATTTAAGCTTTTCGTATATGCCATATGATGCAAAATGAGATAAAAGAGCGAAGCTAATGTTCTTGTGGAACTGTGTCTGTTTTGCTATAAAAAGGTCATGAAGCAAATAACGAGGAGAGGCTTATAGCAGGGGGAATTGTGAATTCAACTCTAAAAATAATCTAGATAAATATTTTCCAATCAAATCTTTGTGAAATGCGTAGGTTCATAAAAAATAATTAAATAGTTTTACGAAAACAGTCCTTAATCAACTGTGTATATCCTTTATCCACTATAGAAATATCAAACATAAACGAACATAATATTCAAATAAAACGAGGCAAAATGTTCATGCATGAAAACAATACTATAAGAAAAGTAAACAACGAGATACAATATCCCTTTTTATAAGAATACATCTATAATTAAAATCAAACCAATTCAAATTCAGTAGCAGGATTTTATAATTTGTGGTGCAGTCCAGTGTTCATCTGTGGTTAGTTATGCGGACTCAGAACAAGAGAAAAATCGAATATTACGGATTCGAATCATTGTATCATCTCTGGTCACAACGCTAGGTGCGGTAAGGTAAATTTGAGCCCCAGTCTAGTACTGAATAGATATTGATAAATCACAAAGACTAAATGAATAATTGCTACCGGGATAGATGTTAGTAGCCGTTCTCAGCCTTCCTGACATTTTTCTGCCACCAATAATTGGAGAATCTAAAACCTATATGGGATGGGATAACGAATTCTCACAAAAAATGTCGTTGAAGTACTAGTAAGAGAATATCTAGGAAACCATTGATATGTGCTTCAGCCACCGCGATATGACTGAAACAATTGTATCAAACCCCTTTCAGATATGCAAATCAGCTTAGCTCTGATAATGATATACAAGAAATAGAAGGAAAGAACAATTACAATAATTTACTTAAAAAGCCCCCAGAAAGAAAGTCGCCCCCAACTATAACCAATCGAAAAAATACATTTAAAAAGCTTGTACTTTGGTATGTTTCAAATTTTCATTGTAAAAAATAGAATGCTTACCACATTATCTTCCGATAGGTGGCATTTTTCAAATACTGACCTATCTGATTTGAGCATTCTGGGTAGTGTTATTCGTGACAACTCGGCCGATTCCGTCGAACTACTTTCAAAATGTCAGCTGTCATGATATGCTTCAATTTTATCGGTTTTCCCCAAAATGTATATTAGGAAACTGTGCACATTATAAATAGATATCAAGCAAACAACTTTTTTTAAAATAAAAATACTTTCGCAATTTAAACCAATATTTTTGTCAATTAATTTAAGGCAATATTAAGTTTGATTTCCACAAAGTTTTTAAGTTTTAGTTGAAATTCTTCATTTACTACTTTTTGGCGATAGAATACGGAGTTATGCGTACGACGTAGTAATATTTATCCCAATCTAGATAAGTGATATGGTCCCGAAGACAGGTCAATCTTCGGAGAATATGACATGCGCAGACAACGATGCTAAATAAACATACTTAAATATTTTACATCTCTGCATACACGTTTTTCATTGTAAAATTGTTCTCTCTATATACAAAGTGGTTTTTGTATTGATTAGTAAAAGAAAAAGGTTTCAAAATACTTCTATGTTATGAATAAGACAAACATATTTTTATGAATTTCTACTTACTCTGGACATTACTCATTCAAAGCACATGTTTATCTTTTCAAAATACTATTAAAATAAAAAAAAGAAGAAAACATTTTTTTTCTTTTAAATAATAAATCAATGTTTGTGATTAAGCGGTTTTCTTACTTGCACGGAATAAGCTCATATGTGAATACTCAATATATCTTTTTGGGCGTACTCTTTTTGTTTCAATACACAAAATTCATCATGAAGTTGCTTGATATAATCTAAGTTTAAAGGTATATCAGACTTTAAGTGATCCCGGGGAATTGATATACAATATAGATTTTTGTATTGTGTAATGAAAGAAAAAAAAAAGGTTTCAGTGATTCTATTATATGAATAAAATATGTAATATCAAATATACTCTTAAGAATTTCAACTTACACTGGACTTTACTCATTTAAAGCACGTGTTTATCTCAATATACCATCAAAATAAAAAATAGTGCTCCCGGGGACGTGAAATCTTAATATTATCAAGAAAAAATCTTTAGAATTATAGTTTCTTTATTTAACTAATATCAATTGTTTCTCTGTGTACACTGGTCCTGTACATGGACAAAAACGAATTTAAATAAAAGCAATTTGACAAACTTCAACAGTACTTTCTAATCAAAGTTTGTAATGAAAAAAGTTTTTGGTAGCTATTTTAAAGGCATATAGATATAGCAACCTGTACATACATCATGGCCAAAATAACATTTTTCGGTGTGTATGTATTTCCGTTTATTTATCGTCGCTACCGTAGCACATGCCCATATGAGCGACGCCCCCAGAAGACGGTTAGTTGATACGGGGGATAGTGCAAGGATACATGACGAAACTACTGCTGAGATCCGGCATGGTTCTTTAACGTGCTCGGTGTAAAGCACCGTCTCACGGGGCCTCGGTTTAACGTCTCATCCGAAAGACAATTAGTTTTTATTAGTGTACCAGCCCGGGAATCGAACCCACGCCGCCGAACTCCAATGGTTTTGAAGTCTGGTGCTCTACCAACTGAGCTAATCGGGCTGGTTACATTTTTCGGTATTGAGGGTACCCTAAAATAAAGGGTGTGTAGTCATATGTGACAAACGAAATCGAATTGCAGAACAACTTTCCCTAGCTCCTGGGATACTAAGCTTCACTTTGATAATATCAAACAAACTTTAGTAGATGGTGTCTTTCGAATTTTCGCTGGGGTGGCTCCCCGACTTTTTACATACATGTATACTGTAAGGCAACCACTAAAACTATCACCGAAAAGCGGTCGCTTGTGGGAATGGTCGCTTAATGCAATATTTGATGAATAAGAGTGATCATTTTGATATCATATTTGGATTGTCGCAGAAGTCTTAGCGAATAATTTGATGTTCTTAAATATTAAAATCACCTCAAAGAAAACAACAACCTCTGTATTAACATCAGCCTCAAAAGCAGTAACAATATTTACAATAAAATAAGCAAAAACATCAAAAACAACATTAGCAACGACATCAGTTACAACATCAACAATAATATCGATGGCAAGAACAGCCACAACACCACCAACATTATCAGCAGCAATATCAGTAACAATTTAAGCGACATAATATGTAACAACATCAGTCACACAATCAACAACAATACCAAGAACAGCGACAATAACAATATCAACAACACAATCAGCAATACCATAAGTAACAACTTCAAAAACAACATTAATTACAATATCAGTCACAACATCAACAACAATAACATCAGTGACAACCTCAGTAACATCATTATCAATATCAATCGCAACATCAGTAACAGCAAACTTTCAACATCAGCAACAATATCAACAACAACTGTAGCAACATCAACACCAACAGCCAAAATATCAACAACATGAACAACATCATCAAGAACAAGATCAGTCACAACACCAGCAACAACATCAGCCATAACATAAACAACAACATCACTAACGCAATCAGTAACAATATCAGTCACAAGATCAGCAATAACATCAGTCACAGCTTCAGCCACAATATCAACATCATCAACAACAGCACAAAAAACAATACCAACATCATCAACAATACCAATTTTAACATCAATAAACAAAGCAAAACCATTAGCAACAACATCAGCTCCATCAGCTCTGTAACAAAAAGATTTGTTCTCTCGCGATACTGTAGTAAATTTACATGTGTTAAAACATTTAAAACTATTATAACTATACACGCTTACACATCGATTGTAATTTCCTTAACATGCTTTATTTTTATTATTTCATGTTGTGACTATGACCCTATGAGCTCAAAGTCAAATAAAGATATGTTAAGTTATGTTATTACTTTCAGCTGTCTCTTGTCATTTAAATCGTTTTTTAAGAAGATTCGACTGATGACGGTAAGATATTTAGAATGTGACGCTTAAATTGTTGTCTGAAATGTATTATCTCATGACTGATATGCATAATGATTGGACTGATTATAAATGTTACCCGCCATGCAAAAATGGACTACTGGAAATTCTATAAAATGACTATTTAAAAAAGAGATTGGGTCCAGCATTGGTCAACCAGAGGTTGTAATTCAAACATTCTTTCAATGGAAAGTAGATTGAACATTCTAGATTCAGAAAATAAGCACCTTGCGAAAAGTTTCGACCCTAGTCAGTCTGCGATACTTTACACACTACCTAGATGATCTTTTCCGCGTAGCGGGTCACAGATATATATTTTTTCTAGATATGCATTTTCCTTTGGAAAAGTACAGAAGAAGAAGCTCTTTTCCTCATCAATAATTATTACAGTTGTAGATATATATACTGAGCAAAAATAAAAAGTATCCACCCAATAAAACCCAATAAAACTTTGGATTTCTTTAAAAGTGCACACAGGAATTCTATGAAACGTATTGCAGATTACGCCCTAATCATTTGTTAATAAATTTGAAATGTTTTATGTGATTTGAAGAAGCCGCTACCGAATTGTAGGCGCAAACGTAGCCAGGGGGTCGTTTTCAAAAATCGTAGACTCTCAATTAAATATTCAAATGATTTTCTGACAGTTTTAAGCTTGCACAATGCAATATTATTGCGTTAGGTATTCTGGATTGATAGAACGACTTCATTCCTTCTGCTAATTCCTACTAAAGTTACGTCAAACATTCATAAAACATCTTATGCAGATTCAAAGCTCAAATTAACAAAATTCTGTCTGCTCGTTCCTTGTCAAGAAAACCAATCGCAAAATGCTGTATTTCATCTTTGCTGAAAACAAAGCAACAATTACATTGCCACTTTACGTCAACGTTTCATCTTGCTCATTGGAGAGACTCGTTTGAATATCAAGGAAATTTGCTCGCCTTACACCCGTTAAGAATCAAATGGCAATTGACTTTGTTTCAAAGTTTATAACACTTACATGTATTTCACTTCCGCTTTGAAATAGTGGTTAGGAAGCGTAGAGGCTATCGCGTCAACGCAAATGAGACAATTTGGCGTGACGTCTTCCCAGTGGCCCTATTAAGTTGAAGAGGGCGAATGACAATACTACTCAATCGGAAATGGCCAGCACACGTCTTTATTGTTCTTCTCTTTCAACTAACGTCCGTAAAATTGACTCAACGTTTGACGGATTTTGATTACGCCTGTGGTCAAGTTTTTCTCGGTCTCATTACAAAACTGTGTTGTACGGAACACAACTATTGTTTGATTTTCTTAAGCACAGAGCGTTAGAGACTAAAATCATTTGAGAACAAATTCACGATCGAACACGTGACGTACGTCGACGTAGAAAACAAACATTTCGACATTTATTGAATAACACCAAAAATGTCATGTTGCTTGAATGAAAAATCATATTAGCACGAGAAAACGTAGCGTTGCAAACACTATTGTACCTTAGTTGATCATTAAAACTTTAAAATATAAAAGATATTGACAAAAGAAAAGTGGATACTTTCTTTTTTTGCTGAGTATATAATACGTACTTAGTGTTTTGTATGAAAAAAAAATATCTAACGAGGTTGGGAGAATCGATCAATTGTCGAGGCTCTGCCGAGACAATTATCAATTCTCACAACCAAGTTAGATATTTTTTCATACAATACACGAAGTACGTATTATATTTCTCTTATAACCTCTATTTGCCTTGTTTTCGTCGATGTTTCTAACAGTAATGCAAGTTTCTAAAAATAACCGCATTATATCTTTGTTCTAAAAATAACTATGGGATATCATAAAAAATATCATACGGGATGTTATCACACGGATATTTGTACAGTTATAAGATAAAACGAAATGTTATTTTGTCTTGTAATGAAAGAAGAACCTCAAAGGAACAAGTCTTAATCCAACCCACCAATTCCCCTTTATTGCTTACTACACACCTGAATTATTAGTAATTGAAACTCAAATAACAGTTATATAAGTATCAATGAGGTACATGTTTCGTATTACAGCAAGTGTTATTATACTATTGTCTTATGGATATTAATTACACGAATACGAAAATTGGTACTCGCGCCTGAACTTCTAGTGTTGGTGGTATCATGGAAAGCAAAGTGACCAAAATGCCTGGATATACCTACAGTTAAAAATATCATGAAATTGACACTCATCCCGATCAAAATCGTTCTTAATCATTCACCGAGCGTTCCATTCATTCATTCCAAACACTCACTCAAATCGATCAAAAACGCTCCAAAATCATGAGGAAACATTTAAAAATTGTTCAAGACTTTCGGCAATAAATTCAAATCGATCATTTTTTTTTCCTACCGTTTTATTAGCTAATGTGGACTTTCAAGTGTCTGATTGGTCCACGAAGACGTACAAACAGAAGAGTACATGTAATTAATATCGCAAATTTTGTTCATCCAGAACAAAATTTGAGATATTGGTTTACCTCCCCTTAACCTCACTCAAAACTTGCTCCACATACTCGTTCAATTTCATTCCAAAATCATTCATAAATCATTCATCTTGTCAATTTCACGATGTTCTTAACTGTACTTTATTACTTTATTTTACATTTTTCTTATTCTCATAATGTTATACCAATTTTCTATAATATTCTTTCCACTACATTTATTTATTTATCTATTTCTATTTAAAAATGAAAATTAGATTTCGGTGGATAAAGGAGTATTTATTCGTAATATCCTCGCAATTCAAGTTTTTCGGGGTCGATAGACTTCAACTAATTACAAAGATGCAGATCCTGAGCAGATAGTCGCGCCATCATTTTCCACGGCAATAACCCGCTATCTACTTGAATACAAATGCAAAGCACAATTATCATTTTTCAATGTTGCAAGCGATCCTTTTTATCCCTGAACGCTCAGTATACAAGATAAATAACCACAGACGCAAGCTACTAAAATTGCGTACTTATTATCTCCCCTTGACCATAGCTTTATTTCTTTTTCATTGGTATACGAGTAAGCGAAATCCTTTCTCTCGCAATACGGTTTGATATACGAGTACTGTGCATGTATGTGTCCGCTTAAAATCATGCACTTAAGGAAAATACTTGCATCCGTAAATATTAGGGGTGATCGTTCATATCATGGAAGTGCACTTCTAGAATGTACAGGTGCACGTCAATATCTTGACGTGTGTCTCTTTTTGACTGATCGATGACATTACCAAAAAAAGAAAACACACACAATTGACTGGTGGTTCCTCTTCTTGTTCGTACAATTAAAAACATCGTGCAATTGACTTTCATCTCGATCAAAACCATTCTAAATCGCTTACTCAGCGTTCTACTCATTCATTCCAAACACTCACTCAAACCACTCAAAAACGCTCCAAACTCACTGAAAAACATATAACAACAACTACGTTTGAAATAAAAATAGCTGGGAAAAATAATCGTGGGTTCACTGAATTACTTGAAATTGTAAGCGTCTGATTAGATCTTGAAGAAATATGGCGCTATTTATAGGCCATATTTGCAATTTTTTAAAGGGAGGTAATTAATATCGTTAATTTTGTTCATCTTGACAAAATTAGCGATGCTGGATTACCTTCCTTTAATTTCACTCAAAACTCGCTCCGCGCACTCATTCATTTTCTTTCCAAAATCATTCCAATATTATTCATTTTGTCAATTTAACGATGTTCTTAACTGTACACGTAAAAATAGGATGCCCCGTTAATTTTTCAGCCCCGCCTCATTATTATACGTACACTTGCAAAACTCAGGGTTGCTCGCACAAATTTATATGTGCAGGACTAAATGAAGACTTTTTACAGGAAAAACCAACGAATTTAAAGCTTCATTTGGGATTAAGGAATTTCATAGATTACGAAAAATCTGATCAATATTTTAGTTCAGTTATTTTTAACATCTGTGACTCGTCACGCGAAAACAGACCATCTGGGTAGTGCGTAAAGTGTCGTCCCTAGTAGACTGCGTGGACTGCTCAGACTTACTAGGGTGGAAACTCTTCGATTTTTGCCAATTTGCTGAATCGGCGTTATAATCAGTCTACCTTCCCATGAAATAATTTTTGGTGTGCAACCTCTGGTTGGCCTGCAATAAACCAATCTCTTTTTCAAATGTCTTTTTATGGAGACCCGAGGTGGTCACTATTCGCGTGATGGGTCACATCTTTTAAATACAAGTTAGCCTGAAATTCAGACCCTGCTTCTAAAAAAAGTTTTTTTAACACGGTAGACACATTTTTAGAACCCATCAGAACTTAAATGTGTTAATTTCCCTGCAAAGAATCGGGGGATCAGGCTTTGGGAAACTATAAACTGACTTAACATTAAAAAACATTTTCAACAATGTAATCGTGAAATTGACAAGGTGAGTGATTTTGGAATAATATTGGAATGAAATTGAATGAGTGCGATGAGTTTGTTTTGAGTGAAATTTACGGGAGGTAATCAAATATCGCAAATTTTTTTCAGGGTGAACAAAATTGGCGACATTAATTATCTCCCTTCAATAAATTTTGTGTTCTTTTCTGTTCTAGTGTATGTCTTCATAACCAACAATACATATTAAAAGTCACGCCAGCCAATAACATCGTAGAATAGTTTTATCGATTTGAATTAAATGTTGGTCGCCTTTAACGATTGCGAAATGTTACTAACGCTTTTGAAGCATTTTTGATCGATTTTAGTGAATTTTTGGAAGGGGCGCTGAGTGAACGAGTAGGAATGGCTTTGATTGGGGTTAATGTCAAATCCACGATGTAACGAACTGTTAAAAATTGGGGTTTTAAGTACAAAAACTGGTGTAAATGTAAGTAAAAGAGTTTGTTATGCGATTTTTTACATATTTCTTCATAAACCTATCAGACGCTTTTAATTTCCATTATATCAGTGAAATCGCGATTCTTTAAAGCTTTATTTGTTTTATTTGTTGATCTGACCTTTTTAGTGATTTTGGAGTGGTTTGAGAATGGGTTTGGAATGAATAAATGGGGCGCTGAGTGAGTGATTCAGAATGGTTTTGATTGAGTTGAATGTCAATTTCGTGATGTAACTTACTGCAACCTCGTCTAGAACAGAAAAGATATTAAGCACGCCATAGCTCGGTAAATACTGTTTCATTGAATTCTAGAGTCAATAAAGATTAGCTTATCGCGAATAAAATCCCATAGCATCCCCTTTTTAACTTTTTAACTTTTCCCACAATATATTTTCAAGTAGAAAATCATTGTTCATGGAAGGGTCAAACGCGAAAGGTTGACGAACTCACATGACCCATTCATTTTAAAATGAAAATTTCACCCCAAAATCAATCATAATTTTCGGCCGATTTGACGGGACTACTTTTGACCGGAAATGACATTTCACCATATGTCCTTCTTTGATGAGGGATGACGGGCGCGGCCCCAGCGGTCAGTTCATTTAAGGTCTTGTCCCCTCGTCTCCCCGAAATGACGGGGTCAGCGGCTGGACTCTGGGTTGATAGTTCAGGGGTCAGAATCAAGAATTATATAACCCAATCGTTAGGAAGTTAATGTGAGCGGAGTTGAAAAGCTACCAGCTTTCAGCTAGATTTAACACCTCTGGAAAATAGCCTTTGGAACACCATGAACGCATTATGTTTGGTGATAACGATTTGCGACCAATTCCTTCTAATTTTCTTTTCATAAACTGAACTTCTTTCGTTTTCTACAGGGCTTTGTCCGTGGACAGGTGCTATAAAATAACATGAAAGACCATACCTGTGCTCAGGATGTAAAAGCGTTTCACGGGCCCTTTGAGATGATACCCCGCTTTACCCGTGCACAAACGTGCAAAGCAAGATATCATTTCGAAAGCGCTTCGCTTACGTTTTCATCCTGAACGCAGGGCAGGTTTCAAAACGAAGATCCGCACAACTTCAAATTTGTACATTAAGATAGTCGGCTGGCGATTCTACATAAAAGACTTCGGTAAACATGAGGGCGCAGACATGAAAGGGCATCATATAGCACGTGGTTTGATGAAACGTCACAAACATTAGCGGAGATAGCATAACGAAAAACAAACTCAACAATAAGTTAAAACTGGACATTTTTTTCTATTTTGACAACAAAAACGCATTTTGTAAAACACTATCCAAAGATTTCTAAAAGATAGCTGTACATATATGATTGGATTTCCCATTAATTAAAGGAATTCGTGTTTTCTTCAAGCGTTTTGATCAAAGTACTGCTAAAAGCCGAATTACAGTCAAAAACATCCTGAAATTGACACTCATTCCGATCAAAATCATTCTAAATCACTAATTAAGCGCCCCATTCATTCATTCCAAGCATAACTCAAACCTCTCAAAAACGCTCAAACCCATTGAAAAATAAAGAATCAACAACGTCATTCAAAAATAAATTTGGTTAGAGAGAAAATTCGCAATTTCACTGACATATTTCAAATTGTAATCGTCTAATAGGTTCTGGAAGAAATAGGAAGCTATCTATTGAACTTGTATGCATATTTTATTAGAGGGAGGCAATTAAAATCGCTAATTTTGTTCACCCTGAACAAAATTTGTAATATTGGATTACCTCCTATTAAATTCACTCAGAACTCGCTCCACACACTCGTTCAATTTCATTCCAAAATCATTCCAAAATCATTCATCTTGCAAATTTTACGATGTTCATAACTGTACCCATAAAATGACCAAACATTACTTCATTTACGTCCGAGGTACTTTCTAGTGTACGGATAAGTTCGAGCAATTTTCCGAATAAGACAGTCGGGAATTTGTTGGCTTACTATCACGAATGACTTTGACGAGAAATCGTCACAATTCTTATTGTTACTACAGCGGCTGGATGTCACAAGCTAATATCGAAGGACAAATTTAGATATAAATAGATAAAAAAAAAACGCGATTTTTCCGACATTATTGAAATTAAACGCGTCTGGTTGGTTCTTGGAAAAATAGGAAGCTATTTATAGATCTTGTATACGTATAAAACATCCTGAACAAAATTATTGGATTGCCGCCCTTTAATTTCATTCAAAACCTCCTTGCACTCATTCAATTTCATCCCAGAATCATTCCAATTTGAATACCAATACATTTGTTATTTCAATATTGAAAATGTGTTTTTGAAATTTGAATATTTCTTTATGAATTACCTCCCTTTTATTTCAACGTATATTTCAAAATAATTAAAAAAAAAGATAATTCTGTGACCCTTTACTGTGAAGCATGTACAAGTAGCCCTTAAAAATAAAGGGAAAAAAAACTTCTAAATGTATTAAGGATCTAATAAAGATGTCATATTTTTCTTTTACTTATTTAAAATTCCATATCTTTTTTTTTTAAATTTTTTAGTGGAATGGGTTGTCGCTTTTAAACAAAACATTAATCAATGGCTTTCGGAATATTCATTCGTCCAGAAAGTGATAACTTTGAATAAAGGGTGTGTTTTTCTAAGAAATTCAAAGGCAAGAACTCAAGGGCACTAACTGTTTTTGGTACCTATTTACGTACGGCTCTGAAACAAAAATTAGCACGGTGACCCTATTTTTTTTCTTTTCAAAAATCGAAATGAAACATTCAGATCTTTCTAGAAAATCAGGTTTAAAGAAAAGTTTAATGGTAGGAAAAAGCCGAGCAGCAGGGACCCGTTTTACTAAACATCTTACGATCATTTTTTGCGTAAGTCTAAAATTAAAGTTTCTTCTAAAGTAAAATCTAAATATGGAATTCTTCCATGCAATATCTCATTGGAATCGTCTTCTAAAGACGATTCCAATGAGATATTGCAAGACTGAATCTTAGAATGATTGAAAACACCAGGTACGATTTGTGATTTTGACTTACGATTATTTTTATTTTTTATGTTTAGTAAAACGGGCCCCTGGTGGCTAGGGTGAAATGTTGTGATTTTACTAGAACTGGTGAGGAGCACCAGTCGCCGAGGTATAACTGTGCAATAATGTTGGAAGTGACGTTAAACCCAATACAAACAGACAAAAACAAAACTTCAGTAAATTAGGGCTTTGAAGATGATCCCAAACCAACATGAGACCAATATGCATCAGCTGGTCCCCCGTTTGTTATCAGATTTATGCGTGTTCTCTCACAATAGACAACATCTAATTATCCGACCACATTTGGTGCAAAACAACCATAAAACTAAGCCGGCGATAAAGTGCTTTATCAATAAAAATCACCATATTTTGCCCATAACTCATGTCTTAATTTGACAACATCCATATTTGACGCTGCAGCCTATCTTTTTATACGTGGAATGATCACAAAATAGTGTGACCCTCAACGTCTAAAGTCACAATTATGTTGAGCTATGATTACCTTGATTGCGATCAATTTATTCGTAGATAAAATAATTAATTATTGAGCAAACCGAAAAAATAAGAAACCTGAAGTATTTGATACATTGTGTAAGTCCGTGTAGGTTTGCTTTAGTTACGTTAGTGACAATATTTCCCTGTTCCGGCATGTTCTTGCTGTGTACACGATTTTGCAGACAGTTTAGACTGTTTTACACATGTGCAGGCTGATCTTGGTCTATGCTGCCTGCTTTAAACTAAATTATTGAGGGAAAAAACAAATTGTGTGAAATGTCTGAAAATTTGCAAATAGTTGGAAAAAAGAAAAAAAAAAGAAATAACAGCTACTACCGCCAGAGGAAGAGATTAGTCGCCGATAGGTAGTAGACAAAGGACGTGTGTAAATGAATTTAATAAAGGTCAAATCAAATATGGACAAGCAGGATATCGAACACACGGCTATTTGTCTCTCACCTATGGGTTGATAATCGTAGACCTGAGTGAGATAGCAGCTGGAGGCTAGGAAATGATGTGGTGGTTGTACTGGTGAGAAAACTAGAAAGCCATGAATGGCTTGAGTCGCTCCACAGGCTTGAAATTCTTGATAAAGCAAATCTAAGGTTTGACTAGATTTTAAGATATTTTGGGTTCTACTGATGTTGAAATGATTTTCAAAATTGCCACTCTATAACATATAGAAAAATGACCTCCGCCCATAAAATACATATTTTTCATCCGATCACAATAATTTTTGGCAGACTGATAAATCTTCACTGAAGGATCATTCCAGTGAAATTTAGTTGATATCCATCAATCACATTTTGAGAAAATGATTTTAGAAGTTTCCACTATATAACATATAGAGAAATGACCTCCGCCCATAAAATGCATATTTTTCATCCGATCACAATAATTTTTGGCAGACTGATAGATCTTCACTGATGGATCATTCCAGTGAAATTTAGTTGATATCCATCAATTACGTTCTGAGAAAATGATTTTCAAAGTTTCCACTATATAACATATAGAGAAATGACCTCCGCCCATAAAATGCATATTTTTCATCCGATCACAATAATTTTTGATACACTGATAAAGGGTCACCCATGGATCATTCCAGTAAAATTTGGTTGATATCCATCATTTACATTCTGAGGAAATGATTTTCAAATTTTCCACTATATAACATATAGAGAAATGACCTCCGTCCATAAAATGCACATTTATCATCTGATCACAATAATTTTGGTAGACTGATAAAGGGTCACCCAAGGATTATTCATGTAAAATTTAAATGGTATCCATTGATTAGAATCTGAGAAAAGTCAATTTTTACCATATTTGGAAATAAGCCACGCCCATTAAATCCATGTTTTTCATTGGATCAAAATTTCTTGAACAAATTTGAAAGAGGGTCACCCAAGGATCATTCCTGTGAAGTTTGGTTAAAATTCATCCAGTAGTTTCTGAGGAGAAGATTTTTAAAGAAAAGTTTACGACCGGACGGACGCACGCACGCACGGACGGACGGACACACGACGGACACAACGCCATGACAATAGCCCCAGTGGCTTTCAGCCAGTGGAGCTAAAAACCAGGAAACCCCTGTTAGGTGCTCCAGCGGTCGCGATATAACTGAAAAATGTTGAAAGCGGCGTAAAAACTCCATTCAATCAATCAATCGAACACACGGCTAAGGTTTGAGAGCCAAACGGCCAATCGACTGAGCTACTCTGGCCGTTATTGACTGTATAGAGATGACCATATACGAAAAAGTCCCGAATGACCACTGAGAAAGCGCTATGACCAGGTCATTCAGCCAACTGGTCATCAATGATCAGTCATAAAGGATTACCTCATAGTTGCCCCTGTCGTTTTGTAGTCCGCAGGTCACATATTGAAAAGAACACCAAGGTCAACACGTCTAGCGGTTTAAGATTTTTTTCTATTCTCATGCTTTTCATATCCCTACTTTTCCACAAAGCATTTGAAGTCAGTATAGTCTAAGATCAGCCTGCACAGACGTGCAGTCTGATCTTAGTCTATACTACCTGGCTTCTTATTAAATATAATTTGCAAAATGTTGAGCAAGACTGGTACAAATGCTCCGAAAATGTGCTCCGTCCGCTCTCTTTTTCTATGATTTGGGCGTTGGCGAATAACCAGAAGATGGTAACTACATATTGAATAAGTTGTAGTTTCGATGTTATCACTATTCATCAACGACATTTTTCGGAAGAGGATTCTTTTCTATTACGCATTTGCGTACAGTTCGTAATTGTAGTTACGCCCTTGGTCAACGAACTACTTCATAGCTTGTTTCATTGGACTTCTTTGCAAGCTTTAGTTTGATTTTTAAAGTCACCTTTTTCAGCTCGCACATAGATATATAATTATTATTGAAAATCTCAGAAAAACAAGTTCCTCTTTGCATCTAAATGCTTTTTTCGGTTGAATAATCATACTATGCTTAATTTCACTATTGTTCCATTAGTTTTGACCGCATCAATTCGAAGCGAAATTACACCAAAGAAGTAAAAACTGAAAGCGCTAATGCAACTACACAAAATTATTCCGGATGGAATTGAATAAACATATACTAAATATTATTTTTTATCAAATATATAATCTATATTGGATCTTATATGAGAATTTATTTCAGACAAGCTGATCTTAACCGGGTCTAGAATTGAAAAGGCCTTGGTGAGCCTAATAACTTTTCTATTCCAGACAATGTTAAGGTAGTGGAACCGTAATAGTTCCGCAACATTTTGGACCACATGTTCTTTCACAATTTTACCCGAGGCTTCCAAATGAAACTCATTTGGATACCTCGATTAACACTGTTAAAGTTAATTACTTCTGAAACGTTGCAAAACTGTTACGGGTCCACTACCTTAAGATCAGCTTGTCTCAAATGAAATCGAGTATCGGATCTTTTTTCTCACATTTACAATATTTTGTACATTAAAAACAATTTTTGAAAACGTGGGTTTAGATGACGTTGTGATGATGTCATTTAGAATGAGATCCTACAGCTAACAACATCGTGAAATTGACAAGGTGAATGATTTTGGAATGATTTAGGAATTAAATTGATTGAGTGTGTGGAGCCAGTTTTGCGTGAATTTAATGGAAGGTAATCTAATATCGCAAATTAAGTTCAGGATGAACAAAATTAGCGATATTAATTACCTATCAATATGCGCACTTTTCCTTTTGTACGTCTCCGTTGGCCAATCAGACACTTTAAAGTCCACACCAGCTAATAAAATAGATAGATTGATTTTAATTTATTGTTGACAGTCTTGAACGGTTTTTAAATGTTTTCTAATGTTTTCGGAGCGTTTTTGATCGATTTGAGTGAATGTTTGGAATGAATGAATGGAGCGCTGAGTGAATGATTTTGACCGGAAAGAATGTCAATTTCACGATGTTTTCAGCTGCACCACACATGTTTAAAACAAGGATATTTCTGATGGCTGTTAGTTATAAAAGACAGTCGGAGCTATGTAATTATATGCTTTTATTACATTTAATTGCTTTTATTATATGAAAGAGATAAATTAATCGTTATGATGAATTTAGACTGGCATACAGTCTCAAAGTTTATATTTCTAAGTAAACAAGGTACATAACCACTTTAAACCACAAACCAATCACACCTATGTATTGTAATTGCTCTTTTATCTAAAACTCTTATTTCAGGCTTATAGACATGACACAATATTTCTATTTTTCTGTTTTTATAAATACCTCTATTTAAGAGACGGTCACCATTCTATGAAGAATTGTGCCCAAGTGTTAGAGAACCACCGCTTTTATTGGAAGTTTATTTAAAATATGACCTACGTCGTGGGAGTGAAATACCCCCGTTGAATATTTTTGATATTACATGGGTGTTATTACACTAGTGGAATAACCATGCCTATGAGCTCAGGGCGAATAGCAACGCTATTTTGTAACCGCAAAAATGACGTCATAATGGGTAAACTGTGTCGTCAGTTATAAACGGCGTTATAAGTTTCGCGGAAAATTGAAATGTTGAATTTCAAGAGTCTTGACGATTTTTCGCAAAATTTCGGGTCATATTATAAATAGAATATCAAATTTGTGCTAATAAAATACAGAATTTATTAAACTCGTCATCTATAAACAGATAAAAACTCGGCGCAGCCTCGTTTTTATCTGTTTATAGATGACTCGTTTAATAAATTCGGTATTCCATGACCACTCATTCAATATCCTCTATTCATATATTTATTTACATTCCTGTTCAGAAACAGCTTTCTAAAAAAAATGTGCAACTAAAATTTTCTTTCATTCACCATAAATTCAGCTAGATAAATATGTATCCATAATCTTTCGTTCGAGGTATTTTCCAGTTTACGAAAATTTCCGAACAATGCTCCGACCCCTAGTTTGCCCCCTTTATAGCTCACAATAAGCTGATATTCACGAGGTCAGGTTCCCTTCAATAGAAAATGTTGTATAAGTCTTTAATGATGACTGTCTTGGTCTTCCCGAAGGTGAAAAGGTCGACAGACAGTATTGTCTCCGCGATGACCTTTGTAGGCTACTTGGTCAACAGATTCTAAACTTTCTATCCTCCTTGTCATAATTAATACAGCAACACGTTGTTGGATGAAATTCCGAATCTCAAAACGATTATTTTTTGAAATTGGTACACGTGATGACAACCGATATTTCAAATTACTAGTATAGTAAAAAAACATTGTGAAATTGACAATCATTCCGATCAACCATTCTTACTCAGCGCTCATTCATTCCAAACACTCACTCAAACCATTCAAAAACACTAAAAAATGATAAGAACAAACTCTACAACCAAAATAAAGATCGGTAGAAAAAATACGCGATTTCACTTGCTTGTTTTGAAATTCGTAACTTTTAAATGGGTTCGTGGAGACAGAAGCTATCTATCGGAGCATTCGGAACATCACTCGGCCATTTCCGTAAACTGCAACAGAACTCGGATGTATGAAAGGTGGATGGGTATGCAACAAAATCGTGCATTTTGTTAGGCGGAACCAGTGTAAGAAAAAATAGCACTGTAGATTAATATCTTTTTCGGTAAAAAACGGCTGAATTATCTTAATTTTTCAGAATGACGAATCATTCTTCAGCCGTTATTTAAGAATATAAAGTTATTTAAATAAGGATACGATGGTTTCACGTCAGTGACTTAAACAAGTAGTGTTGGAGACGTCGAATGTTTTCACTCACAGTTTCCAGGGCTAGCGCCATTTTAACTGACGTCATCGAGTTTTTCCAAGCCTTTTCCCGTAATTTTTGAAAATATTCCGTCTATGTACATCCGAGGTTGATGTGAGATTGGCCGCGTGGTGTTCCGAACGCTATTTAATGGTGGTTATGAATATCGAACAAAACAAAATATTTAACAAAATGAGTGATTTTGGATAACATTCCTTTAATTTCATTCAAAACGCACTCATCACACTCATTCAATTTCATTGTGAAATCATTCCAATATCAATTTGTCAATTTCACAATGTTTTAACTGTAAATTTTGATTAAATGTATGTTTGAACCCATCTTTAAAGCTAAGAAGACCGAGCAATGTGTGTTTGGTCAGTGACGATTATGGCTCTCAATCTTGGGGTCGTGAGTTTTGACCCTGGCTCAGCCAACCTTCACCCATCATTTCACGACACCAACTAATAAAAGTATATGTATGAAGGCAGCTGGTGGTCCGGAAGACTTGTTTTAATTTTATTTGTGTGAATTACAACAGGAAACCAAGAATAGGTTCACCAGCTGCCAGAATGTAATACTGTTGATAGCGGCGTTATACCAAAAGTATACAAATAAAAGCAGAGAAACGGATAACGCGGTTATAGTACCAACGTTTCTAACAATGCTTACACCGACCCTATGTAATGGATACCAAAACGAATCGTCTGAGAAGTAAAACAAACTTTATCCAACCCGCGACTCAGACATTTTTAAGGGCGAGATTTGTTTGTGTGTTGGGGTGGAGGCTGGAGGTGTCCCAACCGATATTATGATACTTGACAGATTTTAATCAAAATGTCATTACTCATGTAACTCAAGCTTACCTTAACTTGCTAAATGAAAATTTGATTTAAAGGCTTTCTTAAGATAGTGCATCCATTATATACTCAGAACAAGAAGTTAAGCGCCACCAGTTTTTAGACTGAAGATTTTTAAAGGCAGGGAGCCTGCATTAATTCAAAATAACAGAGATGTAAATATTGAGTTCCAATGTTGAAAATGGTATGTTGACTGACCAATTTCACAATAATACATGGGTGGTGATGACTTTGTACCTTGAAATGTAAATGACGTGTTTTCACCTTTTTTTAAAACATGAAAAACTATTGTCAAAGCCGACTTACGGTGTTGTCTATGACACGAAGCTTGGTTTTAGAAGTCAGATAACACAAATGCGATTAATTCCAGTCACATCTTAGTCAGTGGCGTGTGTAAGATCCGTGAGCATTGACCACTGCGCGCACCCTTCTCGGCATGCCATGAATCAGCCTCTGGATGGTGTGTTGAGGGATTTTCTGCCACTCCTGGTGCAGTGCTGCTTCTAACTCAACCACATTTTGTACAGGAGGCTCTCTCCGACGTATACGGCGCCCTAAAATGTCCCACAGGTGCTCGATGGGGTTAAGATCGGGACTACAAGCCGGCCATGGAATGGTGGTGATGGCTTCACGTTGCATAACGTCCGCCACGACTCTTGCTCTGTGTGGTCTGGCGTTATCATCCTTGTACACTGGTCTTGTTCGAAGAAGGCGATTGTCAAAATGTGGAAATACCACAGGAAAAAGGATGTTATCGCGATCAGTCAATGTTCCTTGAACTGTCACTAGGTCCAGTTTACAGCCGTAGGAGACACAATCCCATATCATAACGGAGCCACCGCCACCCTGATAGGTTGGTTGGACGTACCTTGGTGCAAATCGGGTGTTAGGTTGTCTTCAAACACGAATTTCGGCCATCGATGACATGCAACAGCATCCTGCACTCATCTGACCAATGGATCCGACGCCATGATGCCAAGTTCCAACGTGCCCTCGCTCTACACCATATTAGACGTTCATTGATGTGTCTCTGTTGTAACTTTGGAAGTTTGAGGGGTCTTCGTGCCTTATACCCAGCCATCCGAAGTCGATTTTGCACTGTTGAAATAGAGACCCGTCTGTGTGTATTCCAGTTGTCCCTTAGTACAGGCGAACTGGTGAAGGGCAGACGTCTGACGTGACGCAAAAGTGCTATATCCTCTCGAATAGACGTTACTCTAGGGCGTCCAGTTCTGACACGGTCCTTTACGTCGTTTGTCTGTGCGTGTTTTTGTACCAAACGTGTTATGCACTGTGGTAATACCCCAGCTGTCTGCTCTCAATGGCTCTACAAGACATTCAAGAATTTCGCATTCCAATTATTCGCCATCTTTCATGTGTAGACAATCTACGCCTTGCAATGACTGAGTTTCAAATCGAAAAGTAAACAATTGCACGAGCTACACGACGTAAGTATCTCTGACTACCTTGTAGTAGTACGCATGCGTGGTATAACAGATAAACCCCGACGTTTAAATGAAATAATGATCAAAATAAACCATAGCTGGAAAGTTTATGGAAAATAAACCTTCAAAAAATTTGAAAATTCAGCCTTCTGATTGGATGATAATGTAGGACAAAGACTAAACGTTATTAAAGTTTTCGATAGAAATTTTATAAACTTAAAACTTAGTGGCGCTTAACTTTATGTTCTGAGTATAGTTCCACAACGTTTCGGAAGTCATACACTTTAACAGTGTCAACCGTTAAAGCGTTCGTCGTGATTTCATTTGGGAAACCTCGGTCAACATTGTGAAACACCATGAGTTGTGAAATGTTGCGGAACTTTAACGGGTCCACTACTTTAACCCCTTTAATTCTACCAAAGGGAGTTGCGCATGGATTTTGTCGAGAAACAATGATTTTAGACCTGCATCCCCTCTTACATAGACCCTTCCAATTTACACCCGTGCTCAAAGCACGACGTTGTTTTTGTTTGATGTTCAGATAAATTCTGGCCGTATGAACCTTTGACCACCGATTGACTATTCAACCATTTGTTCCAGGGGTCGAGCTGTTACACCAGGACAGTCGCCTCGGGCTCACCCAAACGATCGAATCCAACAAAGGGATGTCCCATCTTTAAGGGACATTTATAATGATGGACTGACTCGTTTGACACAATCAGTGTTTTATTAGCATGTTATTCCCCTTATTTTCATTTTGCGACCTGACCTGTTGCATTTTTTTCATACTTTCGAAAATAAAAAGATTCAATCTCAGAAAGTTAAGTTTCTCTCTTTAGCTCTACTTACTCGAGTTTTTTTTTTTAAAAAAAAGAAGCAAATGCAGTTTTTCCTTCCTCATTTAGTCGCACGCGTTTTTCACTGTCGCCCGAACACTATTTAATTTTAACCAGTCCTATATTTCGAAAAGTGGAAAAGATTTTAGAGCCATATCCGATCTTTGTCTTTGCTTTAACATAATTTTCTATTCCTTGGTTCATTTTAAAGTAGCAACAAATACATGTAATAGCTTTCGCTATGATAAATCAACATATTGGTGGCTCAGAGAGAAACAGTTGTAACTGTCTATAAGTATATAGGCAGCTACAACTTTTTCGCACTGAGCAAACGATTCGAGCATGCGCGTGACATTTCCAACACTGTCAGGCTCTTGTGAGTGAGGCACAACCATCTAGCGGTCGCGACGAATATACAGTGCAATACAATTATTCGCTGATCGCTTGATAAATGGTGCAGACCTCAACTATCTGCATAGCGTTTAGCGAAAAGTCTGCTCTGACTGTGTCGTTTCACAGGCTTGAAAGATGCTTTGTTTGGCGCTCATGCAAAATTGTTGGAAATGGCATGCGAATGCTCACTTTTTGTTATAAATTGAGAAAAAGAATCCGTTTAAGTACAATTTAAATACATGTATTGTGTTTCGATATAGCGTATAGATATTCAATTGTATATTTCTTTAATTCCTAGGCTGCAATTTGTATTGCGCAATCGTGCAACTATAAATCACATCAGACCACACATGGAATCGACCAAATATTTTCGTAAGCTCTATCAATGGGGACAGAAAAAAGGCCAACTGTTCAAGAGGGGAAAGTGAGTTCATGTCCGGGGTTACAATTGATTCATGAACTTTCACTCTCCCATGCGAAATTAACCCCACTCATTTATTATGAAATTGAACCCGGTTTAAATATGTCGATTTCAAGATGGTTGACATTTTCGCGGTCAGCATGACTCTATTTCCGGGTCACGTGATACGGACAGATTGGTTCCATGATTTATTATGCAAGCAGAGCCCTTTATACTAGATTTCACCACTTTACTATCTCGTTGGCACTCATTGAAATCATTTCGCCGAAACTAGTCCAAAATGCCTTTCTTATGGTATAATTAGAAAGAAATGTTTAAATATATAAATATAAATATATATGTAAATTTAAAGTAGAAATAACTCCATCTCTGAAATTTTAAATGTCTTTAAAACTTTATTGACATTAATGTGTCCTTCTTAACTTTATTGTAAACTCTTTTCTTAGAGAGTATTCTAAAATTGCCTGTTTTCTACGTTGACTAATGAATTTCAATGAACTTTAATTATCGGTACAAATCGTTGAAATTCAAGTATCATCACTATTCAAAATATGTAAAATTAAATTATACTTGAAAATCATTGTAACCTTTAACGCCATAGGGATATTCTGCAGAATATTTGAAGAAGGAACAAAAGATAAAACGGATGTTGCATTTCCAAAATAGTTACACAGCAAGGTAGAACGATCATTCTAGATTTAGAAAATCAGCCCAATGGAACCCAGGTCAGTCTGCACAGTTAAGTGTCACAGGAAGACAGAAGACCCATTTTTGTATGTCGAATCCCCATTACACTGGTATGGTTACATGTTATCTTTCAGTTTTCAGTCTTAAAGCTCATTTTAGTAAAAAAAAAAGTTTTCTAGTGAAGAAATGCAACGCTTTCAACGAATATTCACGACAAAGGGATATCATCATCACATGTGTCTATTTAATTCATTCGACAGACGATCAACGATTGCAATAAGTCAAATAGGTAATAAAACCTTTCCGTGCAAGGTGTGCGCCATTTCCATTGTCCCCGACAAGATTTAATCAACAATAAAGAAATACTGGATTTCGAACAACTGAGAAAAGCTCAAGGCAAAAGACAGTCATACTATCTTAAACCTTCAACTAAATTCTATATTGTGAGTACTCATTTAAATCGTCTCGTCGAGGCGTTTTAAATGAGTACACGCAAAATACTGTTAAAACCATCACAAATGAGATTCTTTGATCAAAGAAATACGGAATTGTGCCTTGTATCCGCAGCTACTTCGTGACACTAAATGATGCTGCACCATCAGCGGTCACTGACTTGCATGGCCTTAGACGAACCCATCACCCTTTGACCAGGTCAAAGGTCATATGAGGCGAGGAGAGCTAATGACATGCGTTGAAATTTCTCCCCGTCTTTTAATGCGGGATTTGTAGCGAAGGGCCGGGTTTGCGGGAAGTCCAATTTATTGATATGTGATGACAAAATCTATCAGATACCGGTTGTGAGAAATAACTCCATTGATGTGAAAGATTTAACATCTTATAAGATTATTGGTGTTTTTCACGACAGTCACTGTTAAGAATAGAAAGCGCAGAAATTGTAAGAAAGTAACATAAGAAAAAAATATTACTTTGATCCGTTTTCTTCTATCTGCATAGAGCTTATATGTTGAAGATTTCTATACTTTTGCTATGAGTAAAAAAAAAAAAAGAATAGATTAAAACAAAATATGAATATCAGATAGAAGCTTGAAATGTTCTCTCAAGATTGCGTCAAGTGGACCTACTCAAAAGGCGTATAATTTATGTAGTACATCAACTTTACCGAATGCTCTGCGCTAGCTTGAAGTACCTTCCGATCATTTTTGAAACACAATTAAGCCCATCTCTGGTCAAGCTTAAAAAAAATCGCGAGATCTTAAATAAATGATAAGCGTGACGAGCTTTGCGTGCAATGCGGAGAGCTATTTTAAGCGTTTGTAAAATTTTTGAGATTCTGAAAGCAGAACTGGTCACTATAGGCTGGTTCCATATCTATTGTTTCACAGAAAAGCCGTGTCAAGTATCGAAGGTTATCGCAAAACTACTGTAATACTTATAACTGTATTTAGGCACTTTAACGTGCCTATTCACATATACATACAGTTAAATTCATCGTGAAATTGACACTCATTCCGATCAAAACCACTCTGAATCGATCACTCAGCGCTCATTTCATTCATTCAAAACACTCACTCAACTCACGCTCTTATCTTCAGAAAACATTTCGAAATGGGCCAAGACGGTCGACATTTAATTCAAATCGATCGAATTATTCTACGATTTTATTGACTGGTATGGATTTAAAAGTGACTGATTGGTTCATGCAGACGCACAAACAAAATGTACCATACATTTTATTAAAGGGAGGTAATAAATATAGCTAATTTTGTTCATCCTGAACAAAATTAGCTAAATTGGTTTACCTCCCTTGAATTTCACTCAAAACTCGCTCCAAACTCTCATTCAATTTCATTCCAAATTCATTCCAAAATCATTCACCTTGTCAATTTCACGATGTTGTTAACTGTGTGTAGGCATTTCCAATTTTTTTGCGCTGATCCCTCGGTACGGTCTCTACGAGGGGTGATCCAGAAGTTCGTATAATAGGCTAATAACTTTCACGTTTCTTGCATGTTCGGTTTATAATTTGGTGAATATGCAGTTTAGTAAGTACGGAGTGCATATATGTTTTTATTTTTGCAGAATTATCTTAAGCGGCCTGAACATACGTTACCATAGTAACATGTGTACGCTTAGGCGGGGGAGCAGATAAAATATTTAGAATCTCTTCAATAGATAAAATTTTCTAAAAGTTTTGCAAAACTTTATTTGAAATATCTTAGCTGAAAATGAAATAAGACGCAATTAGAACATTATTATTTATGTTTTTAGCTTTGTTGGGAGACTTTTTACGGACACAGAATATTTTTGATGATATAGAACATTCAAGGAAAAATGACAAGACGTCAACAACAAAATATAACTGCTGTTGATTTTTCGAATTTTGTCATGATCTATGTTATTTACCTACCCAAGACATTACAAATAGATTTGAAAAATAATAAAATGTGCAGAAGAGGTCTTTTCCTAGAACTGCCCCGGGTATTCAGAGAGGATCAGCCTTAATAGGAGGAATTGAAATGGTCTAATGGAGTTTGAACGAACAAAATTGTCTCAATTGATTCTCATTATTTTCCCAAAAATAAAGGTCGTGCATCTGGGTCTCCACTTAACTAGAAATACCAAGCATAAAGAAACTATAAACAAATTTGATGCCAAATGTTATGTAGAAAATTTCTGCAAGTTGGTGTATCAGTCACAGAAAGGCATTGGAAAAAGCGGAGATTATATAGACAAAGTTAAATAATGACGTCGCATTTGACGTTCTTGCACCCCCGCCTTCGAAGGGGGTCTCTGTCTTGATTTAAGCAAATAATAGCCACAATTGAATGTAAACTTTTAAAAATTTCCACATTTATTACACAGATGATGCATAAAAATCCTGCATAATTTTTGTTTTGATAGCTAATTTTTCTGTAGATTTATGACCCCATTTTACGAACTTTTGGATCAATCCTCGTATTCGCCTTAATGTGTCACAATTTTGTATGCCATGCGTCACAATTTTGTATGCCATGCGTCACAATTTTGTATGCCATGCGTCACAATTTTGTATGCCATGCGTCACAATTTTGTATGCCATGCGTCACAATTTTGTATGCCAAGCGTCACAATTTTGTATGCCATGCGTCACAATTTTGTATGCCAAGCCCGGTTTGGTCTTCACGATGAACTCCTTATCTGATCTTTATTGGACTTTAATGAATTAGTGAGCGCGTCGAATTAGAAAAAATACATTTCCGAGAAATTATCGGACAATCAAAGAATGCCATAAGATGTCAAGAATGATTAACCCTTTTCTGTTTTAAAAAATTTTGGACCTGGCCAAGTCCAAAGGTTTTGCAAATGAAAATTAAAAGTGGATTTAATTTGAAAAATAACC